>CM033403.1:20614563-21190560 GCA_019426215.1 Buddleja alternifolia
AAGAGAGGAGTTGAAGGAGGCTGGAAAGTCGCTTGATATTGGTTCAAATCCAATTCGTGAGCACATGGGCAATTGTTGCACCGTGGACATGGGGCCTTATGGGCTTCCGCCTACCCTATAAACTGGGTCGGTCTCTATGTAGGGTATGGTAGTGACAGGATCTTGTCTTCCGTCTAGCATCTAAATCTCACCTTTGCCCTCGCTAACTCCTATCATCAATATTAGAGGAGGCCCCTCTTCCTTAGGAGTCGCAATGTCAATTCCCTTGATCAACGGCCATATTTTTAGCACACTGGACTTACCGCGGCCTTATGCCTCCGAAAAGGTACTATTCTATAGTATAATAGTTCGCCAGCAAGGCATTTTCCGAAGCAGGCAGGGCTAGATCCTCTTTTAAAGGAAGAATCAAGGAGCACCTACTGGTAGTGGTGAATACTGAAAACATGAAGCAAGTTCTTTCAAACAGAAGGAATTCCGACCTCTTTCGGTTATGTGATGTGCGAAATCGGCTTACGTATAGTTGCTTATAACTACTGTCTGTATAGCCAAAGAAAAACATGGGTGCTTCCTATATATGAGCATTCTTGAGTGCGGGTTGAGGTTAATGGTTGGGGCTCGACTGGATGGCATGGGTAGAGCTGTCTTGCCTTCCTCCACACAGTACGACGCGCTCTCGTCACCCCCGGTGGCACGGTATACCTTCGTTGATCTGTTCTGACAATACAGATGAATGTCTCTTTCTCCCCCGTCAGTCGAACCACTTTACGGTTCAATGCTTGTCTGTATTCCTTTCAGCAGGTAGCTATTCAGATAAGTTTCTTTCTGACGTGCTGCTAGCTTCCTTTATTTATATCCATATCACGTTTGGGTCAGTACTTTGGTCTGGACATCCCCCACATGATTGGAGATGGCGCGCTTGGTAAGCGCGTAGCTGTAGCCAAGCTTTGACCGCGACTGCTCGTCGCTTCTGGCCGCCTTATTCCGTCACCCGAGATCCAAGTCAGCACCGGCAAAGATCTCTTGATTCCTCGCGGCGCTTGGAAGCAAGCTACCTCTTGCCTATCTCACCCTTTTTCCCCTTTTTATAATAAGGTAAGCTTCCAAAGCTCCTTCCTTTAGCTGGGTGAGCCTTCGCTTTTTGGATCGTCTTCTGCCCAATGTGGTACCCCCGTTTTTTGGTTCCCATTGGGTTTACCTTGTTTACAGGTCGACCCCATGGCAGCAAGAAAAGGCGATCTTGTGCTATACTCCGGTGATCTCTTTCCTACCGAGGCACGCAAACTCCCATCGTGTCCCAGATCACATTCCGTGAATTGATTCGAAGGCGTAGGCCTATAAGGACAGAAAGGGAATGCGCAGACAATCAGAACTTTCTTCGGGTGACGAGGACACTACCTCAACGAAGACAGCCGGGTCGGGAGGAATGGGAGTTGCTCTTTCTCTTGTTAGAATATCCCCGTTGAAGGAAGAAGGGCTATGTGAATAGAAGGTAGGAAGCCACCCAAGGGCGGGGGCTGGAAGGCGACAATAGCAATAGAGTGGACCTATTAAAGTCAACCGATGCAAGACTCGATCGATAAGGAAGGACATGCTCGTCCAAGAGAGATTTGCGTTTGTCCTTGCTAATTAGTCTGTTGTCGCTCGTTTGGGGCAGAAGATGAGACCTCGCCCTGGTCTCCAAACCCATTTTGATAATAGTTCACGGCCCCTTCAAACCAAGAAGGAGTTGAAAGAATGGCTCCTGCTGAATCAGCCGAGAACAACCTATATCCTCCACACTTAATCAGCATTTGATAGATTATCCAACCCCGAGCAATCTTAGTTATTGGTGGGGGTTCGGTTCGTTAGCTGGTATTTGTTTAGTCATTCAGATAGTGACTGGCGTTTTTTTAGCTATGCATTACACACCTCATGTGGATCTAGCTTTCAACAACGTAGAACACATTATGAGAGATGTTGAAGGGGGCTGGTTGCTCCGTTATATGCATGCTAATGGGGCAAGTATGTTTTTCATTGTGGTTCACCTTCATATTTTTCGTGGTCTATATCATGCGAGTTATAGCAGTCCTAGGGAATTTGTTCGGTTCTCCTCCTCTTCTTTCCTCGCTCGCTATGGTATTCCCCAAACCAAAGGCCTGGGCCTGGCGCTTTTACGAGTTTGCTCAACCCTCTAACGAGGACATACCAATTTGAGACGCCGAGCAGCTAGCTTGTGTTTTTTCAACACAAACTCTTTTTATTTCCACAAACTAACTAACTCGAGAAGAAAGTAAGATAGGTTTCTGTGATCATTGTAGTCAATACTACTCGATACGAAACTGCAAGAAGAAAATCGATGCTACTTCTTTGTGGTGCTCTTGTTGCCTTCTCCACTGCTGATAGTTCGACCTGGTCAACTGGATATGACATTGGATCAGATGAGTTCATAGAAACTAGGTCAACTGCTGGTGTTACTACCATTGCAGAACCGCATTTCGCTCTTTATCTATCACTTAAACATAAATAACCAGGACCCCATCGAAAGTTTGTCTATCGTTTGCAAACTAATTCGAAATCATTTCCACTTCAGGGTTTTGTTAGAAGTCGATCTCATAAAGTTATGGAAGAGTGTTGGCATTGAAAATGCTGCAGTGGAGAATACCTAAAAATTGACAAGCCTGCGGTTCGCTAGCTAATCAGCGTTACAAACTTCTTCTCTTTTATCAATATCAGTTTCAGGGGGCACATCCCCCCCGAACCCCCCTAGCTACATCCCCGCTCCCCCCGAACAACCAATATCCCGCAAACAAATAGCGAGGAATCGGATACGAGAGTAGGAAGAGCCGCCTTGACTTTCTCGGAGTTCCTTCTTTCTTCTGCCTCCCCAATCAGATCTAACTGGCTGGCACTCCCGGATTGGCTGCTTTATTACTTATTTTATGCCAACTAAGACATATATTAAAAAGGCATGAAATGAAAGCCTACCTCTAAAGGGTTTGTATCAGTACTTATTGAAACTCCAGTTTTCCAATGCTTGTTTTCGTCTCCGTATTTTCCTGCATGGTTACAACTCAAATGTTGATTCAACAAAGACATTCCCTTCCTTACTCTTTGAAAATCTGTTTGCCAATGCGTGAACTTCTTTTATTTCTAGGCAAAACCATGCTAAGACCGCTTCTTCCGCATCAATAGAAAAAGGACTGACTACCGCTCATGCCCCCTAGCCAATTCAAACTCGGATCCGAAGGCTGATCTCACTGGTTTACTCCCTTGAGGAATGTTCCTCGAGTCGTGAAGCTTTGATTGTCGTCTTTCGAATTAAAGATTTGTCTGGCAGGTGTTCAGCCAATGGCTTTTGTCTTCGGGTGTCAAATAGTCTAGTTTGAGTCTCCCTTAGAAGAAGGGTACTGGCCGGGGAGGGGACCACTTGACTTATTGGTTGAGCTTTGTCCTTCCTCTTGGCAAATTGATCCATGACTTCTTCTTGGACGAAATCACTGATGTCGAATTCAATCATAGTAGCTTACGGATTCGGAACCTCTGGCTGAAAAGATTGAATTACTTCAAAGGGAGGGAGGAAAGGCTAGACTCAAATCCCAGGTAACTATTATGCTGAGACTTTCTCTCCGGTGGCTAAACTCACCATGGAATGAGGGACCGTACTCGTCTTAGAGTAGAGCTAGTTTGACTTCAACAATCGAAAAAAGTTCATTACCTAAACCGGATTTGCCGCATCGGGAAATCGAGGGGTTTATCGGCAAATTCCGTATATTCCATCCATTTTGTCGAACTTTTCCGGGCTCTTCCCCTATAGGAAAAAGGACTAGAGTAGAACCAAATTATAGTGAAGTTCCAACCAGAAATGTAGAAATGAGTGTTAGACCAGAATGGAAAAGCCCAACATATGAATATGGATCAAACCAGCCTAATAAATATGTAGGAACAAAACAACCCATAGGAAAAACCATGAGTGGAACCATGTTAGTAATAGAATTAGGAAATCCACAAATGTGGCCAGAAGAAATAAATATATGGGAACAATGTGTAGTAAGACATTGGGAAATAAATAAAAAAGCAGATATGGATATGTTTAACTTTTTAGAAACATGCTTAGGACCTCCATCATTATCTATCTGGCAAAGTAAGATCCTAGTAGAATTAATGAAATAAAGGCCTTGGGAAATAATCCTTATAGTTTTACTAGTTTTATTATAACGTTAATAATAGGAATAGATCCAGGAAGAGAGAATACATTCATACAAGATACGGCACTCAGAAACTTAGAACAACTCACTATAACCGATATGAAATATATTATACCTTTTAGTCAGGATTTTACAAGGTTAATAGGAGAAGCTAATAAAGCACTTGATGAAGAATTATGTAATAGATATTTTACGAAATTACCACAAGATTTAGGAAAAAGAATACACGAAGAGTGGATAAAAACCAATGGTAATCTTACAAGATTAGGTATAAGACGTAGAGTACAATATACTTTTTTTAAACTTCAGGAATGGTGTAAAGAGGAATTTATTAGAAAACAATCTTATGAGTTTTGTATAAAAGCTATATACACCCCACAACAATATGGGCAGAAGAATTACTTTAAGTCAAAACAAAAAATATTAAGGAAATCAAATAAACCAAAATCTAGTTTTAGATAATATAGACAAGGAAGAAAACCCCCTAATTATGTTAGAAAGCCATCAATTAGGAAATGTACTTGTTTTATTTGTGAAGATCCTAAACATTTAGCTAATAGATGTCCGAAAAGACAATATAATATGGAAAGAGCAGCTATAGCAGAACAACTAGATGAAGATGTAGTAAGTATAGATGGTAATGAAAGTGATAATAAAAGCATATTTAGTATAGTAAGTGAAGAAGGACCAGAAATTCCAAATATAATAGAATACACTTACATGAATAATTCATGTGAACATAAATATATAAATGGAAAAGGAACTATGAGCGTAGCCTGTAGTATTTGTAGATTATATCCTGATATACATTTAAGATATCAGTGTAATATATATTTTGACGAAATTTGTTTTATTTGTGCTAAAGATACATATAATATAGAAACGGATGTATCACATAAACCTAGTACAAAACTAAAAACGATAGAAGTTCTAAGTCATAAAATAGAAAATTTAGACTTAAGAATACAAATATGAGAGTTAAAATTAAAAAATAATGAAAACATAAGTAGTAGTCAAAATAAAGGAAAGGGTGTAGTTATAGAAGAAATTGATGAACATAACCAACAATTAGAAGAAATTCATTTACAAAATACAACATATGAACGTCAAATAAAGGTACCTTATACTAGTAGTTTAATACTTTTAGACTGTCGAATATGGTGTAATCAAGAAAAATATATTTAAACTAAGGCAATTCTAGATACAGGAAGTACAAAAAGCATGCTTAGCTCTAGTCTTGTACCAAAGGAATTTGAAACACAATTAAGTTACACCATTACTAGCAGAACTGCAGAAAATAGATTAATGAGAATAACAAAAGGATTAATTAATATAGGAATACAATTCAAAGACTTTTCAGGGAATTATAGTAGCAAATACACCTTAGGACAAGTGCTTATCGCACCAGATAATATAAATAGCCAAGAATTTCTTTTAGGGTTAAACTTGATTTGTGCCTTAAATGGAAGTATATTAGTAGGAAAAAATTATATTACTATTAGCAAACATAATTATACTCTCCCAACTAATAGACACATTAAACAATCAGAGTTGACTGCGAATCGTGGTGGACTAGGTAATAATGATTTAGATTTTTTCAAAGAATTAGAACAAAATAATATAGAATCTGAAACCATAGATATCCTATTAGATGAAGAAATTCGAGATATAGGAAAAGGATTAGAAGTTTTAAACCTAGAAAATGAAGAAATTCTGCATAAATTAGAAATGTTAGGATTTATAGGAGATAATTTAGCTAAAAACAAAGTAAATTATACTTTTAAACTAAACATCTTAAACCCCGATATAGTAATAAAAACAGCAGCTATAGAATATACTCCCGGAGATATAAAAGAATTCAAAACTCAAATAAAAGAAATGTTAGAAATGAGTATTATAAGAAGAAGCGATAGTCCACATAGATCAGCAGCATTTATCGTAAGAAATAATGCAGAAATAAAAAGAGGAAAACCTAGAATAGTATATAATTATAAGAGACTTAATGATAATACAGAGGATGATGCTTATAGAATACCTAATAAATATGAGTTAGTTAATCTCATACAAAATAAAAAGATATTATCAAAATTTGATTTAAAAAGCGGATATAATCAGATTAAAATGATAGAAGACAAAAAATGGACAGCTTTCAGCTGTAGTGAAGGACATTTTGAGGGGAATGTTCTTTCTTTTGGTTTAAAAAATGTTCCAACAATATTTCAAAGATTTATGGATAATATATTTAAATATTTAGATTTCTGTTTAGTATATATAGTTGATATTTTAGTAGCCTCTGAAAACTTTAAACAACATCAAGATCATTTAAAACAAGTATTTAATTTAATAGAGAAAAACGGAATAGTAGTGTCTAAAAAGAAAATGGAACTTTTTAAGAGAAAAATAAGCTTTTTAGGTTTGGAAATAGGAAATGGACAGATTAAATTACAACCGCATATAGCTCAAAAGATTTTAGATTTCCCTGATAAACTAGAAAACTTAAAACAAATACAAACTTTTTTAGGAATATTAAATTATTCTAGAAAATTTATTCCTAAATTAAGTAAATTAGTTGGACCATTATATAAGAAAACAGGAAAGTCTGGTCAGAGACATTTTAATCAAGAAAATATTGACTTAGTTAGAAAAATTAAAGAAATCGTTAAAGACCTAAAGCCTTTAGAATTACCTTTAAGTACTGATTATGTTATAATAGAAGTAGATAGCTCTATAGAAGGATGAGGAGCAATATTAAAATGTAAACCTCATAGATTTTCTCCAAAAAACGAAGAAAAGATAGCAGCTTATTCTAGTGGTAACTTTAACAAAACAGGAAGTAATTGGACCAGTCTAGATTATGAAATAGCAGGAATAGTTAAAGCGATAGATCATTTTAGACTTTATTTAAATAAACCTTTTACTATTAGAACAGATTGTGAAGCTGTAGATAAAAAATGAAAATTCTAGAAAACAAAATAATAAAAGATGGTTAAATTTTAGAAATGCTATAGAAGGTAATGGATATAAAGTAGAATTTGAACATATCAAAGGATCAAACAATAATATAGCAGATTTATTAAGCAGACAATTAACGTTAATCTTGGGTCACAGATAATGGCCTCCAACAACCAGGACAACCAACAAATACGACCTCCCTCTGCAGCTTACAACCAAATAGTCTGAAGACCAGCTTTCAAGCCTTATTTTCAGCAAATTAGCCAAAATAGACCAGCATTCACAATTGAAACTCAGTCTTTCAATTCAGCTACTCAAAACTTTTATCCTAGACCAGTTTTAAAAACCTTTGGCAAAATAGCACTTCCACTTAGACATAATTTCAAGCTTCCAGAAAACACCCCTCATATAACTGAAGACCAGAGTATTTTACTCAATGCTCTATGGGAAGCTCATCCCTCAGCCGGAAAATTATCAGCATTAAACGCACTTTGTTATTATTTTGAAAAAGAAAACAAAAAATTTCCAATAAACGAAGCAGCAATTTATCTTGTTATTAGAGGAGATCGAGTGGGAATATCTGAAGATTATCAAAGAGCACTACAAAGCATTCAGAAGGTAGCAAAAGGATACTTGGAACCCTTTAAACATTTTCATGAAGCAGTAACAGCAGCAAAAAGAATTTTAGGCCCAAATTTTTACATTCAGCCCAATGCCGAAAATGCACAGCCCAAAATACTTTCAAAGGGAAAGAGACCCATAAACCCAGATGTAGAATCACTTGAAGATGACCTAGAAACCATAACCAAACAGTTTACCAATCTTAACAAATTTTACCAAGACCTTTTAGCCCAACATCAAAAGTTATCAGCCCATTTAATAAACCCTAGACAGAATGATGTTCCCAAGGAGATTAAAGATAAATCCTACCAATTCTTGTCCGTTCGAACCTTTTTTAACCCTTGTCAAACAGTTCTAGCTTTACCTGAAGAAATTTAGAGTATGATTTGGCAGAAAGCAGAAAATAGTTTTTACAAAAGAATGTTAAAGGTAGCCCAAATTGTTATCAATCAGCAGATAGAAGGAATGATTTCAAAGACCCGCCTACTACAATGGAAAGGAGAACCTATTCGCCATGAAGGATCACTAAAATTCTACACCCTAAAATACTTTTCATGGCCTAATGTTCAAATAGACGCATCAGTTTTTAGAGAATAATGGATAGATGAAGAATTTATCAACGTTCAACGGTTATTAGACTATGGTTTCATATCAAAAATATTTGTATCAGATCCAGTACAAGTGACACATCTAGGACGACATATTTCAGATACGGTCAATATCCTATTCGCACAAAGAGCAGAATGTCTTAAGCTTGATGTAGTGTCTTTACCACCAATCTGGAACAATACAGGGGTAGAAATAGGACATTCATTTATTTCAATAACCGAGAATTATGAAAAATGGGAACCAATGTCAACATTGTGGAATGTCCCTGAAGCCATTAATCCTTTAGCAAACATAGAAGAGCTCAAATTAGCTTTGGAAATACGGAGGAAAACGCAGCGACATTACATGATGCCTAATTCAGATTCGGATCACAAACTTAATTTCCAGGCACCTCATCATAGTATATTTATTCCAGCAAGGACCAAATGCAAGCATCGCGTCACAACATTAGGAAAGAGAGCAATGACAAGTTTAGAGTATCAACCAATTTATGATTTAAATTTCAGTCTAGACATAGAAGGAACTAGCTGAGATGCATATTAGAAGATAAAAGCATTGGATTCCAGACAAAGGCCATAAAATCAACAAGGACAATAATTTGAAACAGTTAGAAGCAGCAATAATTCAGCTACAAGACAGAAGCAATAATTTCAAGGAACAGCTCATGAAGACAGCATTCAAAGTTTCAGCAACTTTTTACTGTTTACTTTAATTTATTTTGGCCGCATGTGGCATTATTAGTAGTTACTGTTCATATAATAAAGACAGCACTGTAGCTTTACCCACTACCTGCTGCGGATGTCAAATTTCTATTTCAGTTTGTTCTAATGTTTTTCAATTCCGAGGCCTATAAAAGGACCTCATCACTCAGTTGTAAAAATTGCCCCTCTTATATTCTTCAACCTACACTTCTTGGTTGCTAGAGAATCTCTCCTCTTTTCTTGTAATAAAATATCTACGTTGTGTGCAAAAATCTCTTGTAAATTTTTATGCTCTTTTAATATGTATAGTGAGTAGTTTACCCCTAAGGACGAGATTCTCCTACTATTTAAAAATGTTATAGATTTCTCATGGTCAAAAAATACAAAAACATTAAAAAACCAAAAACCCAAAAACATTAAATATGCTCAAAAACCAAATAAAAAATTTCTAAAAAATGATGATGAACAGTAGTAACATTCTACCTTTTCATCGTCCCAAAAATATGTTTCCGCTGTACAAATTATTGTTTTCACTAATATCTGATACTGCTTTGGGAAGATTTTGTTTACCGTCTCGGTGTTACTGGTCGGGAGACAAAATGCGCGGGATAATTCCCCCCAACGTGCAAGCAAAAATGGTATCAGAGCTTGAGTATTCTGAGTATGCTCTATGGTAGCAGTTTAATCTGATCTTCGACATCAGAAAGGTTTTCTCGAGCTATTTATTCTAACGGTGTTTCTACGTTTAAATTATTAAATAAGTTAAGACTATATTTTAAAATTCAAAAGGGTAAGATAGGTACTTACTCCAGATATAACATAAGTCTTCGTTGATGAAGCAACCAGATTTACGAAGCAACTCTTTTACATGAGAATTTTAGAATAGAATGCTCAACTCTTTAAATGATAAAAAATTAGTAACACTATTAGTTTATATGTAATTATGTTAATTTTGTAACAATATGGACCAAAATTAAAATTTTCAAAAATAGGTGGACCCATGTGCAATTAAAAAGGGCAAACTTTGGTACAACCAAAGTGTGTAGCATTGAATGAGCCGTCAGCCATTCCATCGTGTAGTGCCACATGAACCTTTTCTCTATTTGTAATAGAGAAAAGGTTGATGTGGCACTACACGATGGAATGGCTGACCACAAACGTGTAATTCTCCCCTTCAACATGATCTTCTTTTCTGTTATGAAATTCTTTACTTCATGTTTTACTACAAATAAAAAGTTGGCAAATTACACTCACACCCCCTTAATGATAGACTAATTACACAAACCTCCACTCACTAATTGATAATTACAAACACTCCCCCTCAAGGGGTCTATTTATAAGGTTTGCAGGAGGTGCAATTATAAGAATTGTTACACATAGGAGGTGCAATTGTAAAAAATCTTTGCAGGAGGTGCAATTGTAAGAATTGTTACGCACAAGAGGTGCAATTGTAAAAAATCTGTAATATGAGGAGGTGTGTTTGTAATTATCAATTAGTAAGTGGAGGTTTATGTAATTACCCAATCATTGAGGGGTGTGAGTGTAATTATCCCTAAAAAGTATGATGACAAATCTAGCCCCTGAACTCTTCCGTACATGCAATTAAGTCCAAACTAAATAGTAAGTTACACTTCAGTATATGGACCCACTCTGATCATTAGCTGATTTCCAATCAAGTTTAGAGTAACCTCAATATATTCGATGTACTAAATTTTAGGCACGATGGAATGGCTGGCCACAAACAGATTTACTAAACAAGACTATTATTCGTCGAGTATTATACGAGATATGTAAAGTATATGTACTAAACGGTTCAATTCAAAAGTATGAATATTATTCATTACGTTAAGAATGCATACGGAAAACAGAAGTATTTTTCATTATACGAACATACATATATTATACGGGTATAATATGAGTTTTTACTTACAGAGAATATAACACACAAATTTCTTAAAATAATATTTTCCCCTCTAAACTACTCATTTAAAATAATAATATGATACTAAAATGGCTAATGATAATTAAATGCTAAAAGTATTTAAATTTTGAAATATTATTTAAATCGTAATAGTTTGGTCAAAGTAGACCAATTAAATTGGGATGAAAGAAGTGATGTCTTAGATTACGAGCATTTTTATTGCTATGGATTTTCACTCAACTTTTCTTTAACTTATCATTTTTTTAAAAAACATTAAAAACTCTAAAATAATTTTTTATTACATCTTCCCATACATAATTAAGTTTTTAATGCACAATATGTAAGTAGCTAGCTTTAGAAAATATAGATACTTAAACATTTATGTTCCTTCTACTAAATAGTTATATACTACTAAGAGTTATTTTTCTTAATCAATTTTATTATGTTTTACTTAAAATGTGTTTAAGCACATGTAATATTTGATCTATTTGAATGCGAAATAAATCTTTAACTTCAAGTATATGATCACTAATCTATATATCCTTCTTAATTTGTTGCTGACATTATTTTTTGTTCCTCATGATTCACATAAATAAATTTCCTACGTTTGTGCAAATTGCAATCACTTTTTCTTATAGCGTAAAAGATAAAGTATGAACCTACATATGCTACATGTAATAACATACATGGTATATTATTTATTATTAGATTCTGACAAAAAAAAAATTATAAAGAATATTCGCATGTATGAATCTTTTTATAACTAAATATAACATACATCATATTTGCATTAAATATTTATATAACATAATTCTTAATAATACTTTTTTTTTCATATTTGTTATTAATTCTAATAATTTCAGACAAGTATGAACTGTTAGGTATAGAATGAATTTTTTTTCTGCAAAGATGTTATAGATAAGTACTTAATATAACTTTTATACATCCATAACAAAGAAATTAACAATAACGACAGGGCCGGATCTACATTAGCCCACTGCCCCCCACTCAATTTTTTTAAATATATACATATTTTTTAATTTTAATTTATAAATTACATTAATGCCCCCACTCAAATTTTTAAAGGCCCCCCTCAAGATCGAAAAATATCACGTTTTCTCCCTTTACTTTGAGTTCGCCCCCCCCCCCCCCCCCCCCAAAACCCAAAATTCTGGCTATAACGAAAGAGGTATAAGAGTATAAAGTATGTCAAAAGTTGTAATTGAACCTAGTTCCTTATTATATTTCCCCCCATAAATGTAGCGTACCGTACCGCGGGGTCCTTCGTCTATTTGGCAAAAAACAAATTGTATAGCTATATCACAACAATCTCACCCCCCTCGGTAAAATTCCTGGCTCAGTCCCTGGTGCCCCCACTGACCCAAATTTCTAGATCCGCCACTGAATAGCGAAATCTTTTTATGAAAGAAAGGATTCATCAATATTTCAGAATAGGCACATGTCTCTTTTATGTCAAATATAATATTTTATGTCTCACAATTATTTTTTCTCTTCTTCATTTTCGTACGTGCCATAATAATGTTTAGTGTCTTAAAATATTATTTTCCTTCGAAGTAATAATCCAATATTAATAACAACTATCCACTGCTAAGTATACTTTTCTAGATAATTTAGAATTATCAAAATTATTTATGAATTTTTGTTTAACTTGAAGTTTTTGTTGTGCATCTAGATTTTTTCTTTTTTTACTTTATTGGAGATTGTTGGGTAAAACTCTATTATTATTATTTTTTTTTTGCCTTTTCAAATTTTTAATAAAGCCGAATTTTTTTCTTTTTTTTTTATATTAGATAGTGTTCTACTACTAACAAGCTTCTTTTTATTAACTATGATATAAATAGTTTCCGATCCGCCTACTAAGAGATTTTCAATTTAAGTAAGGTTATGAAACTCTTTTTACAATGAAACAAATACAAGAGTTATTAATTGTCGATAAGTTTTAATTAAACATGGGTCACTAATTGTCAATAGTGAGTTAGTACAACTTAAAAGGAACTCTTTTCACTAAAAAACTATTGTCGCTCATTATGCATATATAATGATAAATTTACGTTATACATATTCAACCAATATTTCATTCAAATCAACCAACAATTAAGGTTATCAGTTTTTGGGTACTAAATTACAATTTGATGTCGGGGTAAAATTGTATGTATGTGAAATAGTCACGTCTTTGACACGTGGGGAGGGAGTCCGACCCAACTCACGACAAACTAGGCAATGGATTGAAATATGTTTAGACTGCACCCGCTATAGGCAAGCTACCTACTTACCCACAGTGATGAGATCAAGTTTGTTCATAGTTCAATAATGGAATTACTCTCTAAAGATGTCAGTGGAATTCTTGTGGAGAGAGCAGATAATCCTTAGCATCAGCTCCTTTTGGGTATATATAGAGCTGACAGCTGGCATTGGGCCAGGGCTTAATCATCGGCCCATTTGCTTATTTATTAAATTAATGAATAGATACTTTGAGCGTAAAAACTCAATTATTATTGTAGCCCACTTGCCAGATTGGGCTTATTTGATGATGGACCTTTGGTCACATGGGCTCCACCATACTAATTGTACCCAGCTATAGTGGGTGTGGCTATTGGGGGAATAATCCGGCGCAAAAAAATTACACCTTTAATTATAGTCACGCCCCTAGAAATTTTGGTACACATCATAATGCTCCCCACTTCTGGGTTGGCTACTTAGAGTATCCAGGAGTATGACGAATAGCTCAACTGCAGCCCTCAGCTGGGGGAATTTCCCGAGGGGTGTTATAGCCATAAATCCTTCCATCTACCTTATCCTTTAATAAAAGAAGGTGTGCGGGAGTACTTTGAACCCTCATTCACTTTACATCTCTTCGTAAAAATTCTATTTCTAGAATTCCGTACTCTTAGCCAACCATGGATAGAAGCCAAGATGAACAAGGTAACATCTTGAATCCTTTGTATTTGCTCTTTATTTCATAGTACCGAACTAGTAGTGTGAAAAATTACGTATTTTTCTCCAACATCATGTTGATCTATTTTTTGACCACTCTGCCCTTCCGGGGCATTTTTTCGGGGTGACAAGTGTTTAGGGTAAATTATTTTTGTAGTTTGTAAACTGAAAGTGATTGACGCTCTTGATGGATAAGTTAGGGGGCGTTAGGCCATACACATGTGGAAAGGGGGATCGCCGTGTGGCGACCCCCGGAGAGGTTGCCTTGCGGCTACCGCGAGCCATGTTGCCTCATGGTGTCCGTAAGGCTTGTTGCCTTGAGGCATGTTGCCTCGAGATGCCCTTTTTTTGCCTCTTATGACTTGTGAAATTTTTGATTGTGCTATCGTTCTTGATACCATCTATGTAAAATTTGTTTCTAATTGAACCCCTTACTTCTCATAGGACTAGGGACCTCTTCTTCCTCCGATAGTGAGAGTCATTCTAGTCATGAGGATCCCACGTGTGCTGGTAGTGGTCACAAGGAAGTTGCGGGGCGAGTTGATTGTTCTCAATCCGCACACCAATCTCGGGATCGCAATATCGACCTCGCCACTTGTGTTACTACCATTACTAGAGCTGATCTTACCGCGCTCTTTGAGGATACCGCGGTGGACCTTGAATTTCTAGTGGCTGTAGAGGGTTAGAGAATTTTTGGCCCTCTTGAGGGGAATTTGACCCTTTACTTAGAATATTTTCGTTTGGGGTTTACTGTCCCCTTTCACAAACTCTTTGGGGAAATCTTAGCCTACTATCGGATTGCATAAGCCAACTAACCCCCAACTGTTTTACCTTTTTTGAGGGTTTTGTTTGCTGGTTTACTGAGTTGAAACTTGAGATAAGCTAAGATGCCTTCCAAGCTCTTTTCACGATTAGAATGTGCTCTTCCGCGCCTTATGTGCATTTTCTCCCTTCTAAACCCGTTAGGTTCTTGGAGGGAAACGCTAGCCACAAGGGTAGCTGTAAATTAAAATTCTTTTATTTTCCCCTTGACCACTTGAATACATCCACGCCATTGTGTTGGAGTGAGGGTGTTATTGCTCACAAGATTACTCGTGCCTAAATGCTACTTAGAGTTATTTTCAACAAGGTTGGCTTGTTTGACACTAAATCTGATGTTAACCGGTTGTATACTCAAGGTATATGAGTCCATGAGTTCACCTTAGTTCGTGATATAGCTTTTAAGCATTTTTAGTCATAGTTATTTCGAATATTGACACTTGGTTATGTATGTATATTTTTGTAGGTGCGAAGAAGGTCGCTAAGGGTGGCAAAGCGAGTTCCACCACTCCTTATCTGCCACTGGCTATTGGTGCTTCGGCCTCTATGATCTCCTGGGGCACCAGTAGGGGAGCCACCCCACCAGAGCCCCCCGCATCCTGCTTCAAAGGACAAAATTGGGGCTTCTGCACCCTTGGGACTTGATCATTCTGGCTGGGTATCATGTACCCTTGATTTCAATTCTATGATGGCCGCTTTTGGCGCTAAGGGTGTTCAGGGCCCCCTTTCGGGTGTTCCATCTATCCCTCAAGGAACAGTGATCTTGAAAGATGGGAATGCTGAGAGTATGCACGAGGGTTCGTCCACTCCCTTTCTAAAATCTATCTTAGTAAGGAAACGACTTCTCGACGGGGGTCAGCTGTTTCTGAGGGTCACGTATCCATACATTTTTCGCCCTCTATGGCTCGTCCCGCAAAGCGTGTTCGTGACTTCTCTCCTGGGAGTTCTAGCTCTCTCGGCCTTGGTAAGGGACTATTTAACTCTGGAGCGAATCCGACTTTTAATCTTTTTGGAATACCAGTGATTCTATGACCCCTTGGTCTTTAATGAGGATGACCGTGACTAATCACGACTCCAACCACTTATCCTCTCTTTTAGCTAAACGGATTGACCAAGTGATCTACGTCGAAGTCGGCCGGGTAAGTGTTTCCATGCATTCTTGCCATTATTTATAGGCTATGTGCTTTTATAGTCATTCAGATTTTTGACAAGCTGACTTTTTCATTCACTCAACCAATCCAACTATCCCATCAACTTCGCCTTAAGTGTGAAGAATTAGAGGGAAAGTATGAAGAATGTCGCTAATAGAACCAGAAACTCCTTCCCTAGTCCTTTGGAGCTCAAGGGTTGGCTAAGAAATGGGAGAACAAGTATAATGAGTCCAAGAAGAAGCTTGAAACGGAAGTATCCTATGGTAGCGGTTTCCTTGGGTCCTATGATGCACGGACACGGTACAAATTGGCGCCGTGCAGTTTCCAACACTGACACTCATCTGACACGGGTCCAACACGTGTCGGGCACATGTGTGTATATATATATATATTCCATATATATATCTATCTATATCTATATCTATATATATATTTTACACTTAGTTTCCTTCCATTTTATTTCTCTTCCTTAGTTAATTAGATCCACTAATTAACAAACAAGATCTTTCCATATATTTGAGATCCTTACCAAATATATGAGATCTATCCAAATAAGATCTTTCCATATAATTAGTCATTTAACTAATTAAATAGATCTTACCATATCTACAATATCTATCCTAATATATTTATAAGATCTTTCCGTATCAATTAGTCATCTAATTAATTTAGAATAGATCTACCAAATATACTATAAGATATATATTAAATATATATATACATAGAATTGGTGAAAAAGATAAAATCCTATACCAAAGTCATACACATACACGCCTATCGTATATTAATATATGTATATATTTATTTTCCTCTTTCACACAATAATTAATTAGACCACTAATTAATTAACTAGTCTTTCCCAATTTAATAATCCAATATTAAATTATAAGACTATTATTTAATTAAGATCACTTAATTAAGTTATTCCTTTTTTCCCGATTAATTAATTTCAATTAATTAATCTCTCTATTAATTCACAAAGAATTAACTAGCCAATAGGTACTACACTATGTTAAGTGTGTGACCCCTAAGGCTCATTAACAAGCTAGCAATAAGTTTTTCCACAGGTTAGATTAATTATTCACAATAATTAACTAGGCCTTGGATTAATTCACTAATTAACCCAAGGCACCTATCGGTCGTGGATCGATGTCTAGCAACGTCGCCATGACATCCTAGATGTTAACGATGAAAAGCAAACCTATCCAGATTTTGATAGTTATGTAAGTCGAATCCCTCCATCTTTTTCCCGTTTAAGGCCTAGGGTTTGGTGGCGGTCGAAACCCTAGTAGCCTTGGAAACTATGACTATATTGGTTCCGCTAATGATCCGGCCTTCCAAGCAGGGATCACCAATCCCTCTTATAAGACTATGCTCTGGCCAGAGACTTTTATCGATCATTCAGTTTCACTTAACAGCATAGAAAATACCAAGCAGTAGCCCTGGATGGATCCCTTGACGACTGCCACTTGTTCCACTGTACTACCAGACTATACAGAACATACATGCCGTATGACTCTCCTGAAGTGCACGTGTATATCAAAGTATAGTGGATAGTAACCTTTCCAATGACATCCCAGGTCTAAGGATGATCTCACACTATGAAACCCAAACACTCCAAGTTTGGTAGCACCAACGAGGAATCCTTACAGGGCCGTTCAATCCCACGCTTCTCCAAAGCATGGATCTTCGTGCATGTATTGGCCATATTAGCCATCAACAATGGAACACGCCAACCTCTTGGGAGAGTTACACGCACGAACAAGTTTTGGCAAGGCCAGTGATATCCCACATCTCACAGCCTCTATGACTTGGAACGTGTTTTAGGATTACGGTCTTTGAGAGCATTCCATAGGTATCCCGATCCCCTCCCCTAACCAAATATAAACCATGGGATCGTTATCTATACTCCTCTGAGTAGTCAAAAATAAAGTAGCATTCCTACAGTTTTGATATAATCTAAATGATAAGACTGACATAGTGTTTATGATCCAGTGATCAAGCCAACATATGGCTCGCCGGGCAACAACACTTTTCGTCACTCCTTTTAGCGATGTTTTTCGAGTTGCTGAGGTGTACCATGCCTCCTGGGAGCAACCCATCTTGGTCACCGGCGTCTTTGAAATCGACATCGAGTACATTGGCTAAGTGCTTCCTAGCTGGGTCTTGCCCCCCAAGTGACTCTCCTCCTCTTGTGAGATTAAGTTTATCATAGTTTGCTTTCCCTTATCCTCGTGATTGGTGCCAACATGCTCCTCTTAGGCTTTTCCAAGACATTGGCGTAGCACTCTCTTGCTACCCTTACATCTCCAATGGCTTCTCCTTTTCCGACCAGGTTCGGGAATTTGATCTTTATGTAGAAAGTGGATATGACCGTCTGGAATAGATTTAAGCTCGGCCTCTCCAAGATTACGTTGTACGTGGAGGGGTCTTTGACCACTAAGAACTTCACCATTTTTGTCAAGCTGGCTGGGAATGTACCCAAAGACATCGACAGAGACACTTCCCCGAGTGCATCCACTGTCTCTCCCGTAAATCCACTAAAAGGGGTGTTGACTGCTTGGAGCTGTGCATTATCAACCCCTAATTGAGTGAAGACATTGTTAAAGATTATGTCTTCTGAACTTCCATTATCCACGGAAATCTTCTTGTTAGGAATTTCATATTAGATGTTTTGATGATGACAAGATAGGTTTTATGTTAGACCCCAAAGATTATGTAAGTTTATATTTTCTTAGAATATGTTTTGAGCATTTAACAAATTGTCGAGTTGTAATTTCTAGAATAGGCTTGTAAATTTTTATCTTTGTAGATTTTAGACTAAGTATTAGATGCCAAGTCACTGATAGAATTCTAGGTGAGTTTGTCACAAACGAAGTTGAAGATCAGCATCTGAAGTCAAGCGAAAATGAAGATTTTGTCTTAAGCGACTGCCAATCGCTATGGACTGTTTCAGGGTGTATGAATCAAGCGCTCAAAGCACTCAAGCGATCAAGAAGATTAGATTCACCTGAATTAAATTCCGAAGTAACTAAGGACTTAAATGCAATCATTTAATGGACATTATTTCCAAAGGGAAATATAGTCAAATGCATTAAATGCTTGATAAGAGATTAAATGTGATTAGGATGGATTGTATACGGAGCAAGCTACCTATTGACTTAGACTGTCAGAATTTCAGAGTTCAAACCTGCCACATCAAATCAGTGCAGCAGGATTTCAAGAATGTCAGAGAAAAGGCATGACTCACTCGCTCGTGAGAGGCACACACCTACATGTGTCCAACGGACAAATCCCAAGAAAATGCCTATAAATACCTTACCTCAGCCAACTCTAAAGATAGACGTACATACACAAGAAGGTCAAAACTTTGCTGAAATACTTTCTCACGAAAAGTTTAGAAACTCCATAACCAAAATCCTTCCAAGCTTTTTACATACATTCCAGATAGTCGTAGATATCTCAAACATCTTCAAAGAAGAACCATACACTATTATTGAGAAATACTAAGTTTTTTTAACTTCCTAAAATCAAACAAATCCGTGATCAAAATCCTCAACCTCCCCTGTCTGTGTGGAGAAGTTGTTGACTCTACAAGTAGTATTTCTGAGAAAGAGAAGCTTGTTGGTGAAGATCTTCATTGGTGCTGAAGTCTGTGTGATCAAGGAGCCCAAGATCATCATCCCCTCCTCTATTTTGTAGAAGCCTCTGTGTGATCCTTCGATAATCAATTTAGAGAAAATCCTCCAAGTGTTCAAGGAGAAGAAGGATGAAGCTAGGATTACACCACCCAGTGAACCTTACAAATTTTTGTGTCATTTACTGTTTTATTGTCTTACTTTATATTCTATCATTTACTCTGAAAAAGACAAGTAAAACGGTTAAGCGACTATTTGACTAAAACGAACGCTAAAGCCTTAAAATCATTTCCGCTGTGCTAACCCTGATTAAGTGATCTAAGCTTTACCCTACTTTGGTAAATTGATAAAATCACTAAGTCTAAGTTAACTTTATTATAGCGCCTGACCTAGCGCTCAACTCTCTAAGCGTTCAAATCTTTAAAAGTGATGCAAAATCTTTGAAGTCGAAAAAGACTTCAGGGTCTATTCAACCCGCCCCCCCTCTAGACCTTTCCGTATGCTACTTGGGACCATCAAGTGGTATCAGAGCGGTTGAAGTAGAAACCAAAGCGTTTTCGAGCGTAACTGCTTGTTTAGATCCATTTTTTTAAACCTAGTCGTTTTATTTATTTTAATCTCATGTCATGGCTTTTAACAAGATGCCTAAGCTGGTTGAATCAAATTATGATTCATGGAAACTTAGAGCATTTGCATATTTATGTTCTGGTGATAATGAGATGTGTGATGTAATTGCAGATGGCCCCATTCAAATCATGAAAGTTATAACCTGAGCCCTGGAGCGACTGAGGCTACTCCAGATGGTTATGTCGAGAAACCTAAGTGAATGGACGCTAGAAGATCAGAAAAGAGCGAATCTAGATAATGTTGGACGAAGTGCTTTGTACTCAGCGTTAGGAGACAATGATGCATTGTTCAACAAGATCAAGCAATGTAAGACGTCAAAAGAGATATTGCATAAGTTGGCTATTATGTGTGAAGGTTCAGTACAGATGAAGGAGAACAAGTTCTCTATAGCCATGCAAAGATTTGAGCATTTCTAAATGCAGCCCAACGAGATGCTAGAACAATTGGACGCAAGGTTCACTTTGCTCATTACAGAGTTAATGCCACTAGATAAGGAATTGACCAACAAGGAAATGGTCAGCAAGATATTCAAAAGTCTTCCAAGTAAGTATTTGATTAAGATGGTTGCCATGAGAGAATCACAAACATTGGAAACTCTAACTCCGGAACATGTGTTTTTAGAATTAAAGGCATTTGAGTTTGAACTAGGAGAAATCAGCGACACAACGACTTCTACATCAGAGACTCAATCAGGAGCCCTGATAGCTACTACTAAGAACAAGGGAAAGTCAGTCAGTGAAGTGAAAGCGACATAATCGAATGAGGAAAAGGAAATGGCATTATTAGTTAAGAAATTCAAGAAATTTCTAAGATACGAAAAGAGAAACCCTAGTGGACAGACATCATTTCAAACCCCTCCCCCTGTACCAGTGCCGCAGTATCAAGCGCCAGTGTATTCTGCTCCTCAACCTCCAGCGCCAGTTCAATACCAAGCGCCTCCGTCTCCAACACAAAATGTTTCAGCGCCAGTAGTTTCCAAGCGATTAACCACTGAACAGGAAATAAAAACTAATTTGTGTTACAATTGCAGGAAACCGAGGCACTACCAGGTAAATTGCCCTTATCCGAATGTATCTAACCCACAAGGCAAGATTATGCGCATAAAAACCAATTCAGGAGCAACCTTCGCCAACAAGGTTTGCTAGCGGAATCTGAACCATTCTCCACACCTGAAGAGGATTTGGAATCATCAGATGAGAGCAGTTATGATGAGCCAATAAGCGACTCAACGTTAGTTGGTCTCATGGTGAGAGATGAAGAAGCGTCTGATGACTCGCTATCTAAGGTAAACACTGAATTATCTCATCATCTTTCTTATGATGAATTACTTGACAAAGTAACTGAGTATTATAAAGATTGTCAAGATGCCGCCAAGCTATATCAAAATCACTTCGATATCATTTCATCGCTCACAAGTGATACAATGACACTCAAGGCAGAGTTGCAAGTTCAACAACAATGCATTGAGAAGAATCAATCGCTTGAAAGTGAAATTATCCAACTAAAAAGTGATATTGATATAATAGTCAAAAGAGAAGCTGAACTGATTGCTAGACTTGCCAAATCAAAAGCGTCTAAGGTTACGACAACCAACAAAGGAAAAGATGTATTCTTTGTTGAGAAGAGTTCAAACAGTCAAACGCTGAATGAACCCAAGGACAATGGTAAGAGGCCAAATGAGAAGGTCAATACAAACTCAGGCAATAAGGAGAAAACGAAAGAGAATGATTCACAAAAGAAGGTTCATCCAAACGCTAAAAAGGCTAAGGATAAACCATCTACAAGTGAATCAAATGCTAAGCGTCAATCGCCAAAAGCGACTCCTAAGCCAGTGCCGAGGAAATACCAGCGTCAATATCCTCAAAAATCTAGATCATATTATCGGTACTATGATAATTATGATTATGATTATGACTATGATTATTATTATAATCAAGGATATTACTATCCACCTAAAAAGCACACACAGCACAAACCGAAACCCAAGAAGGCCAATCTTCCCGTAATGAAGACAAGGCAAATATGGGTTCCGAAAGTTTTGATTCAAACCAAAGTCACTAACACTGAAGGACCCAAAACTACATGGGTACCAAAGAAGAATTAGAACTGCCCTTTAAATGCAGGTACCTAGAGCCAACACCAATACCTCAGTCTGGTATATTGATAGTGGGTCGTCAAGGCACATGACTGGTTCAAAGGATCTCTTGATCAACTATCGTACAACCAACGGTCCTCGATTTGTATTCGGTGACAACTCCAAAGGTAAAACAAAAGGTATAGGTATCATGCATAGGGGGAACATCATGATAAGTGATGTATATTATGTTGACGGTCTTAAGCATAATTTATTAAGCATTAGTCAATTTTGTGATAAAGGCTTTGAAGTCAAATTCTCAAGCGACTGTTGCTATGTTAACGACGCTAAGACTAAATTTACTAAGTTAAGAGGAAAAAGAACAAACAATGTATATTTAGATTTGTTTGGTCCTATTCAAATGGGTAAACAAGTTAAATCATCTTTTAAGAAGTTAAATCATCTTTTAAGAAGAAACCTCATCTATCTACTTCTAGAGTCCTAGAACTATTGCATTTAGATTTATTTGGTCCTATTCAAATCATGAGTGTTAGTGGTAAAAAGTACTCGCTAGTGATAGTTGATGATTTCTCAAGCTATACATGGGTAGAATTTCTAGCAACCAAAGATGAAACTAGTGTCAAGCTCACAGTGATAATTCGTCAATTACAAACCTCTAAAGATATAAAGGTGACAAGGATTAGAAGTGATAGAGGAACTAAATTTACTAACCACTTTGTTGAGAAGTTTTGTACAGATTTTGGAATACTTCATGAGTATTCTGCGCCTAGAACCTCAACAGAATGAAGTTACCAAGTGATGGAACAGAACGCTTAAAGAAGCCGCTAGGACGATGTTAGCAGAGTCCAAGCTGCCTCAAAGGTTTTGGGTCGAAGCTATCAATACCACTTGCTACACTCAGAACCGGTGTATGATCAACAAGCAACATGAGAAGACTCCATACGAGTTGTGGAAGAGACGTAAGCCTAACGTTTCATATTTTCATGTATTTGGTTCAAAATGTTTCATTCATAACAATGGATCCCAAAGTCTAAAGACATTTGATCCTAAGGCGGATGAGGGAATCTTTCTAGGCTATGCCAAGAATGGGAAGAGTTTTCGCATCCTAAATAAGATAAAATCAAAGGTTGAAGAATCCATTCATGTTGTGTTTGATGATGCTAACCAAGAACCGAGTAAGGTTAATGTTGATGATGTAGGAATTGAAGATCTTGCTCAACAAGCATCACAAATCAATCTTGGTGATGATAGTGATGATTATGAGATCTCTGTGCCTAATCCTAAGATTACTCGTGAGGTTATCAATGATGATATTGTAAGAATCGATGATGATCATGAAGAGAATGATCATCAAGAGCAAATTAGAACTGTGAATGATGCAGCGACTGCTCAAGAGGGACAAGCGATCGATGATCAAGAGTCTCTCAACCTGTTCCAACCAGATCATAAATGGTTTAGAGATCATTCACCAGAGCTAGTAATTAGAGATATAGGAGCACCTGTTAGAACTAGGTCCGTTACAATTAATGAGGCCATGTTTGCAAGTTTCCTATCTCAAATGGAACCAAAGAAAGTGGATGAAGCGCTCAGTGATTCAAGTTGGGTAGAAGCTATGCAAGAGGAGCTTAACCAATTTGAGAGAAGTAAGGTTTGGACGCTAGTACCAAGGCTAACTCACCAAGGAGTAATTGGACCTAGATGTGTTTTCAGGAACAAGATAGATGAAGATGGCATTGTTATAAGAAACAAAGCCATATTAGTCGCTCAGGGTTATTGTCAAGAAGAGGGTATTGATTTTGCCGCATTCAATAAGTTCACAGTGTACTAAATGGACGTGAAAAGTGCTTTCCTAAATGGTAAACTCCAACAAGAAGTTCATGTGGAGCAACCACCAGGATTCATCAACAACCATGGGAAAAATATGGTTTAAAAATTGGATAAGGCACTCTATGGTCTTAAACACGCACCAAGAGCATGGTATGGCACCCTCTCTATCTTCCTTATAGGTAAAGGCTTTTCAAAAGACAACGTTGATATAACGTTATTTAAAATTACACATAATAAAGATATTCTCTTAGTCCAAATTTATGTTGATGATCTTATATTCGGATCTACTAATAAACGATTGTGTGAGAAGTTTTCGAAAATGATGCAAGATCAATTTGAAATGAGCATGATGAGTGAATTAACTTTCTTTTTAAGATTACAAGTTAAACAACTCCCAAATGGCATATTTATAAACCAAGCTAAATATACAAGAAATATGATTAAGAAATTTGGTATGGAAAATGCATCATCTTCAAAAATCCCAATGAGCCAGACGCTTAAGTTAGATAAAGACGAAAGTGGGAAGAATATTGATATCACTAACTATAGAGGTATCATTGGATCACTTCTTTATCTTACTGCTAGTAGACCTGGTATTATGTATTCGGTATGCATATGTGCCTTGAACCTAAAGAATCACACTTAATTGCTACCAAGAGAATCCTTAAATACCTAAAAGGCACACAAAATGTAGGCTTATGGTATCCAAGGGACTCTCCTTTTGAGCTAATTGGTTATTCAAATGCAAATTTTGCAGGATGCAAAATAGATAGAAAGAGTACTAGTGGTACATGTTAGTTTCTAGGTGATAGATTGATTTCGTGGCATAGTAAGAAACAACAATCCATAGCGACTTCTACCGCTGAGGCAGAATATGTAGCCGCTGGATGTTGTTATGCACAAATCCTTTGGATGAGGCCACAACTCAAAGATTATGGAACAATCTTAGGTCCTACCCGCAATCCATTGTGATAACCAAAGTGCTTTAGCTATGACCCAAAATCCAATTCTTCATTCTAAAACTAAACACATTGACATTCGCTTCCATTTCTTGCGTGACCATGTTCAAAAGAAAGATATCTCCATGCATTTCATTGGTACTGACAAACAACTGACAGATATCTTCACCAAAGCGCTCAACGAACAACATTTTCTCACTTTGAGAAGTGAACTAGGTATGATTGATTTAAACGCTTAATCATCAAGACTCATATCCTTCATAGGCTTATAATTTAGGGGGAATCCAGTTTATGCTTATGTCTAAAGCATCCTTCAAAATTGAAATGAGTTATCAATTTTAGGGGAACTTTAAAATTGTACTTATTCAAATCAATAAGCGTCTATGATAAAAAAAAAAGAAAAAATTAATTTCAAAATTATGTGCATTGATCATAAGCATTTATCTGTTATGCATGACAAAATCATTCTCTAATAAAATTAAATGAAAATGTTTTTTAAAAGCCCAAAGCGATTGATTTAGATTAAAAGGACTTCAGCGTTAATAATATTCCCTCTTTAACGCTAAAGTGACTTTCTCTAAAAATCATGCATTATTTTCATCGCTAAAATGAAGCGTGTGGATAAGTCCAAAAGATAAGATTTGACAACCGCCCACGCGCTACTATCAAATCAGACTGATGGTTAATGATCCCTATCTAAAAATAGGCGGTTCAGTAACTGCGCATGTCTAGGTACGTGTCAGTGTACCATTAGGGGCGTGCAACTCACGCTGAACATTCTCAAAATTTCAAACGTTTTTTAAAAGTAACTGCGGACACCAAAATTTCATATTCATCAGTAGTTAATCTATTTTATCGCACCTTTTTACATCCGTCTTTATGACTAAACGACTCAGATTTAATTTTTGTTATTCCCAAAATTAATTTCTTGATATGTGGCATTCATCTAAGCTATTGAGGAGTTAATTTTTGCCTTCTATTTAAAACCTTCAAATTTTTACAAAAAAAAAAACTTTATCTCTCTCAAATTCTCTTTGCTGTAAAAACTCTCTCTCAAGGCAAAAAGATTTTCTTTTAACTCTCTCAAAAAGCTTCAACCTTTCATCAATGGTGCCACCAAAATCTTTGAAAAATCTGCCAAGTCCAAAATTGAGAAGCTAGTAACAGTCATTGTCGGATTCCTGGTAAACTGAGAGTATCTTTTTGGAAATCAAAACTTCCCCTTAAGGACCATTCTTCCTCTCATCGAAGAATCAGGTCTAAGAAAAATGTTGACTTCCCATTCAAACCTTCACGATGAAGAAACCCTGTTCTTCTTTCAAAATGCTGTGATTTCAGAAGACGGGAATTCTATTTCTTGCATCTTTCTCTTTGCCCAAGAAACCTTTGTTCTTTCCCCTCAACTTCTTTCTTCCCTGCTGCAACTTCCAAATGATGGTGAAGACGTTGAAGAAGTGACTCTTGGTAACGCCACCAAGGTCTGGGAACTGGTCAAGAAAGATGACGTAGATGCTGCATACTAATCGAATTTCAAGAAAAATGACATGAAGGGCGAATATGTCATTTTGTCTGACATCTGCCCCAAGATGATTGAATGCAGGAAAGGAAGCTTTGATAAGATCTCAAACATTCAATATAAGATGATGATAGCTATTCTGACCAAGTTGAAAATAAATTAGTCTCGTTACGTATTTAATCGCTTTAAGGCAGCGATGGCAGAATCTGTAAATCCTAAGCCTTATGGGGTGGTGCATCGATTCCCAAGGAGGAACGTGAGTGACTCCTTGCCGAAGGGGTTGTTTGGAGTGATGATGAGGAGCAAGCGTCATCGTTTTCACCATCATCATCATCAGAAGAGGAAGTGGTGGTTAAGCGAACGAAATGGAAAATCGCTGTGAAAGTCGCTGAGCCAGCCCAGCCAGCCAAGAAGCAGAAAAAGAGGGAGACCAAAAAGAAAAAATCTCCCTCTCCTCCTCCTAAATTGCCCTCTCCCCCTCCAGCGTTTGTCATGGTTCCAGACGAAGAAGAAGCAGAAGAAGAGAAAGTACCGCTAGCACACAAGCGTACTCCTTGGTCCACTCTAAAAGAATCAACTAGTGAGCCAGCCAAGCCAGCGATTGACGAACCAGCGAGTGTTTCTTCTCCTCCTCCTGCTGCTGAAACATTCCTTGCTCATTTTCATGGTAAGTACTTGTGATAGATAATGCACTCTATCCTTTCCTCGTTAGGTTTTCTTTTCTAACGCCAGGATAAAATCTTTCAGTCGAATGTGAAGCGGATATCCAGAATGTTCTTAACATTCTTGAGAAATTGAATATTCCCATTCGTGCTGATCCCCTCACTTCTTTCCTCGATTTAAATCCTGTTGAAGAAGTCCCGGAGCCTGAGGCTATGGAAACTGAAGTTCCTATAGATCAAGAGACTACTACAGTCGAAGAAAGTCCTCAAGGTAAGCATTTATGTCTGTTCATCTCTAATTTCTACTTAGTAGAAATCTTTTTTGTTGTTTGTCTCAAAGGCTTGCATATATCAGCTCAAACTGCCCCAGACACTGATGCACCTCCACCTCACTAGGTCAATGTGGAATTGGATGTGGATATGACAACAGTTGTATATATTGCCAAGGAAATTGATCAAGTCCTTCCTGACGCTGAAATCTCACCAGCTCATGAAGCGACTGTTCCTGCTGAGCAGTCGATAGAAGTGGCACCCATCCCAACTGAAGCGATTGCCATTGTTCCTACTCCAACCGGACCTCCTCCTCATATCATCAACTTCTTTCCCTGTGGATATAATGCATGTTGAATTCTACTATGCCGCTAGAGAAAGTGACACCAGGCAATTGGTTGAAATGGAGATTGTTTTCCAGGATACTCTCCACAACCCTGCTATCTCTAACACTGACAAGTTTGGTTTCTTCGAGAGATTCGCTGATCTCGATCTTCACTCACTTGAGCGTCTTCAATCACGACTGGAATATATTCGGCGACCAGCGATCAACATGACAGATTTTGACCGAGAGCATTACAACTTCCCAGGTCGCTCTGCAGAATCCTTTTATCCTCTTCGCCAGAATAAAATCGTCATAAAAAATCCTCACATAGGTGATTGGTTGAAGAATCCCGACGAAGAAATTCTTAACAGAATTGGATACTCTGCTCTGCCTAAGGTTGTTCATTCTCCTCAGAACGCTCTGTCCTCAAAACCTCTAAAATTGTGGAAAGGAAAAGGACCAGTCCTCGCTGAGCATCCTAATCCTATCAATTCTTATATAGAAGATGAAGCCCGCGAGTATCTGTTCAGATTATGGGCAGAAGACTATGATGAAGAAGTAGAACGCTTTGAGAAGTACATTGCCGCCAGAAAAGACACCAAAAAGACTGAGAAACTTGGTAAGCGGTGGATGATGGATACTGAAAGATGGGCTGAAGAATTTGTGCTACATTTGTATACTCTCGAAGAGCTGGTGAGGTATCCATTCGTGTTTGAATTTGAAGTAGAATACAGACGCAGAGGTTTTGCTATGTTTCTACTCGAGCAGCGCAAAAATTTGGTGGGGAATATTAGCGATTTGCCTTATTACAGACAGTCAATAAAATGCTATAATCGGCAGCATCTAGCCTTAGTCGCTCAGGGAGGACTCTATGTTTATCATCCGACTCAATATTATGTACAAAGTATCTTTCCCGATCTAAATGAAGATGCCTCCACCAGTAAGCGATCAATTCTGCAAGGGCAAAGTGAAGCTCACATGAGACTGGATAATGACCATGCTGAGTTTGCAGAATTTACAGAGACAGGAGAGCGATTGTAGAAAATGCACAGTCGTTGGACGTTACCTTCAATGAATATTTTAGCCTAAATAACTTCAGAGGCTATAATATTCACCCTGTCTTAATGTGTGAGCAGCACATTCAAGTGGCCAAGATGATTTCATTAATCAGGCCAGTAGACCAGGACGCTGCCCAAGCGCTGATACCGTTTATATTGGACTTCTACAATTCTTATAGTTCAAGTTGATCTGCCAGAGGATGTGCACTTTGCACTAAGCACTGAAGAGCGCGAAGAGGCTATATTCTACATTCCGTAGACCAACATCCTAAGTCCAAGGCATATCATGGAAGCGATTGGCCCACTCTGGGTCATTGCTGTTGAGAAGCCTTCTACTCAGGTGGAGATTGTTGAGATGGAAGTGGAACAAGCTCCTGCTGTGGAAGTCGCTCAAACTACAGACGCTGATATGCACGATGTTTCTCATAGCGCTCCAGTAGTTGAGGTTCTAATTTTTGGTCAATTTGTAGAGATTGATGCTGCAGCTGAATTTGTTGAGCAAGCGATAGAAGAAGTGCATGCAGAAATCGCCGAAGAGCCTTTGACAAGAGATAAATCTAGGGGTTAGGCTGCAATCTCACGCTCATCCCCTGAGCGTTTGTCTCCTTCTTCAGACTCATATTCAGACAACAATCCTGAAGCTAAGGGGTTTAAGCAAGCAGTAACGAACTCTCTTGTTGATATTCAGGGTTCATGCTCTCGTTTAGCTGAATCATCTCAAGAAATTATTTGAGTCGTGGAAAGCCAGCGAGTCGCTAATTTGAGGACTCAAGCGACTCAGTGTGCTAACAAGTTCTTGATAAGATGGTGCCCCTCATTTCTGGAAGATCTAAAGAGTCCAATAATCGTAACTTAGCCCAGACTGCTTCTGCAGATACTGAGCGTCATAATGCTTCCAACACAGCTGCTCAAAGTATAGCTAAACAAGTCACGTTACTTGTTGAAAAGGTTAAGCTATTGCAACGAGATATCGCTGACCTCAAGACTTCACTTGATGATGTCAAGAACAGGGAAAAGAAGGGAAAAGGTCAAGTTTCTAAGAGCTCCCTAAGTCTTGAAGACACTCGCTGGAATGAGCTTCAACAAACCATTTCATCCATCCAGCAGGCAGTCCTTAGAAAGCGAAAACCACTCTTTTATAAAGGTTTCCCCATCCCAGACTTCTCAATTGATCTCTTAGAAGAATTGGGTATTCCGCCGTTTGCTACTTACATTCCTAAATATGTGCCAAGAAATCGAGCTCCGGTCACTCGAACTTTTGAAATATTTGATGACCTGTTATGTGAACTAGGTGTTGATCCAACTATTTGGCACAAGCGCGTCAATTGCTTTAAAGAATTGGCTGAAGGAATGAGAGTGCAATTTGCAAATGAAACGCATAGGCGAATGGTAGACGCTAATAACGTTTTGTGGAAGTTTGCTCAACAAATGTTCAAACAAGAGCAACAAGACGCTAAGAAACCCCAGTCTTCTTCAGGAACTAAGCGAAAGCGCTAGATATTCTTTGTCATTTTTTATTACTTTAAAAAGTTCCTTATGTATGGTTTTGCTTTATCTAAACTCATTGTACTTGCATTGATATATATATGAATGAATGAGTTTTGTCAAAAACATCTTGTTTCTCGCTATAATGTACTAACTTATGGCTAACACTCTAATTGTTTAAACGCTAACTTACAATCTTTGTCAATCTTTTTTTAGCTCTTGGATTATAAAAGAGTCAAGGTCTTGACATCATCAAAAAGGGGGAAATTGTTAGGAATTTCATGTTAGATGTTTTGATGATGACATGATTAGACCTATGAGATATGATCTATATAAGATCGATTTTATTGAGGTCGTTTAAGACCTTGGTGATATAGTTTCTCATATCGCAGTTTAGGGTCTAATTGGATTGGGCTCACCATTTGGTCCCCTAATTCTAGCATTGTAGAGGTACGATGTAGATACTACGAATTGTAGTGATAGAGTCAAGCCATTAGCATCGTGTGATTTCTTTAACATCTCTCATAGTGCATCGTACGACACATACTACCAAATGTGCAATTGTTGCTCATGCAAGACCTAGGTCATATGATTAGAATCGTGGTTCATATGTGATATTCAAAAGTCGATTCATAATTTTTCCCATATATTTAACACTAGCTTCATACATCGTAAGCTATACAACTTATAGATCTACTAGTGTATTAAGTTAGGTGGTAGAGTTAATGAGGCACAATGCTCAATGATGGTTTAGACACATAGGTCTACTAGTATTAACCTTTAGGGTGTGTGCCAAGTCCCACATCATCGAAAATATGACGTACGACCCTGATGCTTCAAATTTGCCTTAATCTGCATCACAAGGAGATTACAATGGAGGCCCAGATTTCAAGCCACAAGGCACGACACTAAGGTCGGAGTATGTATGCCGTGCTTCATATTTTACTATTAGCCTCGCACTTTGAACGATGCTATTTACACAAATCTCAAAGTACGACATCTTAGAAGTGCGTATGCCATTTTGAACAAGGTTTTAAACTGTAATTTTATAGACGTTCATCTCTACAAACCATAGACTCATAGTGTCATAGTCAAAATTTGTTGTATTTTGAACCCATAGCCTTTGGGTTCGTTACTTCTACCTTGTTGCCTTTGGGTTAGTTATATCAAACTCGTATATTTTTTTTCACGTAATTTTATAACGCACTCCATGGGAGGGAAGTCTAAATGTTACCTCGAGCTCGTAGCCTTTGTGTTCGTAACACCACAATCCATGTTATTGAGTTTGTAGCTTTAACTCATAGCTTTTTAGCTCATAGCTTCTTAGCTTGTAGATTTTGCATTTAGCTTTTGTAGCTTGTAGCTTCTTAGCTCATAGCTTTTGATCTTATATCTTAACTCATAACTTTTGATCTTATAGATTTTGAGCTCATAGCTTCTTAGCTTGTAGCCTTTGCGTTTAGCTTTTGAGCTTATAGCTTCGTAGCTTGTAAATTTTGAAGTTGTAGCTTCTTAGCTCGTAGCTTTTGAGCTTGTAAGATTTTGTGCATGTAGCTTCTTAGCTCGTAGCTTTTGAGCTTTTAGATTTTGAGCTAGTAACTTCTTAGCTCATAGCTTTTTAGCTTGTAACTTCTTAGCTCGTAGCTTTTGAGCTGGTAGATTTTGAGCTGGTAGCTTGTTAGCTCATAGCTTTTGAGTTTGTAGCTTCTTAGCTCGTAGCTTTTGAGCATGTAGCTTCTCAGCTTATAGCTTTTGAGCTTGTAGATTTTGAGCTTGTAGCTTTTTAGCTCGTAGCTTTTGAGCTTGTAGCTTCTTGTTGCTTGCTTCTTCCATCTTCCCTAGAATCTCGATCTCAGCGATTCTCAGCAAAGGTTTCCACAGACAGCGCCAACTGATGTGGGTCACTTTTCATCAAGTGAACGAACCAACTCAGTAGGAGCAACATGTCTAGCACGACCCAAAATAATGATATTATAGACTACACTTGGCTACTTGACCAAGCTGCCTACATACCTCCTTGGAGAATCAAGTCTTACGTAGTTCAAAGGTTAAGAGTTTATCTATTGGGTCATAGGTCATACTAAAAGGAGCTCCAATTTATAGAGGGAACTTACATCGAATCTATAGAAAGAGATCACTAAGGTCATATGGATTTATATAGAGAGAAATATTATGATTATTGAAAAGTTGATTGTCCCCTCCTTGACTTGGGGGTATTTATAGAGATATTCTATAGGAGCATATGGTTCATAGAGATGGTGCCACATGTCATGATCCTATGGTCAATATTTAGGGTCGTTGGGTCGGTTCCTAGATCGTACCTGACCTGACCTGTAATAAACATGCGGATCCTGCTCTTAAAATGGGCTTTTCCATTGGGCTTGGGCTTCATAATAGCTTTTGGCCCTTTTCACTTGGATAAAATTATATGCCCAATTTTGGGCATATCTCCGGGTCTGTCGGGATAGATCGTTAGGTCTCCCCTTCTCTTTGCAATCAAAAAAAAAAAATATATATATATATATATATATGGAATAAATACATGGAAACATACATTCGACATAAGAGATCTAAACATTAAAAGTATTTAGCCTGAAGTTGTCATGATATCGCCATTCAACAAGGGCTCATAAGAAATTTTCGTTTATAGTGTATATATTTTAAACCTGTTCAAACACTTAAAAAGTTTTTCTATATAAATAATTGTATTAAATTGAACATTTGACTTCATGTGCTTCATTTCCATGTCAATGATCATGCATGATTATATAAAATAAAATTACCTGTGGGTTAATAGGGACAGAAGACTCTTGCCTTATATATTAATGACAATAACAATGATAATAACGTCACTACAAAAAAAAAAATGTGACAAAATGTCAATTAAAAGTTGTCACTAATTATAAATTTTTAGTGACAAATTGTTTTATTTTGTCACAACAATAAATTTTACATGTTCAACAGTGACAAGATTTATATAGAAGTTGTCGCTCTTGATAACTAGTGACTAGGAAGTTGTTGTCACCATTGGCAATTTGTGACACACATTTAGTGATATTCTTAACAATTATAGTTATCACTATGCTTGTATTGTCATTAAGTTGTAACTATACATGTGTCACTAATTGTCGTTGTCAATAGTGACAATTTTAAAGAAACTATTGTCACTAAATCTTTATTGTGCAAAGAAATAATTGTTGTCACTCATTATGTATATCTAATGACAATTTTAATATTGTTACTTGAAATTTTGTCATTAATATTACTTTTGTTATAATGCGTAACTACTTAAAAAAATAATACAATATTATACTGTAACAACTCTTATATTATTATAGGCAAATCATAGATTATAATACAACGTTTGGTGAATTAAGGAGAAGTCAAACTGTCATGACATTAAAATACAAAGTTTTAATTAGTTAATTACATAGTACAGTATTTCGGATTGGTTCTGTCTTGAGTAATGCCAGCTTAGCACATTAGGAATCTAGAGTAATATGCAAATTGAGCCAAAACAAGGAATCTTAAAGGAAAAGGCAGAGATTAGCTAACCGCCAATGTTTAATCTCATTTATTATGGGTCAAGTTTTAATTAGTTAATTACAGAGTAGAGTATTTCGGATTGGTTCTGTCTTGAGTAATGCCAACTTAGCACATTAGGAATCTAGAGTAATATGCAAATTGAGCCAAAACAAGGAATCATAAAGGAAAAGGCAGAGATTAGCTAACCGCCAATGTTTAATCTCATTTATTATGGGTCGTTACATCTCGTTATATTTAGGCTCATATAGTTAGTAAAATATGGGAGGGGAAAGTTTGTCATTTAATACGTACGTATATTATGAAATTTTATTTAAAATTATGGTGAAAATTCGGCTAAAAAGTACGGGAATGAGAAATGAACGAATTCATAGACGTAAGAGTATAATACAAATATAATTAATTACATGGGAGTAAAAATAGGACTTAGTTCTATATAAATTTGTAAGATTTATTGCTTGTACTCACTTTTAATTTATATAAATAATATTTTATATGAGTCATTAATAGAAAATAATAATATTTTAATAAATTATTAACGTTCAGAGTTTTTAGTTGTATAATACTCAATTAGTATTTATAAAAATTAATAATGTTTTTTAAGTTTTAAATTAAAAAAATATTTTTTTTCGCCAAAATTAGATTATTATTTGTTGAGTATTATACATGATACATAAAGTACGTGTACTAAACGGTTCGACTCAAAAGTATGAGTATTATTAATTACATTCAGACTGCATATGGAAAACAGAAGTATTTTTCAATTAAACGTACGTACGTTACAGGTATAATACGAGTTTTTACTAACAGAGTTTAGGCTAGCTATTTAGGATGAATTAATTTATTAATTTTATCTAGAGCAAAAGAGAGAATGAGAAGCTCAAGAGACCCAGATGAAGAATGAACATGTAATCTCAAAATACACCTACACACCCACGTTTTTTTATTTTTTAAAAGAAAAGGATTAGGCATTGGGAAATATTTTGGCGGGCATTTTGCCGCTAAGATTATAAAGAAAAGGTTCAAACTACCCAAACTTCTTGCAAGGAATTGTATTTGTTACAAATGAACTTATTGTAACAATTCAAAACATTGTTACCAAAAGATGAACAAAGTTGTCACGAATAGGTTTAATTGCAATGAGGTTTTTACTTCTGGTGCCACAGGAGGCACATTCTTCTCATTCAATGAAGGTGGTGGATTTGGATCTCCTCCACCGACATGAGCGCCTGGTAGACCTTCTTGCGGTATGGGGTTAGGAACTCCATCTCCAGTTGCTAGTGTGTTGTTGCTAGTCATCATATCACCAGTGGTACGTGCTTAAGACCTAGTTTGCATACTTAATGGTTGGACCGCTGTTCCCACAGACCGCGCTAGCTGATGTTGGGTAAAATTATACGTATGTGAAATATTCACGTGTTTGACACATGGGAATGGAGGCTGACGCAAGTCACAACAAACTACGCAATGGATTGAATTATGTTTAGACTGCACTCGCTATAGGCAAGCTGCCTACGTACCCACAGTGATGGGATCAAGTTTTTTCATAGTTCGATAGTGGAATTACTCTCTAAAGATGCTAGTGGAATTCTTGTGGAGAGATAGATAATGTGGAGAGACCAGATAATCCTTAGCATTAGCTCTTTTGGGGGATATATAGAGCTGATGGCGGGCCATGGGCCAGGCCTTAATCATCGACCCATTTGCTTATTTATTAAATTAATGAATAGATATTTCGAGCGTAACAACCCAATTATTATTGTAGCCTACTTGCCAAATTGGGCTTATTTGATGATGGACCTTTGGTTATATGGGGGTCAACCACATTAATTGTACTCATCTATACCGCATACGGCTATTGGGGGGATAATCCGTTCCAAATAAATTATACCTTTAATTACAGTCGCGCCCCTAGAAATTTTGGTGCACATCACCATTGTTTCGTATATTAATAATTCATAAATTAACTTTTTAACATCAATCAATTGTGTAACAAGACTTTTGTTTTTAATATTAAATATATTTAATATACTTTACACCCTCAGTTTAATTTGCCCCTCTATTAAGAACCTCCAAGCTTAACAAGATGTCAAGCCTTATGAGGCCTTATCAGGTAACAAATAACAAAGACTATCTTTTTTCTTACATTACTATTGAACAAGTCAAGCGTTGAGTGGGGATGCCCACCAGCGCCGACTACCTTTACTTAAGTTCTGAGGTGCCTAAGTGCACCCCCGCGCACATTTTTATTAAGTGTTGGATGTTTTAAGTTTTCGTCATATGATTGCTAAGTGTCTTCGGGCACATCAACTTTTAAGCAGCTGGATATGCTAGGCTTATTTAAATAACAGGCATTTCGCGTCATACAAAAGAGTATGACATTAACGATGGGTGATTTAACAACACCCAAAATAAAAGCCCCTCGGGATCACTGCTTCCGACCGAGGCTATTTCAAAAATTCATTACTTAGTTTATTTTGGGTACTAGACGTGTTACTATGATAACTGCTGTTAGCACTTGGTGCTATTGGCCACTGGCCAAACATATACTTGAATGCTTATAGCATCCTTATTATGTTGATATGTTGACAAAAGACCTTAAATACTTAAGTGTTTCATCCACATAGTGGGGAAACAAAAATACCAATACGACCCCTGGGAGCTAATCAAGTTTCCACTAGAGGTGTTATAAAATTACTCGCGACCCCATTAGAGGTCAATATGGGTGGCACCGCGAAAATCCCCCTAGATGTCAAAGACTCGCATGAGGATGGGCCACCCCCATAATCCCTCCTGTAACATCGAGAGAGGTTGAGGACCCATGAAAGGTCTCCCCACTCCCATTAAGGTTCTGGAACGAGATTATGCAAAAACAAACAAATAAGAGGCGACCAAACCACCACTAATACGTGTGTGTGAGTGAGTATCAAAAACCCACATCTCTCATTCAAACAAATATAACAAGGGTTTAAGCTGACCCACCTAGTGATCCCTCCAGCATTACCAAGAGGATATGAGGTTTTAAAAACAACCCCCCCCCCCTCGGACATGGAACCTGGACCGAGATCATAACAATATAACGAATGTATAACTCACCTCATACAAGTATAACTAAGGTGAAAACGCGCCTCATACAAGTATAACTAAGGTTATAACTCACCTCATACAAACATAACAAGGTTGATGACTCACCTCATATCAATGTGGCTAGGGTGATATTTCACTTCATGCGCCAAATATGAACACTAATGGCTATCCAAGCCTCCTAAAATTAAGACAGAGGTCACCCTAGTGAAAAGTTGAGAGGCTCAAAGCCTCAGGGCATTAGTCTGCAAAATCACAGGAGTCGGCATTTGACGAACATAGCATATAGCTCTCATCATCATCAAGGAACCATCCCTAACCCCGCGGTGTCAAGGAAACACCACTTGGTAACTTACTCCTGAATATGATTCACATACTAAGGAGTAGGGGAGGCAAGTAGTTGGGAAATAGGAATTAAATAAACAAACAGCTAACTAGCGAACGAATAGCTATCTAGTAGCAATAAACGACTAGCTAGTGAACAAATAGCTAGCTAGTAACTAGTTAATAAGTAAAGGCTAGCTAGCTAATACATAAAGGCCATGGAAATTTGATATTTCAAGGCCAAACAATTTTCAACATTTAAAAGGTGAATTGTTCATTGAATCCCGCTAACGGCGTGTTAAAATGGCTTGGTACCTAAACTAGTGCTCATGAAGCACAAGGTACTATGGCAAAATGAGCAGACAAAAGATAGTCGTGCTAGGCACAATTAAACGCCATTTACTCAAAAGGCATAAATAAAGGGTGAGACCAAGCTCTAAGTTAGCCCTCCGCTAGCGAAAGAGAACGTCTACCCTGTACAATCCTTACTCCCTAAGGTGTTAACCATAAAAATACACTAAGGAGTAGGGGGCATGAAACCTTCTGAGGTGCTAAGTCCACCCACCAAAATTATCCACCCACCAAAACTAATCATGGGGATAGGAAAAATGAAACGTGCCATGAGCACAGTAATGCCACCATGGGCACCCATTGGCATCACATGGAGCTAACAAGTAACGCCAACATTGACACCACGAAAAACCTCATGAAGCAACGGGGTCAGGAAAACAAAACACTTACTCAAACCCTACTAAATTAATAAATTTGTTTACATCGCTTTTTTAATAGATATGCACATATGCACATACCTATTATGAGCACATATATCTTTTATCTTATTTAATGATCAGTGACTTCCTTTCATTACCATTTATTTCGTTGGTATAATTAATTCTTTTATGTAAATAAGGTGCGGTGCATGCATGCATGCATTATGCAATAAATATTAAGTAAATAATTTTAATTATTTTTGAAAGTAAATAGTAATGAGAAAGTAGAAAGTGATAATCTCATAGCGGAAAATTTTAACTCCCGATCTATTTTACACCACACATTCAAAATGAGTGAGGTGGTTTTCACACCCATCTATCATGTGTAAACCACTTCACCTCAAGTATTTGTGTGGTAAAAAATGAATCGGTAGCAACACTCCCAGTCCATCATAGAATTACTCATCTCATAGCTTCATTTTTTCTTCACTTTTGTACTATCATTTACTAATTAATGACAAATGTCACATGCCACTAATGTGCGTCTAAGTTATGTTACATCATGCCTTTGGGAAGGGGAAATAAATGTTAAATGATATCTAATAGTATTAGGAGTTATATTAGTTTAGGAATATTATTTGTTATTTTCTTCTTTATTATTATTTTTGTATTTTATAAATACTTGGTCATCATCAATAATATTCTCAAGGAGATTCATATTATAATATGGTATCAGCCAAACCCTAGGCCTACCATTCCCCTCCTCCCCTCCTCTTATATCGCCGGCGCCGGCGCCCACGCCCCGGCATCTTCTTCCTCCCTCTTCAAGTCGTTGCTCTCCTCAACGCAAAGTTTTTCCTAAAATTTATTATAACAATAAAGTCCCGTATTTTTAGATTTTCTTACTTTTGGGTTTTAGCTGGTTAATTTTGTGTCACCCACTTTGATCACACCAAACTGTGCATGTGAAATATTGAATGTCTATATGATGATGTCATAAAGTGAAAGATGATGACATAATCACATATCATCCATGAACCATTTGGATGCATACCCACTTGAGTGACATAGAATGAACCTTTTTATAATCCTTCATAGTTAGGCCAGCCAATTAGGCTTTTATGAGCCGAACCTTAACCCGTTGAGGCTCAAATCGGACCTTTTGACCATGAGCTCAAACTTAGCTCATATGATCTTTTTGGCTCGGCCAAAACTCAGCTCATACAATTTCATGAACTTTAGAAAATCTCGGGCCATCTCACGTTAACAAATTTTTTTTACTTGAAATAAATGCATATGGAATACTAATTTGATTTCTTAGTACAAAGATTTAATACTCAATTTACAGTATTTTCCTCAAAGTATAATATTTTTTTAATTAATAACTTATAATGTTAATTTATCTTAGAACATAAAAATTATTTAATTTAAAATAAGGCATTAGTTTGGACTCCCACAACTGGCAACATTTGCATCGAACAGAATTTTCAGATATTCTTTAGTAAAAAATATAAATATGTTTGTTGATGTTTAATATACATTCTAAATCTTTGTTAAACAAGTCTTGCTTATTTCGAGTCGAGCAATGTTAACTTCAGGCTTGATCCACAACTTTTTCAAGTCTACTCACATTTAATTAAGGTAGGCTCCTATATAAGCGAGTCAACCATCGAGATTCTGGCTTGCCCAACTCAGTTGACAGCCCTACTTAGGACACAAAATATTAGAAAAATGTGCTAAATTTTCTAACAATACAGACTATATAGTCAAAATTTTGGAAGGTATAAAAGAGAAAGGAAAAACACAAAATACCTCGTCATGCAAAAAGACCTGAATATCGGAAAAATCGTATTTTTCATCCCATAATTTTGCCATAATTCTGTTTTGGTCTTATTTGTTACAATACTCATATCTAATCTCATGACTTTCAAAATATTTTGCTTTTAGTCCCAACAAAAATCTTCCTCCTACTTTTAATGGTAAAATTCATTTCCTCTGTTAGTAAATATTTTTGACCTTTTTTTTTTTTGGAAATTTAAGCGTAAATCACACACGAATTCATGTTTATATATCACGGTGCTTGTATTCAATGTCAAGTTCCATTCAAGCGTAAATATCCCAATAAACCAGGACGAACTGAGCATAAGACTTTGACTGTTAATTTTCGGGCCGAAATTTTAGTTACGACTAAATGCAAGATATCTGAAAGTTATGAGATTAAATATGAAATTTCGTAAGAAATGAGACTCAAATTCAAACGGGGTAAAGTTGTGGCACGAAAAATGTGATCCTCGAATATCATATACTAATGAAATCTGTATAAAATAGGAGAAAATGTAAAAAATTTATAGAGAGAAACTCAATGCTATTGGTCAACATAAAGATCTTCGGAGGGCAGATAGCCAGAGTTCCTTCTTCTTTGACGAGAATCGAATTAAATAGGAGAAAATATATAAAGAAAAAAAGATGTAAAATTGGGAAAAATTTCAGTTAGTCCCACATGATATTGTGATTCTAGTATTCATCTAACGTTTTATGGAATTTTAAAAAAATTCTCAATATTCTATATTAGTTGCAAACTTGGTCCTTTTTCCAAGCAGAGTTAGTCCTGTACGATATTTTCTGTTAAATTTTGACGGAATGGCCAACTGAAAATTGCATTTTACCCCTGAAATTATATACCTTGTACCAAACACCCCCTAAACATATTTTTTTTCACTAACCCCCTAAACATATTTTTAGTTCACTTAATTTTTCAGAGGGTAAGTGCACATTAATATTTGTTTAGCGGGGTGTTTAACACATCTTGTAAAGTTCAGGGGGTAAAATGTAATTTTTAAAATGTCAAATAAAGTATGGGACTAACATTGTTTAAAAAAGGATTAGCATTACAAATTTTTCAAATGATTGAGACTATTTTTAAAATTATATAAAGCGTGAGACTAAAACTAGAATAGCAATATCCTGTGAGACTAAAATTGAAATTTTGCCTGTAAAAGGAGAAAAATCTGCTATATATTTGGGTTATATTCCTCAAAGAATAACCAAATATATCGTCTTTGCTCTATCAATCTCTTACGATGGAGGTCAAATTTTCTTCCTCTTTCCTGCCCAAATATCATCAACTAATGGATGTTCATTCATTTGAATGTGAGAAGAAGAACCCTCAAACAAAGATCAAAGCCCATTCCTTCTTTTCCAAATTTCATCCCCTAAAGAAGCTAATACTACCAAGTAAACAAAAGGTAATGACTCTCAACAAGCAACCCTCCTCAAAAAAAAGAATACCACAAGGGGATGCAAAGCAGTCATCACTTTCAACATTTTTTAAGTCAATAGATGATTTCATATGCACCTTTATTGACTTACCCCTCCACCCCTCTATTAATCCGGAACTAGTACTCTCCGGTAACTTTGCTCCAGTAGATGAGCTTCCGCCCACCGTGTGTGAGGTGGTGGAGGGCCCCCTTCCTAGTTGCCTAGACGGAGCTTACATCCGAAATGGCCCAAACCCTCAATTCATCCCTCGTGGACCTTACCATCTATTTGATGGCGATGGGATGCTTCACATGATCAAAATTTCCCAAGGCAAAGCCACATTTTGTAGTCGCTATGTCAAGACTTACAAATACACAGTGGAGAGAAAAATGGGCTATCCTGTGTTCCCAAGTGTTTTCTCCTCCTTCAACGGCCTTGGGGCTTCCATGGCACGTATGTGGCTATGTGTGTCACGAGTACTTACTGGTCAATTTAATCCTATGGCCAACGGCTTTGGCCTGGCCAACACAAGTTTGGCTCTCATTGGCGGACGCCTTTTTGCTTTGGGCGAGTCTGATCTTCCCTATGCTATAAAAGTTCCATCAAATGGCGATATCATCACTCTTGGCCGCCACAATTTTTTCAGTGATGAACCGATCATGAGTATGAGTGCACACCCAAAGATTGATCCAAACACTGGGGAAGCCTTTGCCCTGAGATACCACGTAATCCCTCCATTCTTGACACTTTTCCGAATCAATTCCAATGGGAAAAAACAACCAGATGTGCCAATATTCTCCATGAAGAATACATCTTTGATCCATGACTTTGCTCTCACAAAAAATTATGTAATATTCCCGGATACACAGATTGTGATGGACCTCATGGAGATCACTAGAGGAAGACCACCTGTGAGAGTTGATAGGGCTAAGGTGCCGAGGCTAGCCATTATCCCGAGATATGCAGAGGATGAGAATGAATTACGATGGATTGAAGCCCCAGGATTCAACATGATGCACTGTTTTAATGCTTGGGAAGAAGATGATGGTAATAAAATTGTAATGGTGGCGACTAATATATCATCAGTTGAGCAGGCCTTGGAGAGACTGGATTTGGCGGAGTTAAGGTTGGAGAAAATTACAATTTGTGTCAAAAGCAACATGTTTGAAAGGCATCCTTTGTCCACAGAAGTTCTTGATATGGGAGGCATTAATCCAGCTTATGTTGGTAAGAAGAACAGGTAATGCGAATTTACCTGAATGATCAATTGTTTTAGATCAATTCTATGTTTTCTGAGTTCATTTTGTGTAATATTTGTCTTAATCAAAGTGTGATAAGAACAATAACGTTGAAAAAATAATCACCTAAGAAAATAAAATTAGATGCCGAAGATCATTGTTTAGTTCTCAGTTTTAATTAATTACAAGAAGAGAGATTGTATTTTTCGCCCCATAATTTTGCCCCATTCTAATGTGGTCTCTTTGTTACAGATTCTCACATTCAGTTGTAAAACCTTCAAAATGTCTCACATTTAGTCCTAATCGAATTTTTCGTTAAAAATTTAACGGTCGACTCTTTTATCATAAGTTTCACAGATTTTTTTTTGGTAGAATTTGTGCTTGAATGCACTCTCACACAGATTAATTCAATATAAAAACGTTTCTATTCAATAGCATGTGCCGCTCATGCTTACAAAAACGACTAATTTTGCAAAATTTCAAATTATTGCGATTTTTTTAAGAATCACTTAAAGCACCGAACTAGAATAAAATCGGTCCTGATTGAATTTGCAATTTTGCCATCATGAATCATACAGATATGCATATGTTGGGATAGTAGCTCCGTCGATGAAGTTGGTAGGGGTCGTGAAAGTAGACCTATCACTATCTAAGGCAGATTCCCCCTGCTATAACACGGTGGCTAGCCGTCTATACGGGCAAAGTTGCAGCGGAAGCGAAGCTTTTTTCGTGGCAAGGGAACCGGATAATCCAGCAGCAGAGGAGGACGATGGTTATTTAGTGGCATATGTACATGATGAAAATACTCAACAATCCATGTTCTTAGTAATGGATGCTAAATCTCCCACTCTCGAAATTGTTTCTGCTGTAAAGTTACCTGGTAGGGTTCCAACGGGCTTCCATGGCCTCTTTGTAAAGGAAAGTGACATAAACAAACTCTGAGAATATAATCTTATTTTGTTTACGTCCCCCCTCCCCAAATTTTACTAGCAAGAAGCATGTGGGTGGCACGTGAAAACATGTGGTCTATAAAAGAATATAAAACTATAATTTAAAATCAAGCGAAACTGTTTGTACTTGGTGTGTTGGATGAAAAGAAAAGTCAAAATAGTACTCATTAATTTTTAAGAAACAAAGTAACACCTAAAATTTTGTTAGTCATTAAATGAACACTGAAGAGAACAATATTCTTAGAGTTTTTCTTTAATAATTTTTGCCTTCCTTTGATTTTCTTCTGCCCATGCTTTATTGCAATACTTTTCTAGCACGCATATGACAATAAAGAATTATTTAATAATTTATGATCTCCTTTAAGTAGACTACCAAAATGTTAGTCATTAAATGAACACTGAAGAGAACAATATTCTTAGAGTTTTTCTTTAATAATTTTTGCCTTCCTTTGATTTTCTTCTGCCCATGCTTTATTGCAATACTTTTCTAGCACGCATATGACAATAAAGAATTATTTAATAATTTATGATTTCCTTTAAGTAGACTACCAAAATGTACGGGTGTTGCACGTGAACAACCGATTCTTTATATTATGTTTGTATCTTAGAATATCTGATCATAATGAAAATATACAACTTTGTATTCTAAAACTTAAGAAAAATCTATATAATACAATATAAATACTTATATACATGTGTCGTTAACAAATAATATAGAATTAAAGAATTCATCAGAGTTATTGACTCCTAATAAACACATTTACATATTAGTTATTGAAAAATGCAAATTAAAATATATTTAATAACAATTGTTGAAAAATGATCAGAAATTCAATAGTTGCTCAAAATATTACTACTTGACAATGCTTGATATAATATATTATTATTTAACAATGCTAAAGTGTCATTCATTATGCCACAAGTGCGTGAATAAAATATGAAAATAAAACAATAGTACTGGAAATATAAGAAATATGTAAATGGGGGATTAATTGTCATGTATTTTTGAAACAAAATTATAAAATAATTCATATGGCATCACTCTCCACAAAAGAAATCTAATTCATTGAATATCATTATGTAAAAAAATTTAATAATCAATATCTATCTATCTATCTATATCTATATCTATATCTATATCAATATCTATACTTCTATATATATATATATATATTATATATATATATATATATATACTATTATAAAAGTGTGGATCCTAAAGTGTTTCTTCCAATTGTGAAAAGACCAAATAGTCCTTCATAATTCATTGAATATCATTATGTAAAAAAATTTAATATTCATGGCTATCTATCTATCTAGCTATCTATCAATCTATCTATTTATCTATCTATCTATATCTATATCTATATCTATAATTCTATATATATATAATATATATATATATATATAAATACTATTATAAAAGTGTGGATCCAAAAGTGTTTCTTTCTATTGTGAAAAGACCAAATAGTCCTTCATAATTCATTGAATATCATTATGTAATAAATTTTAATAGCTCTCCTAATAAACACATATACGTATTAGTTATTGAAAAATTAAAATTAAAATATATTTAATAACAATTGTTGAAAAATGATCAGAAATTCAATAGTTGCTCAAAATTTTACTACTTGATAATGCTTGATATAATATATTATTATTTAACAATGCTAAGTGTCATTCATTATGCCACAAGTGCGTGAATAAAATATGAAAAATAAAACAATAATACTGGTAATGTAAGATATATGTAAATAGGGGATTAATTGTCATGATTTTTGAAACAAAATTATAAAATAATTCATATGCCATCACTCTCCACAAAAGAAATCTAATTCATTGAATATTATTATGTAATAAATTTTAATAATCAACATCTATATCAATATCTATACTTCTATATATATATACTAGATATATATATATATATATATATATATATATACTATTATAAAGTGTGGATCCTAAAGTGTTTCTAACAATTGTGAAAAGACCAAATAGTCCTTCATAATTCATTGAATATCATTATGTAATAAATTTTAATATTCAATAGCTATCTATCACTACCACAAAAAAACCCCATTACAGCGTACCTATGACAGCGGTTTTGAAAAACTGCTGTTATAGGGGGTACTCGGTTCGGACCTATGACAGCGGTTCAAGCCGAACTGCTGTCATATGTGTCAGAACAAAAAATAAATAAAATTGAACGCGACAGCAGTTCGGACAGAACCGCTGTCACAAAGCATACATGTGACAGCGGTTCGGCCGAACCGCTGATACATGTTTCTTTGTAACAGCGGTTCTAGCCGAACCGCTGATACATGTAAACTTGTAACAGCGGTTCGGCTGAATCGCTGACATAGGGGCCGGGTTTTGTTATACCCGCCCCCCCCCCCTCTCTCACTCACTCTCTCTCTCCCTCTCTCTCTCTCTAATCTCTCACCACCACCAAGACCATACACCTCTCTCTCTCGCGCTCTACCTCTCGGTTTCTCTCTCTCTCGATCCGAACGGCCGCGTCCTCCACCCGCCCGTCGCCGCCCCACCTCGCCGCCGCCCTCGCCGGCCGGTATCTCTCTCTCTCTCTTTCTCTTTCTAAATTTATATATATATGTGCATATATATGTATATATTCTATAAATATATATTTAACTCTTTATATATATATATATATACATTGTATAGCCACCCGTCGCCGCCGCCTGCCAGTCTCCAAAGTCATTTTGTTTAGGTAATATATATATATACACACACACATAGGGTATATATAGATTTAAATATTTGAGTATGTATATTTGTGTATATGTGGGTGTATGTATATATATTTGTGTATGTGTGGGTGTATGTATATTTGTGTATATGTAGGTGTATGTATATATATTTGTGTATGTGTGGGTGTATGTATATATATTTGTGTGAATGTGTGAGTGTATGTATATTTGTGTATATATGAGTGTATGTATATATATTTGTGTATGTGTGGGTGAATGTATATTTGTGTATATGTGGGTGTATGTATATATATTTGTGTATGTGTGTGTGTATGTATATATATTTGTGTATGTGTGAGTGTATATATATTTGTGTATATGTGGGTGTATGTATACATGAGTGTATATATATATATTTGTGTATGTGTGAGTGTATTTGTGTATATATGGGTGTATGTATATATATTTGTGTATGTGTGGGTGTATGTATATATATTTGTGTATGTGTGGGTGTATGTATATATATTTGTGTATGTGTGGGTGTATGTACATATTTGTGTATGTGTGGGTGTATGTATATATTTGTGTATGTGTGGGTGTATGTATATATTTGTGTATGTGTGGGTGTATGTATATTTGTGTATATTCTTGAGATTTGCCTATTTATTGAAAAATTTAAGGGAACTAGGAATTTGACTGAATTTAGTATTAATTTTGGTTAGTCGGGTGTTAATTACGTTTGATTTGAGATTAAATTATGGTTATTTGGTGGTTTAGGGTACATTGATCCAACTGGTGATCTATATTTATACTTAGTTGCTGAAAATATGATGTTTTATTTGTAGTTTTATGTGATTTATGTGATCCGACTAGTGATCAATATTTGTAGTTGGTAATATGATGTTTTATGTGATTCAACTGGTGATCAATATAAATTTATAAAATGGTGCTTTATTTTTAGTTTTATGTGATTTATGTGATCCAACTGGTGATCAATATTTGTAGAAATATGATGTTTTATGTGAACTAACTGTGATCAATATTTTTGTATAGTAAGATCGGCATTTTGGGTTTGTTGTGGGTGAAAGATTATAATATTGGGTTTGTTGTGGTTGAAATATACGAATTTTGTTGGTTGCAAGTTTGGGGGAAGATTAAGTCGAGAACTTGGTAGAAATTTTTGCGTCGGTACTCTGTCGAATTTTTTCTAGGATAACGTGAAATAAATTAAAATGAAAATAGTTTAAATAATTTAACTCAACTGATGTTAAAATTGTTTAATTTAATTAATTAAGATCGAAATTGGATTTTAGCGGATCGTAAGATCCGAATTTTGTTGGTTGCAACCTACCCAAGTGAAGATTAAGTCGAGAACTTGGTAGAATTTTTTGCGTTGTTACTCTGCCGAATTTTTTCTAGAATAATGGGAAATAAATTAAAATGAAAATTATTTAATTAATTTAACTATCAACTGATGATAAAATTGTTTAATTTAATTAATTCAGAATCAAAATGGATCGAAGTTGGATTTTAGCATATCATATGTCGAAACAGTATGAGAAAGGGGTGAAAGAGTTCATAAAGTTTGCGGTTGACCATGCACCAGATCGAACTAGGATCACTTGCCCGTGTTTACGTTGTTGTTTTGGAAAGAGAATTAGTCCACGTGAGTTGGAAGATCATTTGGTGTGTAATGGAATTGATAAAAGCTACAAACGTTGGACAAGACACGGTGAAAGCAGTGTCCCGTTGGATGATTTGGGTGGTACATCATATCCATCACAGGATTTCAACATGAGTGATTATGAGCCTGATCGTTTGGAGGAGATGACAAATGTGATTAAGGAGAATTTGCGAAATTGTTCTAAAATGTTTGACAATTTGACAAGTGATTCAAAGACACCACTGTATAGTGGTAGTAAATTCACAAGATTGAAAGCAGTTCTTAACCTATACAAGTTAAAAGCCAACAATGGGTGGAGTGATAAGAGTTTCACAGACTTGCTTGGTTTATTAAAAACCATGCTACCTGAGGATAATGTGTTACCTAATCGTACTTATGAGGCTAAATGGATGTTAACCTCAATTGGCATGGGATATGAGAGGATACATGTCTGTCTCAATGATTGCGTATTATTTAGAATTGACTATGCATCATTAAAGGCATGTCCAAAATGTGGCGCCTCACGGTACAAGAAAAATGGATCTGCTTCTGTCAAAACAATGTGATATTTACCCATAATACCTAGATTTAAGCACATGTATAGTAGTCAAGAGTTTGCCTAGGACTTGACATGGCATGCTGATAGAAGGCTTGAAGAAAGGATTGAAGATGAAAAGATTCGACTTCCCTCAGATTCTCCTCAATGGAAAAAGATTGATGATGATTTCCCTGAATTTGGTGAAGAATCAAGAAACCTGCGCCTTGTATTGGCTACAGATGGCATGAACCCTCATGGCTTGCAAAGTAGCTCACACAGTACATGGCCGGTGATTTTGATGATCTACAACCTTCCCCCATCGCGATGCATGAAGCGAGAGCATATAATGATGCCTATACTCATTTCTGGGCCGAAACAACCTGGAAATGATATAGATGTCTACTTGGCTCCTTTAATTGAGGATTTGAAGGTGTTGTGGGACACCGATGGTCAAGTATATGATGGGTTGAGAGAAGAAAATTTTAATCTCAGAGTCATGTTATTTGGAACAATCAATGATTTTTCGGCAAGAGCAAACCTCGAGGGATATGGTGTACATGGCCAATGTGGATGCCCCATATGTGTCAAGAGTACAGATCAATATCGATTAACACACTCTCAGAAATATGCATTCCAAGGGCATCGGAGATGGCTAAATCGGAACCATCGATATCGTCGGTGGAAGAAAGCTTTCAATGGGAATATAGAAGAAGGCCGAGCTCCTAAGTGCTTAACTGGTGAAGAAGTGTTTGAGAATGTAAGAGACATGGAGGTTAAATTTGGAAAGACTTTTGCAGGGAGCCTTGCAAAAACTAGGTGGAAAAAAAGGTCAATTTTCTTTGCGTTGCCGTATTGGACGTCTTTACATGTTAGACATTTTCTCGATATAATGCATATTGAGAAAAATGTATTTGATAGTGTCATTGGTACACTTCTAAATGTGCCCGGAAAGACAAAAGATGGCATAAAGGCACGGTTAGACTTGGTTGAAATGAAGATAAGAGGAAAATTGGCACCAACAAATAAGGGGAAACGTACTTATTTGCCTCCAGCAGCTCACACCCTAGTCAGGAAAGAAAAAATTGCATTATGTGAGTTTCTTAATGGAGTGAAAGTTCCAGAAGGGTATTCTTCAAACATTAGCAGTCTTGTATCAATGAAGGATTTGAAGCTAAAGCACTTGAAGACTCACGATTGTCATGTAATCATGAATCATTTGCTACCAATTGCTATACGGGCCATTTTGCCAAAAAAAGGTGAGAGACACAATAACTAAATTGTGTTTCTTCTTCAAAGCAATGTGGAGCAAGGTGTTTGATCCTGAGCAATTTCCTGCACTTCAGAGACAAATTGTCATCACTTTGTGTGAGCTTGAAATGTATTTTCCACCTGCGTTTTTTGATATAATGACTCATCTACCCATTCACTTGGTTAGAGAGACTCAACTATGTGGATCGGCTTTTATGAGATCTATGTATCCGGCTGAGCATTATATGAAGGTATTGAAAGGCTACGTGAAAAATTGTAGTCGACCGGAAGGTGGCATTGTTGAACGGTACATAGTTGATGAAGCCATTACATTTTGCACAGAGTATCTGGCAGATTCTAATGTTGTAGAGCTTCCAAAGTCTCATGTTGTGGGGGGGGGGAACAGAAGGAGTCGGATTAATGGGAAAGCAGTTAGTTAGTGTTCATATTACATAAAGGGATCAGGCACACCTATATGTGCTCCACAACACCGATGAGGTTGACCCATATGTTGAAGAGCATAAGAACCAACTTAGGAGATTCAATCCAATTAAAAATGAGAGTTGGATTTCAAGAGAGCATAATAAGAGTTTCATCGATTGGTTCCGAAAGCATTTTGAAGAGAAACAGAAAGAGAATGCACAGCTTTCAGTTTCAGATAAATTGACACGACTGTCGATGGGTCCGGACAGACTAGTATTTTGTTATTCAGGTTATCGTATAAATGGTCGCACATTCTATACAAAAGACCAAGATGACGAAGTACAACGCAGAATAGTGGTGTGCGTCTTGTAGCTCAAGAAATGCATATCTCAAGTGCGAAAGATAATAATCCTATCTATGCCTATTTATCATATTACGGGGTGATTGAACGTATATGAGAGCTTGATTATAGTTGGTTTCAGGTGCCTATATTTGGGTGTAGGTGGGTTGACAATAAACATGGTGTCGATAATAGTGAAATAGGCTTCACTCGAGTAGACCTTGAAAGGGTGGGATACAAAGATAAACCTTTCATTTTAGCGTCACAAGCTAAGCAAGTGTTTTTTGTTACCGATCCTATTGATAAGAGGTGGTCCATTGTTTTATCGGCAAACAAAAATACATGTATTGATGATGATTATGAAGAAAGTGAAGATGATGGAGAAAATCCTATCTCATTAGGTGATTCACAATCAATTGATAGTGACGATGACTTGGATATAAGTTATGATGAATTGTATATGCGACAAGATCACCAAGAGGGGATATGGATTAATCCGTCAGTTCGTCGCCGTACTAAAAAAAATGGTCGTACCGATGGAAAGCAAAAGACTGCTAAGCCAACGACAAAAAGAAAACGATGAAAGGTATTTGAACTTATTTCATAATTGTATGATAGACTTATTTCAATATTTATACTTAGTTGCTAGAAAATTTATATTCTTGAGATTTGCCTATTTTTGTGGAAAATTTAAGGGAAATAGGGAGTTGATTGATTTTAAGGTTAATTTGGTTTAGTTGGGGGTTAATTATGTTTAATTGAGGATTAAATTTTGTTTATTTTGTGGTTTAGGATAATTTCGTTTATTTTGTGATTTATTACTTCTATTTTAAAATTATTATTGCCAACTGAATCTGCCAAATTTATATGTATATTACTTCTGTATTTATTACTTCTATTTGAAAATAATTATTGCCAAATGAATCTGCCAAATTTATATGAATCTAACTTCTGTATGTATTACTTCTATTTGAAAATTATTATTGCCAAATGAATTTGCCAAATTTATATGAATCTAACTTCTGTATTTTTTGTCTTTTGTAGGTCGATGGCTTCAAATCCTGATGGTAGTTTTCCCGAGGATGATGTATATGGATCAGATAGCGATCATGAGAAGGAGATACAGAGAGGTGTCACGGCTATGAAAAAAGTTATCAATGCCAGAAGTAAAGGCATAAGGCTACCTGTCGGCTGAAATGACAGAGGTCAACCAGTTAACCCCAACAAATCAATATTTGTTGGGTATATAGGCGTGCAGGTTCGGCAGAAGGTGTCGATTGCCATGAGTAATTGGCGAAAAGTCCCGTCACCAATAAAAAAAATTGTTTGGGATGAGATGAAGGTAATTTGGATATTATCATATTTGTAAGTGTTAATGTATTATCATATTCTCTAAATTATAATTTTATATATACTTTATTGTTTGTTTTTTGTAGTTGGCATTTGATATTGACGAAAGTCGACAAAAGTACGTACTAGCAGAAGCTGGTAGGCTAGCACGTAACTTCAGGAGCTACATAAGCAGAAAGTATGTGCGAGATGATGATGGAAACGTTAATGTCAACCCACCTCCACAATATGAGATATCCCAAGCCGATTGGGCGGCATTTTTAGAGGTTCGCTTAGGTGAACCTTGGCAGGTAGCTAGTCATTTTAATTTACGATTTCATTTGTTGGTTATTGCGTTTATATTTAGCTAATAATTTGATAATGTAATAAACAGAAAATAAGTATGGACAATCAGGAAAGAGCAAAGGACCCTGAATATCCTTACCGGAAAGGGAGTCTTGGACATGCTGTTGTGGAGCAAATGGAGGTATGTAGTTCATTTAGCAGTGAATCCTTACAATTTTTTTAATAATAATTCTATGTTAATGCATACATATATTTTTTAATGAGAATATAGAGAAATAAAAGAAGGGGTGCGGGATCCGATTGTACAGATGTAACACGAGCACTCGTGTGGAGGGTTGCGCATTCCGATGCGACAAATCAAATTGATAACGAAAATATTAGAAGAGTGGTGAATGAAATGGTGAGTTATTGGCAATTTTAGCTCTATAAAGTGTTGTATGTTTGTTTTGAAATACTATTGAAAGCACAAGGTTCACTATTTTTTTTTATTTTTAAAAATATATCATTACATGATAGCATTTTACAAGAGGGTACTAGCCATATGGAAATGTGACGAGTCGAGATGACCTATTGGCTCAAGCTATTAAAAGGAAAGAGCATCTGGGTCGCGTTAGGGGTGTTGGCTTTGGGGTCTCACAAAGAGACTATTTTAAGGATCCAAAGCCTGCTTCAGAAAAAGAGATGGAAAACTTGAGAAACATGGTGAAAAACCTCTCCGAAACTATGGTTTCCATGCAACAATGAATTGATGTTTTGGAAGCCCCTAACTCGCGTCAGGCACATGAAGATGACGTGATTTCTTTGAAAGATAGCAGCCCAGAACCATGTTATAAGATGCTTCCTGAGGTAAAAATTTGAACTTGTTTATTAATCATACAACTTGCGACTCTCTATTTCTGTAAATCATACAAAACTTTCTAATATAATGTTGTATATATATATATATATATGTGTGTGTGTGTAGGGTATCACTCCATGTCAATTAGCACTTTCATCACCATCATATCGTGTGGTGGCTAAAGGACAACTATACAATCAATCGGAGACTGATAGAACACTTCACAACTGTCTATTAGCCACCAACAATTTGAAAGTGCGCATTGACACTGCAGTTGAGGCGAATACACTCCTACCCGTCCCTCTCAATGATGAAATGATCACCATTTCTAGTGGTCTGGGTACCTTTGTTGCTTGGCCAGCGAGTCTTGTCATTGTCACTGATGCACCGGTATGTAATTAATAGCTAGTCATTAATAAATTATAACAATTTGTTTGAGGTTACTAAATATACTTTGGTTTGTAACATTCATATTTTATTTTCTTGCTTAAACAGTCCAAATCATCTGGAAATCGTAAGTCAGGGACGTCGAAGCGGTCAGCTGTCAAAGGAAAATCTCAAGTGGCCGAGCCTGCAGGTGAAGTAAACATATGTGCAGATCTTCAACTAGATGGACTCCCTAATGACCTTGTATTTCTGGGAAAGTACACGAAGATGATGAAGATTGGTGCCCAGATCAATATATACATGGACGAAGCTATTATGAATTTTTCATTCCCAGAGTTTATTGGAAAGGAGGAGATCTGTCACCTTCTACGTAGAAAAGAGATAGGAGCCTCTATCATTACAGCGTACATAAAGTAAGTTTTTTAATTATTTTGTTACATCTGAACTACGATTATTTTCGTTACTCGAAATTCATTTTTTATGCTCAATTTAGGTGTTTGTGGTTTAACTACGTGATCCCCGAAGGGAAAAAAGCAAGATTCGGGTTCCTTAGCCCACATTCCATAGGTGCTCAAACAGACCCGTCAGTTCAACAAGTGCAGTACATAGCACGTGCTATGATACAGAGTGCACAACAGAATAAGTTATTTCTTGCACCTTACAACACCGGGTGAGTTACTAAAGACTCGACTTTAATTTGTAAAACTAGCTACGCAAAACAAATTTTCAACTTTTCTTTTGAATGCTTTGTAGGGGTCATTGGTTGTTGCTTGCAATTGATCCATTTAAAGAGATTGTTTACTATCTGGATTCTGTGCATGGTGAGCCGCAATACCGAGATGATATGATACTAAAATTCAATCAGTAAGTTTTTCATTCAATCAATGTATCCATTATATTTAATATTTTTTAAAATTGTATTTATTTCACATAATTGCTTGTTTTTAACATATTTCCTTGTTTTTTATATTTTTTTATAGAGCTGTGCACATATTTCGTGCAAACCGCAACAACCAATTCAGGAAATCCAAAAACTCGGTCTGTAAATGGTTTACTATAAAGGTTAGCGTTTTCTAGTTTCATGAGATTATATATTCGTATAGAAGTTCGTCTTTTAATACAACGTAACTTTGATTGCTTTTGTAGTGCCCCCGGCAGACCAACGAGGTGGATTGTGGCTATTTCGTTATGAGATTCATGAAAGAGATTATTAGCCACGGACAATCTATAATCCCAACAGCTGTATACATAATCCTAATATATACTTAATTCTATTACTTTTGAAATTATTAAACCTTTGGTAGGTAATTGAAACGTCATTTCACTTTGCAATTAATCTCTCTCTCTCTCTCTCTCTCTATATATATATATATATATATATATATATATCTTGCAGTACTTTGATGATTGTCAATCCTTCTATACTGATGAGCAAATTGATGAAGTACGCTGCGAAGTTGCACGTTACATTTTCTTAGCAGCTCCTTAGAAATTAGGTAATGTAGTTTTTGTACATTGTGACTTGTTGTAAATTGAGATTTAATTTATTGTATTTCGGAAGGTCATTACTAATTTAATTAGTCGATTGTACATTTTGTTGGAGATTATAACATTTTATTGTTGGAGGAAAGAGATGGTAATATTGAAGTTTGGGGTGATGTTTGTTTATGTTGAATATGTTTTGTTGTTAGTTGAAATTTGTTGGTTAATTGGTTTATTGCATATTACTATACAGGTACTATCATGACAGGGCAACAAATAATTAAAAAAAAAAACAAGAACCGCTGTCACAGGTCCTTTATTTTATTTTATTTTTTGGTTTTTCGACAGTGGTTTCTTGAAAACCGTTGTCATAGGGGGACCCTATGACAGCGGTTTTCAGGGAACCGCTGTCATAGGTTGATCTATTACAGTGGTTAAAAACCGCTGTAATAGGTCCACCCCTATAACAGCGGTACCTATGACAGCAGTTAAAACCGCTGTCATAGGTCATTTTTGTAGTAGTGTATCTATCTATCTATCTATCAATCTATCTATTTATCTATCTATCTATATCTATAATTCTATATATATATATACTATTATAAAAGTGTGGATCCTAAAGTGTTTCTTTCTGTTGTGAAAAGACCAAATAGTCCTTCATAATTCATTGAATATCATTATGTAATAAATTTTAATAGCTCTCCTAATAAACACATATACGTTTGAGTTATTGAAAAATTAAAATTAAAAAATATTTAATAACAATTGTTGAAAAATGATCAAAAATTCAATAGTTGCTCAAAATTTTACTACTTGATAATGCTTGATATATTATATTATTATTATTTAACAATGCTAAAGTCTCATTCATTATGCCAGAAGTGCGTGAATAAAATATGAAAAATGAAACAATATTACTGGTAATGTATGATATACGTAAATGGGGGATTAATTGTCATGTATTTTTGAAACAAAATTATAAAATAATTCATATGCCATCACTCTCCACAAAAGAAATCTAATTCATTAAATATCATTATGTAATAAATTTTAATAATCAGTATCTATCTATCTATCTATCTATATCTATACTTCTATATATCTATATATCCATCTATCTATCTATATCTATATCTATATCTATACTTTTATATATATATATATATATATATATGTATATACATATCTATATCTATACTATTATAAAAGTGTGGTTCCTAAAGCGTTTCTTCTAATTGTGAAAAGACCAAATAGTCCTTCACAATTCATTGAATATCATTATGTAATAAATTTTTATAATCAATATCTATCTATCTATCTATATATATGTATATCTATACTTATATATATATATATATATATACTAATATAAAAGTGCGAATCATAAAGTGTTTCTTCCTATTGTGAAAAGACCAAATAGTCTTGGTAATGTAAGAAATATGTAAATGGGGGATTAATTGTCATGTATTTTCGAAACAAAATTATAAAATAATTCATATGCCATCACTCTCCACAAAAGAAATCTAATTCATTGACTAAATGCCACAAGTGCACATTTCAATAAGTTAGGGGGCAAAGTGCACGTCAACCCATAACTGAGGGGGGTGACTGCCATTATCCCATATTATTATTTAACAATGCTGAAGTGTCATTCATTATGCAACAAGTGCGTGAATAAAATATGAAAAATAAAATAATAGTACTGGTAATGTAAGAAATATGTAAATGAGCAATTAATTGTCGTGTATTTTCGAAACAAAATTATAAAATAATTCATATGCCATCACTCTCCACAAAATAAATCTCAATATGTCATTCATTATACCACAACGGCGTGCTGCAACATTAAATTTGCATGTCACGTTATAAAGTATCTCAAAGACCTCACCCCTGCCACAATTTAGAAAATGTTTGGTAAAAAGTTTGAATCAAATTTCTGGGCTCTATAGACTGGAACAAGGCATGGACACTTGCACGTGAGTGGAGACTAGATTATGAAGTTTGTGGCCAAGTTATCTCCACTTAACACCAAAAATAGAGACGATGAACTTAATCGATGATAAATAAAGCTTACGTATATCCATGAAAGATGGCAATGAAAGGAGAAGATGATGGTTATGTAAATTAAAAACTCCCCGCCTGGTATCTAATATAAATTTTCATGATCAGGAATACATATTGTAGTTACGATTACTCATCCTACCGGTAAGTAAGTGCTGGTTGCCTTGGCCTAATGGCACCAATTTATAGTAAGACCTAAGAGGGGTTTAGGAAAGGAAGAGTCAAATGTTAATGTCTTATCACAATTAGTTTTAATGGTATAGTAAAAGTCTTGCCGTTAAAAATTAATAACTAAAGTTGTACCTCCCTAGAAGGATTAAAGGATGAAAATTATATTTTACCAACTTTTCAACTTTCATATCCTCATTATTAACACAATTTTCAACCCCAAATATAAAAAAATTATATTATTAGTAAGTTACTCAAATAAGGGCAATAATGTAATATCACAATTGGAAGAAACACCTTTTAGGATCCACACTTTTATAGTAGTACTAGTATAAAGCACGCTCGTTGCACGTGGATACCCGTTTATTTTTCATAATTATTTCTAATTTTGTGTTTAAGAACTAAAAATAATCGAGAATATTATATTGTAATAAATGATATATTTTCAGTAATATTTTAAAAGCCCTAATAATTGAATATTTTAATAAGCTAACAGTAATTGAGAACCATAATAATTGAATATTGTAATAATCAAAAATGAAAAATGATATTAGCACTCCAAATATATTATTGGAGCTCCACTATTAAATGAAAGTTCCATGAGAAAATTAGTGCATAGTGGAGCTCCAATAATACATTTGGAGCACCAAGATCAACTACGTTTTTTTAATTAATACACACTGTATGATGTCTAAACAAAAAATATCTTTAGTCTTTTTTGTTCTTTTTCTCCCGGCAAATAAATTTGCTAATGTTTCAACATCCTCATTTTTTTTATAAACATATAAATTGCAACTCATTGTTGTCTGGTCCAGAACTTTCTTCAGTTTGAAATTTTATTAAGCTTTCTTCTTATGCGCTTTCATTTTTTCTTCAATTTCAGTTTTCTTTTCTTGTCCCATTACTTGACGGCAATGGTTTTCGTATTCATCTGTGTATTCGTCAATAGGCTGCAACCCATCAATGTTATTTTTTGAATTTTGTTTCTCAATTTTGAATTGTTTCTTGATTTTAATGTTCTGCTTTTGAGTTTCTAGTGCAACTTTTTGTCCTATCTTTGTCATTTTCAACAATGGCAAAGAATATCCCCCTACAAACTTCTACATTGTTGTCAAGATTGAAAATGAAGTTGTAGTCTTTCTTATTCGATGTTTCCAAAGCTAAATAGTAGGCAAAGGAGCTCTAACTCTACAATGTAATTGGTTAATTGTTGGATTTTTTATAATTTAAATATTAAATTAATTTTAGTTGATACCTATGAAATTAAGTCTATGTATTGAGTCACAAGACAACCAATATACATTGCATTAATCACATCTTCGAACAATGTAATTATGGCTCTATCTTTGCCATTAGTGACATTTATGGTTAGTCGATACGACGATACTTGTAATTGCTAGAAAAATATGAATTTTTTTGAGTAACTATTATATATATCTTTTCAATGTAGTTGTTTTTCATAGCTTGGGAATGTTTCCACTTGTTCATATTTGCAATTTCTGCATTGTATGCCATGTATTGTCTTGGAAATTGATTGATTGCAATTGTCAGGGCAAGTTTTCCACTATCTCGACATTTGTTACAAATAATATCCTTAATTTAATATATTTTTAAGATTAAATTGTCTCTTTTAATCTCATGCATCAGATGATGCACCTGATTTTTACACGCCAACTTGCAATGGCAAATTTAATCACTTCTATTGAAATTAAAAGTCCTAACTCAAAGATCAATGGTCATTTTGTACTTCATAGAATAACTACCATTAACCAACCTGAACTATATATATAATACTCTAACCAATTTATTTAGGAAAAAATTATTTTCAATCTCAAAAACTCATTCTACAACCTTATTATTTTTTAAAAAAAACTCAAAACTTAAGATTAACAACTTTTTGGAATAAAGTTACTTAATGTCTAAAGTTAGGAATTAATCGATTAAATTTTTTATCGAAATATTTTGTTTTAGTTTATTCAATTTAATAATTTGTAGAATACAATTTTAAATTTTTTAATATTAGACATTTCAAATATTTATTTTATACTTTAAGATGGTAATTATCTATATATATCATTTTAATAGTTTTTAAAAATATTTAAAAAACTTGAAAAATAAAAATAAAAATAGAATTAATATCAATCATCAACATAAACATTCTAAATAAATAATTTTCTTTACAAAGTACAATTAATTAATTCTTTATTGATAAGACTAAGGGCAATTAAGTGCATAAATTTATTTGCCCTAAATTTTGGATATTGAAAAAAACAAAACAACGATCCAATATGTCCATGTGAGCCTCTTCAGCACTCTTTGACAACCAGTTCATGTTAATTTGTTAAAGAAAACACTGTGTGTCACAAGCTGATGCATGCAAGAAATGTTGAAATACAGTTTTCTTAGGTATTTAAGGCGCTTGAGTTCAAATTGTTTCACAAGCTTTTGGGGAGACATTGCTCAATCTCAGCTCCGCCAAGTATTGATATCAGACCCTTAACTCTTGAGAATTATGTCACTATCAATGATGTAACAAAGGAACAGGAACAGACTCATGTTATATATATATATATATAGCAAGAACCGCGCAACCCAGACCTCTATTTTTAACCTGATAAAAAAAATAGCATGATGGCCAATATATAATTGTGAACGGCAAAATTAAAAGTGTTTGAATAAGTTTACATTGCAGTTTCATTTCTTCTTTGATAGACCATTGAAAATCAAATTATGATTTGATTTAAGCTGTTGAACATCTTGTTTTACTTCATTTACCTGAAAGTGGAAATGACAACACATATGGCAGTCCTTAAAAGCGTTAATCTTCATCACAATAAAAACAGGAAAAATTAATAGAATTAGCAATCTCAAAATGGCACACATGCATTAATTTTGAATTACCATATGCGCGTCAAAAGTTCCAGTTGCATTACACAAACAATACTCTTACTACCCATACCAAACCGAATATTGTGGCATCATAAATTATCATACAATCAAAATGAAACTCTAAACAGTCATTGGTGTGATTTTCATCCCTCACACTAAGAAACATAAACAACCATTAAGACCTTGTTAGTGGTTTCCCCCACAATGATAAACGTCAGATGATCACCCTGTAGAATCCCATATTTAGTAACAAACTCCCACCACCCCTTTTTTATCCAAAGTGAACCATGATTTTCTTCAGAACTGGTGTTGCACCTTGTTTTATGCTTCAATTGGACTTCAAACTTTTTAGTTCCTGGACCACTCAATTTTATCCATGCTTTTGTTTTGTGTTGCAAGCCGTACTTCTGCCATGCATTAGAAGGGATGCACTGAAATAGAAGTGATTAATTTATCAGAAATGAAAATAGTTCATTGTAATTACACGGATTTTTGCGTTTAAATATTACCAAGGAAACAAGTCGTGGCGTATGATATTCGCTCCCGTTAGTGCTTGGGACAATTACTTCAAAGTATTTGTCACTATCATCCATATTCAATGTTACATATTGCTCTCAATTTTCATCAACTGGATTTTCATCTTCAGATTTCTCTTCATCTATGTTCTGGTCTTCATCTTCACTTGAGTCTGTACATCACAAAATCTCTTAATAATTTTTTTTTTATATAACTTAAAGATGAAATATTTAATGAAATGTTCAAATTTAAAGTTTGAACCACTACTTTGACATGTTTGTAGCTCAAACCTTTTGGTAGCCCGAGTTTCTGCAAAAATAATGGCATCAAACTCCATATGGCGTGTATGGTTGAAAGTCACAACTTGACCCTCATCTAAACCATGAACTCGAACAAAATAGCGCCACTGGTTTCTCTCAAAAATCCAATGTCCATTGATGAATTCAACCCCAAATTCAAAAACGTCAATAGGCGTTCGGACAATTAATTGAGAATTGCGATTCAATTTTGAAAGCCAAACAAACGGCACTGGAAATGCCTAAAAAAATAACCAACCAAAAAAAATTTAATCCCAAAAAACATCAATAATAGCTTTTATTTTTAAATGCAATAAGTTTGTTAAAATTTTTACCATTTCTGTATTCCACCCTGAAGAATTAGCATATGTCAAAAAGCTCAATTCAATTTTCCTTGTGCTCACCATTGTGCACTTTAAGATAAAATATGTGTCCTTTGGTAAAAAATTATTGAAATTAACAAAATTTCATCAAAATGTACTTGATTTAAAGGCAGTAATTAAAATTGCCTAATGAATTTTTTCACTGAAGTTAACTGTCCAAGAAATAATAATCTGATTGAGAAAAGTCACTACTTCACCTAAATTTAGCATTCAATTTTTATTCTTGTTTAGACTAAATCATAGAAAATTGATTGTAGAGCAAAATATTTTATTTCATCTAGATGCTTCAAATTGATTATCTCAAAATTTAGTTTCTTAAACTTTAAATGAGTTAATTAGAGGAGATTAAATTGAGTGACATGCAAATAGCTTTTCCATCAATTCTCCACACATTCTGCCAAAATCACTGAACATAAAATCTTACAATCAATGCAAAACACAAAGTAAAATTTTTCGAAAAACTGTCAAAGGACTATCTTAATTTCAAATTTCAAAATGTGCTACTGAATAATTATTTATATCATTGGTAAAGAAGTAAAAGCCCACTAATTTTTATTGTTTTAAATCGTACTCCTATAGAAATTAAATCAAACAAAATTCATTGTATTTCGGGTTATCTACAAACCAAAACAAATGAAAACTTAAATACAAAAACTTATATGAATGGACAATGCAAGTAAAATTTAAAGTTATATGCATTTAGTGTTGCATCAATTCTCAATTCATCATAAGCAATTTTCCAACAAAACATGGGAATCATTTTATTCTTGTAAATTTTTGATTAAATACGAAATAATTTGCAACGATCAATATATTTTTTTGGGAAATCAATGAAGAGGCAATAAAAATTCTTCATTCTGTGAAGACGACACCTAAATAGACAAAATTTCTACATTTTCATCTCGATAATTCGAATCATTCATTTTGGAATCTTTAGAGTTAAATAATCAACAAGAGGCGAAATTGAACTCTAAATAAATTTTAAACTCATTGGAAAAAATAATTTGAAAGGAAAGCCATTCAATGTCCAAAAATCACCTTTAAACCCTAGCATGAAAAATATATAAACTTTTAATAAATGAACACACACAAAAAAATGAAAAAGAATAGACAGACCTTTTGTTAAGATTTCCGGTTAGTTTCCTCCCACCGGACGTGAGTTGATGATACCTGAATGTCTTTCTTTTGGGGAGAGAAAGCGACAGAGAGAGATGGAGATAAAGGGAAACAACTAAAATGAAATAAGACGAAAAAAAAAGAGAAAAAGAAAAGACGTTGTAATTGATTATATATATATATAAATATAAATTTATATATATTAATATATGATAGATTATATTATATATATTAATATATGATATATTATATTATATATATATATATATATTTATATATTTAATTATGATATATTGTAGATTATATATATATATATTATACATTTATATTATATATATAAAAATTTCTATATATATATATATATATATCTAAATAAATATATATAAATATATAAATATAAATAAATATAATGGGATGTGAACTAATGACTGTTACGTGTGGTTTTTTATTGATTCTTATTAAGTTATTTGTGACACCAATAATTTTCTAAGTACTTAAAATATTAGCAGGAAAACAAAAACAAAAATTCGCACGAGGTATTAGTGTATATTGAATTAATTTTTTGATTTAAAATCAAATGCAAGTAGGGCTGAAATACGAACCAAGTTATTTGATACTCGACTCGAGCTCGTTTGCTAATAGCTCGTTTGAGCTCGGTTCGTAAGTGTATCAAACCAAGATTGAACAACTATTTGTGTTTGATAAGTTTTGAAGTTCGGCTTAAGCTTGACTTGATTAGTAAAAATTGATAAAAACATGTACAAAAATGTCAAACTACTCGAGCTCGACTCGTGTTCGACTCGATTAAAGCTCGTTTGAGCTCGACTCGATCAATAATCAAACAAGCTCAAACACAAATTTTGAAGCTCGATTATAATTCAAACAAACTTGAACAACAACTCGTTCAGCTCGACTCAACTCATTTAGACCCCTAAATGCAAGAGGTATTAATTATTGACAAGACCCATATCAACTAAAAATAATAAAATTCAATCTGTATGCAAATTTCGGATGACATTTGCGATTTTTTAGCAAAAAAAAATACCTATGCATATTTAACCCACCACATGCCTAAGAGTTGCCTGAATTAATTTGCCACCAGACAACTCGCAACCACCTCATTTAACGCATTAAATAGTTGGCATTAATGAAATCTTTTTTTGCAGCAAGCGAAATATTCTCCTTTCAGGGAGATCCAACTAAGATATTGCCAAATCCAACAAAATTTGATTTGCCACTTTTTCAAACCTCATTTATTGGGGTTCAATTGTTGGATATCGTATGTGTATGAAAAGTGTGTGAATATTATTTTTGTGTGCGAAATTCGAAAACAATAAGTATTAGGGATACTAAATATTATTGGATAATATTATTCTACTCTGGGAGTAGATAAGTTTAGCATTTCGAATTTCTCGATTCGAAATTGAAACGAATGAGAAATTAATTGCTAAAGTTGGGTGTTTGAATGTGGATATCCCACATTGGATATAAATCATAAATTGAATGAGTTTATATTCATTTGCCTAAAGGTAAAGGATTGGCCCTTTGGGTCATAAGATTTTTGTGGGCTTTGTAAGGGGAAAGGACCTAGCCTTGGTCCGCGCCGCTGTCCGATCGGCCGGCTCGGCTCGGGCGCGGGCTGTGGGCCGTGGGCTTGGTGGTTGTTAGGCTTTGGAGTCTAAAATTATTCTTTTTGGGCCAAAGTTGAAATAATTAATTTGGGCCCAATTAATTACTTTCTTCTTTTAAGCCAACAAAAATTAATTTAGCTTAGGCCCAACTTCCATTTCTTTTCCAGGCAGGCAGGCAGGAGGTTGAAGCTGGAAATGTTTCCTTTTCCAATCAGCTAGCACTTGAAACGTTTTGGCTACTGGATTTGAAAAGGTTGCTGACTTGAAACGTTTTTGACAGCTGAAACGTTTGCACTTCCCAGGCTGAAACATTTGAAGTTTCTGTCCGTTTTATTTGTCTATATAAAGGCTCTCCCGGATGAATGGAAAAAACCACCCAAAAACATAAACATTTCTGCATTTTTAAAGCATTCTGCATACATCAAAATACTGAGAGTTCTTCAGCAAATATAGTTCGTGGGGTGTTGTTCTTGAAGTGGTTCAATTACAATACGTAATCGTTGTATCTTGGGAAGTTAATTGCTCGATCCCGTACCACCGTAGGCGGGGCAATATAGCTTTAAGGATAGAGAGTCCAACTCTCGCCTCGATTGTTATTCTATTGTTCATCGCATATATTTCCATAAATTATTTTTCGGTTAAAGTGCAGAAATACCAACAAGAATTTTATTTCAAATCCGGCCATAAATTTTCTGATTTCCGTTTTTTTTGTAGGCAGCAAATTTTTTCATTTTCTTAACCACAATGATCAACTTATAAACTATGAGTTTGGGTAAAAATTTCAACAGATTAAATTATCCTAAATTTTTAAAAAGTAAATAATGAATAAATAGCTTTAAAATCTAACTAAAACAATGCGATCAAATTTTTTTAAAATAAATTAATCATAACTTTGTGATAATATTAGAATAAAATTTCTAATCATGATTTAATTCCCTATAATTAGGGTGAATAACAAAGTAAAAAAACATTTTAAATTCCCCAAACAAATTTATATAACCTCCATAACCTTTAAAATATGTGATTTTTCTATTTTAGATGAAAATTTTGAAACATTTCAAATTCCAATCAAAATTATGGGAAATATTTGGCAAAATAATTTATGCCAATTTTTTTTTTAATTTCGTGTTCTTTGGAGATTCATCAAAAGTCTAATAAAATTAGATCATAAATAAATTTAGTTAAATGAAATTTTTGGATTTTCACCAGAATTTAAAATATGATTGAAGTCTTTAAGTTTGCCATGCTAATTTTGCACGTTCTTGCAGGGCACTTGTATTTTTGGATGTACAACATTGTACTTGAAGCAAATCTTAAACCTAATTTTTTCTACTTTTGGAGCCTGACTTGTCTCTATCACATTATGTCCCTCCAAATTAAGCCAACAATTGTTCTTCTCTATATATACGTACAGTTGCTTATATATATATAATATCTAAAGATATTTTATTTTATTTTCATTGAATAAATGTACATATCTAATTTTAAAAAAATTGTTACACGATTCATTTTTAAACTTTAACCATGAAAAGGTCTAAATTTTTTATTTGATCACAAATATGTTATTTTTAACTTGCAAAGAAAATTTTAAATATTTTTTTCAATAAAAAAAAAGAAAAGAAAACCTTTCATAATTCTGAATTTATAATTAATTATATACAGCTATGCAAGTTAGCATAAATAATTTTCCACTTTACTTTGTAATGATTTGAAATTTGTAATCATGACATTTTTTCTAGAGAAAATGTCACTAATAGTCCCTGGAGTTTTAAATTTGTATCACTTTGGTCCCTAAAGTTTTTTTTGTTACGCTACCATCCCTAATGTTATAATTTAGTCTCACTTTGGTCCTTAAAGTATTTTCTGTCTCACTTTGGTCCCTTTTTCGAATTTTATGCCTCACTTTAGTCCTTTTTTTTATTTTTTAACTTCTCTTCCCCAAAAAAAAAAAAACTTTTATTATTTTCAATGTCACATCAAGACAATTCAAATTTAATTGATACTTGATCAAATTACATATAATTAAATTTATCATGTAATTAGTTGAGTTCAACTAAATTTTTTTATTATGTAGTTAGTTGAGTTCAAATATTTTTTTAAAAATCTCTATCTAAAATATATGGAATTTAAATTTTTTTTAAAATATTATATCAATGGCTAATTGTACCGCTTTATAACCGAATTTTGATATAATAAATTAAATAATTTTTATGATAAATTTTATTACTTAAATCTAATTGATTGCATTTAATTAATGTATTAATTTCTTTTATAAAAAGCAAAGGACAAGTAGCACCAATAAAATCACAAAAAAATAATACACTAATTGCAATTGATTAGATTTAAGAAATGAATATTTATTGTAAAAAAATATTAAATTTATTTTATCAAAATTTGGTTATAAAACTGTGCAATTATGCATTAATATAACATATTTTTAAATATATATTCCATACATTTTAGATAGAGATTTTTTTTAATTTTAGTTGAACTCGACTAATTACAAGATAAATTTAATTATATATAACTTGATCAAGTAGCAATTAAATTTCAATTGTCTTGAAGTTGTATTGAAAAAAATCAAAGTGTTTTGGGGGGATAAAAATGTAAAAAATCAAAAAAAGGACAAAAGTGAGACGTAAAAATAAAAAAAAGGACTAAAGTGAGGCATAAAATTCGAAAAAGGGATCAAAGTGAGACAGAAAATACTTTAAGGACCAAAGTGAGACTAAATTATAACATTAGGGATGGTAGCGTAACAAAAAAAACTTTAGGGACCAAAGTGATACAAATTTAAAACTCCACGGACTATTAGTGACATTTTCTCTTTTTTCTATATAAACTCCTTACCTTGAAAATTTGCTATTACTTGTTCTCTCATGGCTTCCCCTCTACAATGTAAATAATCAATATCATTTACTTTCTTTTTACGCTATGAAACTACTTGCTTAGTTAGAACAAATGGCTTTTTCAGCTAATTTTTTTTGCATATGTTAGTTTAAGTTAAAAATTTGGCATGATGTTAATATTCCCCATGCATTTTACGTAAAGCACAAATTTCTTAAATTTTTTTACCACCGTTCAATTTAGAAGCATTTTTGTCAAACTACTAACAAACAGGATTCAACATTCTAATACATAATATTTATCTATATAGTCATCCCTTCCGCCTACTAACAAACAGTATCCGACATTCCGTTAAACAGGAAATATTTACGACGGTCGAAAATACTATTACTTAATTATGTGTTAATATAAAAAGAAATGTTATACAATACAATTAACAGCAGTCGATTTACCTGTAAAGTTATGAACAAGCGAAGAGCTATCAAAGTCTACTGATGAATGCAGAATCGGCTCCCCATTCTCAAAATTACCACGTACACGAATTTGTTCGTGAATAGGTGCAAAGCCACCAATCTCAACGACTCCATCACCATTACGAAATGGCAAAGCATTCCCATGCATCAACACAGAACTATTACCCACATTGACCGACCTCTTTTTTTTCAAATATGACAACTTACGATGAGCTAGATATTTTTCCCTTTCTAAGGGAGATTTGTTTGCATGAGAATTTGCTTTTTAAGATCAGCAGGCGATAAATTATGATGACCAATTTGTTTTTTTGTATCCCCACCCATGAAGAACAAAAAAAGCTGACCTAAATATAAAAAAAAAATGAAAAAGACTAACCATGCAAGAAAGTAAAAAAACTATCCATCAATCTACGAAACAAAGTAAAAAAAAAAAAAAGACAAATAATCATTTATACAAAAGAAAAACAACCATCAAGGTTCATTAATCAAATTAATGCTTTAATTTGCAGTTCATTTCCAAGTCACATCCAATTGGGTTTTTGTCCACATCCAAATGTTTAAAGTAAGAGTCTTCATCCACAACAAAAAGGTAAGTCATCAACATTTCAATCACGATAGGGTCAATCCAAAAGTCAAGGAAATTATAAGTGTTTTTTACAATTTATTAATGTAGTACGTTAATTAAATACGGCATTACAAACCACGTTGAATACACGCCAACAAAGAAGTTTTTTTTTTTTTTTGGTACAAAATTAAAACAAAACAACCGACAAAAGCGCACCCCGAAAACTGCGCAAAAAATCGCAGGACACTATCATAAAGTAGACCCATTTCCGTACATAAAAGAAAGGAAGGGAAAACGAATAATAAAACATAAATGAAAAACAAGAAACATACTCTGAAATTGTAAAGTGGCTGCACAATGGGAGTTTCTCTTTAGTGAGCAAAGATTAGAATTGTGAGGTGAAGAATGAAGATGAAAAAGCCAACATTTATAAGCAACTGAAAGTTGCAAAACAAACAAGCATTAAATGCAATGCGTGAAACGGCGCCGTTTTGGAGGAGGCAAGTTGGCCAACTTGGGAAATATGGAAATAGTCAACACAGTGGAATGCCACAACAAAAAAGTTAAAAAAATAAAACAAAATTTCAATTAAGTCATACATTAAATGCGTTTGTAATAAAAAAAAAAGAGAGAAATATTTTTGACGACCAAAAAACACTGTTCATTTTGCATACACGCTTATATAATTAGGTAATATATATTCATTTTCTCCTATCAAATCCCGAAAAAAGCTATGGATCATTATTATTCTAATTATAAAGCAGAGAACCAGAAACTAAATTTGATACCAAAAACTATAAGTATTACATTCAATATCATCTACAAACACAAGCAGCACCCCTGCTTGGATATAAGCACACTTTGCTAGTTCCAAGACCACCTTGTCACATGTTTGTGAGCGGAATGAACTTGAAGATGGTCAAAAAAGTCGAGGACTATTATCTATTTATTTAAAAGAGTATCATATATATTGTACAAATATTTCTTCACATTACTTGAGAACCAAACAGGATAAAATATTTTGGGAAATTTGACCTCAAGCTTGTTGAACAATTATAAAATTATGGACGGGTTCTATTTGGTTATAAATTCGAAAGCAAGTGGAAAGTTTTGGGAAGTTGAAAGATTGAGTTTTTGGATTAATTAAGTGTTTTATAAGGGATGTTATAAGATATTAAGAAGGTAGAATCTGGAAGTTTCAAGAGCTATCAATAGTTTTTAATCATTAATTCATAGGAATTGCTGGAGGGCATATTTCATTATTCACTAATAATTATTTTATTTTATTTGGATTAATAAATAGAACTTATTTTTAATTATAGTAAAGGGTAAAATAATCATTTCAAAATTGAAAGAAACACATGTATTATCCACACTTTTAGTATAGAATACCTTGTTTAAGTTCCAAATAATTATTTTATTTTATTTGGATTAATAAATAGAACTTATTTTTAATTATAGTAAAGGGTAAAATAATCATTTCAAAATTGAAAGAAACACATGTATTATCCACACTTTTAGTATAGAATACCTTGTTTAAGTTCCAAAGTTTAAGGAGTGTTTTGCCATCAAACAAAGGATTTTCAAAGAGACAATCCCTAGTTGGAAGTGCATAATGTTGGCATCTAGAGTGTATGTGCATTGCACGTAGAATACAAATTTATATGCTAAAGAATTTCAATATTCAAGTACTATATTTAGAAATATAAAGAAAAAATTTAATTCAAACTTGGTTCTTATGAAACACGTTGATATAAAATGTATTTAACTATAGTATAAAACTGAAAAAAGAAGAAAATAGATTTAGAGTTTAAGTTGCACGAGAATTGACAGTTGATCGGTTGATCCCGTTCAGACCATAGTAGTGCACCTCTAAAAGAAATTTTGCAGTTGCAAACTGTTCGTGAACGCCGCCATAGTTAACTTGTACACATTATAGATTGCATTTGCAGCTTCCTTATCATTGACGCCATAGTTATGTATGTATGCAACGAAACAAAGCGCAATTTTGAAAAAATCATTTAACAATTGGTATCTATACTAAATCGGCATGGCTAATTTTTTTTTGGTAGATATCGGCATGGCGAATGAAAGTGAGTGCTTGCTACAAATTTCCACCTTATATAGAATTCGAATATGGCTCTTAGAATTCTAGTCTATATAGTAATGGCTATTAGTTTAATGTAAGGTGATCATTCAGTTTTTCTTTTATGATCATTCAGTTTTTCTTTTATGATCATTCATTTTTTTAGGTTAGTGGTGGAATAAATATGGGCTAATTTGTACTCTTTTTCAATACATAGTTCATCTATATAGTAATGGTAATTAATTTGGTGTGAGGTGACCATTCAGTTTCTCTTTTATGACTATTCATTTTTTTAGGTTAGTGGTGGGATAAACATGGGTTAATTTGTACTCATTTTCAATACATATTTTTAATACATAGTTGAGGGTAGAAGTGTAAAATCACAATTGGAACAAACACTAAGATATCCACACTTTTAGTATATATATATATATTTTTAAATACATAGTTCATCTATATAGTAATGATAATTAATTTGGTGTGAGGTGACCATTCAGTATCTTTTTTATGATTATTCATTTTTTTAGGTTAGTGGTGGGATAAATATGTGTTAATTTGTACTCATTTTCAATACATATTTTTAATACATAATTGAGGGTAAAAGTGTAAAATCACAATTGGAACAAACACTAAGATATCCACACTTTTAGTATATATATATATATAAGTATATATATATATATAAGTTACTCAAATAAGGACAATAATGCAATATCATAATTGGAAAAAAAACACCTTCTAGTATCCACACTTTTATAGTAGTATCAATATAGATAGTAATGGGATTTCTCTTAGAGAATACTAATTGAGTTCAAATTTCTAAATTTTGCTTAAAACATTTAAATTGAAATGTCCTACAATTATGTGGAATGTAATTTCATTGAAATTACTTGGTTCAAGTGTGTTATGTGTGACAAGTTTATATTTTCATATTATCATACTATTTTGCATATTGTAATACTATTACACACAAACCTTTTCATATTGTCATACTATTTTGCATATTGTAGTTTATATTTAAATACTTTCAATATTTGTTAAGTTTTATATATTTCTACGAAATATGTATATAATACATGCACCTAAAAACTTACACAGAGCTACACACGTACAAAGGCATACGCGTGCACATACTGCATACTTATACAATTAAAAAAATACAGAACCTAATGTCAGTACAAGTCATATTAGAATTTAATATAAATCTGTTGATGAATATTACAAATGATATATCAAATTAAATATTTATATAGTTATATTAAATATAAGAGATACTTTACTTGATGCTAAAATAAAATTATTTAGAGTATATTACGTTGTTACGGAATATTAATATCTATGTGTATTATGTTGATGAATATGAATCAAAAATAGAACAAACGCAAACACCTCTCGTTAGCCGGACGAGTGACTCAAGTCGGTAACAGAATCACTTTCGGCTTACCATATGCAAACAATGTGTCTTCCATTAGGCATGCGTGACGCGATCGACAAGGCAAATCGTCAATTCCTTTGGGGCGGATCAGAGGTGGACCGCAAAATGCATCTTGTGAACTGGGATACAGTGTGTAAACCGAAAAGCCAAGGGGGACTAGGACTATGACATACAAGGATTACTAATTTCGCTTTACTTGGCAAGCTGGGTTGTCAACTCCTTAAAGCTAAGATGAAGAGATTCTATGGGTTCAAGTGTTCAAGCATAAATACATTCTGCGTCACAGGGCCCGGTCAAAAAACGCAATGTCAAGTACTTGGCATAGTATCCAAGCGGTTCTTCCGCTGCTTAAATTGGGAACTAAATGGATGGTGGGTAATGGGAGCACAATCAAATTTTGGGAAGATGTCTGGCTGGAGGATTCCCCGTTAGCTACAATCTGCGACCAGCCCATTCCTCAGGAGGAACTTCGGCGCACCATTGATACTTACTGGATTCAGGGACACAGTTGGGATTGGGAGGCGCTACAGTGTTTGCCCGAATATGCAAAAAATCGGTTACAAGAAGTTGAATTGAATCCATCTTTGACTCAGAAAGATATGCCAAGGTGGCTTTTTTCCTAGGATGGTAGATACAGCTGCAAGAGTGCTTACGAGATGTTAACTAGGATCCCTGTGAGGATTAATGAATCGAAAGCATGGAGAAAAATTTGGCGGGTTCCGGGTCCACACCGTCATCGCATGTTTCTATGGCTATTACATCATAACAAAGGGATCACAAATTCGGTATTAAGAAATTGGGGATTAGAGGTTTCGGAAATATGTCCTATTTGCCAGACCGAAACCGATACCCGATACACGCTATCAGGGATTGTAACTTTTGCAAAAAAAATTTGGCTCCAAATTGTCCATCCTAACTTTCATAACTCTTTGTTTTCAGGCGCTCCGAAGGATTGGATATACTGGAATTTGTCACATGTAATCAACAGGCATGATTGGTGTGAAAAATGGAATCTTGTATTTACTGAGACGGTTTCTTTCCTATGGAAGGTTCGTAATGAGGTGACTCACGATACCCGAGCAGAGGTTACAAATGGGGAACTAGATATGTTACGTAAATGAATTGACGGAACAGTCGATGCCCTTAACTTCAATCCGGATGTAATGCTCCAGCAGATACAAACGGGTTGGACAAAACCGACACCTGGTTACACAAAGCTTAACATCGATGCAGCCAGGGGCGGATTTAGGGGGGGGGGGGGGGGGGGGGGGGAGGGGCCTCGGCCCCCCCGAGACTTCGAATTTTTCCTATAGGGTATATGAAATTTTATGATATGGCCCCTCCAAAGATAATATATATTTGTGTTCTATATTTAAGAGCATAATACCTTTGGTAGAGTTGGTGAGAGACATGCTTTTGAGATCTCTTATTTTGTGAATTTCTAGGGATAGGGGTTCGAATCCCAAACTGCCCCTTTTATGCAACAATTTTTTTATACCCCTTTTCTCAAATTTAAGTGATCGATTCCTCCTGACTTCCTTCTCAATTTTCAAGTGCGCCGAATTAGCATGCCAATATTCTTATTTTTATATTAAAAAAAAGGTAATTACCATTAAAAAAATTCTTTTTTTTTTCTTTTTTGAACCTCTCTTCTACACTTATTAGGTGTTAAACTAATAAAGACGTCTTCTTTTAAATTTCTCTTCTACACATTAAAATTAGAACCAACAAATATTTTTCCAAGAAACTATAAAAAAGGATTGTTGGTGTACCAAACATTAACAAATCTAAAGACGAGAAAGCGTCAATCATCATTCTATAATTTAGAGTCTATCCGCCACAAGTTGTGAACTAATTGTATTATGTTCTTTTATAATTTTGCAAGAGTTTTAGTAAATAATAACTATATTTTTTAGTGTAACGACTTACATGTTCTTTAGGTTTTTTTTTTTTTGTGTTTGTTTTGCCAAGTCTATATTTATTTATTATAATTGAATGTATTTATTTATTTGTTGATTGAGTAGTTTTCGTAAGATTATATAATCATAAGCTATCATCATTACTTATATAGAGTGAAGAATTGTAGAAAAAATAATACAGAATTTATTACAGATGAATTTTATTATATGAAAGAACGTCGAGTACAACTTCAGTAAACATTTTAGAAAATTGTCTTATATTTCAAAACTACTGTAAATATATTGAAAGTTGTTTTTCTTTTGCATGATAATTGTTATTTTATTATTTGTTAAAACTAAAAAAAAAATTAAAATATATACTCATAAATATTGTCAAAAAAAAGTACTATAATGCAATTCGGCCCTCCCAAGAAGTGAATCCTGGATCCGTCCCTGGATGGACCCTCTTATATTTATAATCATACCTTCCTCCCTCCACATTTATGATATATATCATGTTTACAGAGTGTGCATTTATTGTCAACACTGTGCTCTGCACTGCTAAGTAAATAAGGAAATAAAGTTGCGCCTATGCTATCAGCTATAGGTTTTACCCAAGTGGTAAGCGCATGATCCTAACACAAATAAGTACCCCAAATGACATTTTTACGACTACCGGATAAATGGCCAAGAAATTAAAAGCAATGTTTCTAATTTCTAATTCTCAAATAATTATAAATTGTTTTTTCAAAGTTATCTAAAATATTACAATTTACCCCAAAGGGCATTTGTGTCTCCACATATTTATTGGAAGCACACGAGGGAATTTTCATCATTTTCTTGGTCAGAAAATCACTAGAGGGGTTATCAATAAGAGTGGGACGGATATATATGTGAGGCTGGGGGGTTACTTTAATTATAAAGATAAGAGAACTTTATCTGTAATTATACCATACCTCAGGGGTGCTAACTGTAATTAAACCCTATGTATTTCATACGATTTAATTTCTATGTGCATGTTACCATTGATGTTCAATTTTTAAATGAAAGGTCAGAAATAAATATAGGGCCATGGGATGAAGAATTTGAAAGCATCAAACAAGGTTCAAAAAGGCGAAACTGGGCAAGGAAATTACCAATAGCATACTGGAAAAGGAAACCCTGATGTTGCTTCTCCTATTCGTATGGAACTGCTCCAATGTAATGATAGCAATTTATGGAGAGCACAAATAATGCGTCAGGTTAGAGGTTCAATTTCTAATGTATAAAATATAAAAATGTGTAAAAATTAGTATAGTTCATATAAGAAAGTGTAAACAAAAAAAGTGTATATAAAAAAGTTAAAAAGGGGAAAAGTTTGAATGGGTTACAGACTTTATCTCGCCCCATCCCTTCTATCTCTTTTCGCTACCACCGTCAAGCCACCTACCTAGTCTCCACTACCAAGGGTTTTTTAACAATCTAACCTAGAAATGGGAACTATTTATCAAAATGACTTGTCTATGAAAAGGTTCACCAAACTTACCTAAAGGCGCTTCAGTTTCTCCTTTTTTTTTTATTTAAGTTATTTGATATTTTAGTTTTATTTTCTTTATCGATAGTAAATGTATTATTACATTTTAATTCAAATATTTGTCTCATCATCCAAAAATCTACGCTACAACGAAAACTAATATGAGTGATAAAATGAAAAGTGACAATATTTAAATTTTTATTTATATATACATAATGAGTGATAATAATTTTTATTTTATCACAATTGCTACTGCAGCTCGCCCCATCCCTTCTATCTCTTTTCGCTACCACCATCAAGCCACCTACCTAGTCTCCACTAGCAAGGGTTTTTTAACAATCTAACCTAAAAATGGGAACTATTTATTAAAATGACTTGTCTATGAAAAGGTTCACCAAACTTACCTAAAGGCGCTTCAGTTTCTCCTCTTTTTTTTTATTTAAGTTATTTGATTTTTTAGTTTTATTTTCTTTATTGATAGTAAATGTATTACTACATTTTAATTCAAATATTTGTCTCATCATCCAAAAATCTACGCTACAACGAAAACTAATATGAGTGATAAAATGAAAAGTGACAATATTTAAATTTTTATTTATATATACATAATGAGTAACAATAATTTTTATTTTATCATGATAAAAAAATTGTGTCAAAATTATTTTAAATTGTCTATAATGACAATTAGTGACACCTGTTTAATGACAACATAAATACTGTGACACATATTTAATAACTTGACAACTATATTTTATATACAAATACTTCTTATAAGAAGTATTTGTGTCCTTGATTATGCGAGATACATCAAGTCATAAAGAAGTATTTGTGAATAGAGGTTAATTCATAATTTGAAAAGTCAAGTACGAAAGTCCTGAATAATTGAGTCAAAAGAAATTATTAACATTTTGCTACTAGCATTACAAAAAAAAAAGGAATGAGAACATGTCAAGTGACAATGTCAAAATTATTATCAATAATTAAATATTTAAATATATTGAGTGACAAAAATTGTAAAAGTTGTCACTCAAGAAAATAGTAAGAACATACAATGTCAAAATTGTCAGTAATTAAATATTTAAATATATTGAGTGACAAAAATTGTAAGAGTTGTCACTCAAGACAATTAGTTGCAAGAAAATTGTGACAAAATTTTGATGTAAGTTGTCAAAGTCATATTACAAAAATAATTTTTAAAAGTTTAATAATGATAAGAATTGTATATAAGTTGTCAACATAATTAGTTACAACGAAATTGTCACTACTGACACATGTTACTAAATTTATTGTATTAAGTTGTTACTATATATGTGTCAATAATTGTCATTAGCGACAATTTAAACATAAATTTCATCATCAAACTTTTTGTGGTGACAAAATAAAAAGTATTGTCATCCATTATGTATATATACATTAAAACCACACTTTACATTTATCACTAATATTAGTTTCCGTTATAGTGTAGATATTTGGATAAATTAATAAATTGATGACAAACATTTGAATTGAAAATGTTATAATGCATCTTTTTTCTATCTATAAAGAAAATAAAATTAAAAAACCCAAAATAGCTTAAATAAGGAAAAAAAAAAGTGAAGGCACCATATAGCCAAGGATTAAAATTTCGTTTTGAAGCTAAGTTTCGAGTTGTTAAATATCAGAAACGTATTGGAAACGTTTCGAAAACTTGTAAAATGCTAGAAACAAGAGAGGAATAGTGAAAAATAAGAAAATAAGAGTGACTCCCTTTTTCCATTAGCAAAAAGTCAATATTTAATCAATCAAATTTCACTAACATACAAAGTGGTAATATTGGATTAAAGTTTGGCATTTTTATAGCATATAATCAACATAGTTCTAGTAACTTAAATTGTGAAATATTAAATTTTAAAAGTGTTATTGCCCAAAAAAAGAAAAATTAATATCAATGATACTATGGTTTCAAACACATTTGCAAATTACTAAAAAAAACATAAGTGTGATATTCACATTTTGATTGAGTCACCATGAATCGGATGACAAAAAAATTATTTCTCTGTTAAATAAATGTTTGATTGACTAGTTCGAGCATGATATTCTTGTGAAGATGCTCCATGATCTTCATTCACACATTCTTTCATTTCATTTCCAAGGTCATAAGAAAAATTATCACCTCCAATAGCCTTAATTCTTTTTAGGTTTGTTGTGTGCGTATTTAAATACTATAGAAATGACCTATAACAACGGTTTTTTTGGGCTTATTACAGCGGTTTTAACCGCTGTTATATGATTTTGACCTATGACAGCGGTTAAAAAACCGCTGTCATAGATCACTTAATGGCGGCGGGGCGGGGCGGCGGGGTCCATATATATATATATATATAGAAAAAGTTATATATTATAGTATATATATATAGAAAAAATTAAATATTATAATATATATACACATATATATATATATATGCACATATATATATAGAGAGAGAGGGAGATACCAAAACCCGGCGGCGGTGGACAGCGGCGGTGGATGGCAAGTAGAGAGAGAGAGAGATAAACCGAGAGAGAGAGAGCGCGAGAGAGAGAGGTGGTGGTGGTGGGGGGGGGGGGGAGTGGGTGTAGTGAGAGAGTTGAGAGAGAGAGAAAGAAGGAGAGAAGAAGAAGAAAAGGGGAGGGGGCAGCTGGTTTAAAATCGGGCCCCTATGACAGCGGTTCGGTCGAACCGCTGACCGAACTGCTGTCATATGTATTTATTTATTCTTTTATTTTGTTTATGATAGCGGTTCGATGTGAACCGCTGTCATAAACCCAGTTTATGACAGCGGTTCACGTCGAATCGCTGTCATATATATATATATATATATATTTTTCGTTTTTTTTTAAATATTATGACAGCGGTTCTACGTGAACCGTTGTCATAAACCCGGTCTATGACAGCGGTTCACGGAGAACCGCTGTCATAGGTCTGAACCGAGATACTATTTAACAGCAGTTTTGCAAAACCGCTGTAAGAGATACGCTGTAATAGGGGTTTTTTGTAGTAGTGTTTGCAGATAAACAAAGTTTTCGTATGATTTGGTTTGATTTTCTAAGGTACTTGATTGATCTTTTTAGGACTTAATTTGGTACATTGTTAGATTGATTACTCTTTTTTTCTCATTTTATTAATTTTCTTTTACCAAAAATTTAGAGATTTGAGAGCTGAGCAACAATTTTTCTCGAATAGTAACTAAGAAACTTTCAATGTTGCCATGGTTTTCATAGAAACTGTGGAAACATTGAGAGTTTCTGTGGAAACATTGAAAGTTTGCTACGAAACAATGTAATTTCGAAACTACTTCATGGTTTCTTTTCCATAAGCTGAAAAACGGAAACATTTCGGACGTTTCGGCGGAAAAGAAAAGAAAATTAGAACCATGCATATAGCATGGCACCTTCAGGTTACTTTTGTAAAACTATGTAAGCCATGTTGATAAATAGTTCCTATTTCTAGGTTAGATTGTTGAAAAACCCCACTACCAACCCATCGCGATTAGCCACCTTAAACGCCCTTCCAGATTCGGAGCTGGGAGAAACGAGAGAGGTAAGCATCTAAGATATTGTCAGGTTGCAGTAGCAGTGCGGAGGAGGGAGAAATAAGGAAACTGTACTATGAGTTACTATGGTAGCGGCGCTGATGCTGTGAAGGGAGAAATGGGGAAGGAGAGAGTTGTACTGTGGTGGCGGAAGGCCGGGTGGAGGAAGAACGGTGGTGGTTGTACATTTGCAGACTATATACATATATTGATATATATATATATATATATATATAGCATATCTTTATAAATTTCAAAATATTAAATTAAATATTTCTATTAATATAAGGGATTTATTATTGACCATTGATGAGATGGAAGGTCATTATAGATTGGATTTATTGACTATATAGGTATTTCATGACGTGACCGTTGATTTAATCACATTAGATCCAATGATTGTTAGGCTAAAAGCAAAATAGTCCAATAAGGGCAAAAGAATTATAACCCCACACAAAAGGCGCGAGTGGTGCATATGGGGGGTTTAATTGCTTATTTATTTTTGGTGCATATGGGTAGGCCTGGCAATGGGCAGGTCTTGCCCAGACCCAGACCCAAAGTGTTGGGTCTAAACCAAGACCCAAAGTTTTGGGTCTAGACCCAGACCCAAAACTTTGGGTCTATTAGACCCAAATACCCAATCTGCTCACAAATTGTTGAATTGCAATCTCAGTTTAATTTCAATTGCAAAAAGTTTGGATTTTATATATATATATACATACATACATATATATATGTGTGTATATTACTGTGCGTGTGTGTGTGGGTTATATATATATGTGTGTGTGTGTGTGTGTGTGTGTATTACTGTGCGTGTGGGTTTTATATATATGTGTGTGTGTGTGTGTATTACTGTGCGTGTGTGTGTGGGTTTTATACATATATATATATATATATATGTGTGTGTGTATTACTGTGCTTGTGGGTTTTATATATATGTGTGTGTGTGTGTATATTACTGTGCGTGTGTGTGTGGGTTATATATATATATATGTGTGTGTGTGTGTGTATTACTCTGCGTGTGTGTGTGTTGTGTGTGTGTGGGGGGGGGGGGGGGGGGGTGGGGAAGACGATGTGCTGTTCCCCACCCCCCTTTTTTTTCTTTTTCTATTTTCTTTTTTATTTAATTTACAAAATAATATATTAAATATTATATTATATTATATATATATATAAATATCTATATATAAATATTATATTATATACATATGGATTAGATATCAATTGCATTAAATATGGGTTGGACTTGGGCTTGGGCCTTAGGCTTAGATTTTAGTTTTGGGTTTGGGTTGGGTCTGAGTTGGGTCTAGCTTAATGTTTGGGTCTGGGTCTGGGTCTAGACCCAAACTTATTTTTTGGGTCTGGGCCTAGACCTAGACCCAAACTTTTGGGTCTGGGTCTGGGTCTGGCCCACCCATTGACAGGCCTACATATGGGGAGTTTAATTGCTTATTTATTTTTTTCTCAACGAGGATACCTTCTTTATTTTCATAAGGGGTTTTAAACCATTAGACATATCACAATAGGTACCATGTAATTCTCCCATTTTGTTTCTAATGTGAAAAATGTATGTGAATATCTTTTGATGTATATGCAATTTTTTGTCAATTTGTTTTTTCTAATATTTTTTACTAATTTGTTGTGCTTAATTTGTAAGACGTTGGATTTGAAATTTGTGGATTTCAAATCAATCTTAAAAATTCATCATCTTTCCAAATACAGATTTCAAGTATGCAGATTTCAAATCAAAAGAGTTCCATATTTATGATTTTAAATCCTTAATCGATTCCAAATTCATCCCGACACAACCTTAGTGAGCAGAGATCTCCTATGCGATGTTCGGAATATGAATTTTAGCGAGAACTATATTAAAAAGATTCGTTCATCGCTTCAAATGGTGTAATTTTTTGCTTTGTGGAGATAGTCCTTTTTCCCTTTTCTTTATTGAATTGTGTTTGATCCAAACAAAGAATTAATGTCTTCAACATGTAAGTCGCTGCTAATTTTCTTCAGTTTAGCCTCTCATCTCTCTTGAAATTAAGCTTTGATTTTTAGGATTGGGAAGAAGAGGCAAGAGGTGGTTTTAAGGACTCTAAATTATCGAAACAGTGTGATCATCGGTGAGTAATTGCATGTCATAATGTTTGCTTAGACTGACTAATCATTGATTAATAATATTCTTGATATTTATGTACATAAATTGGTAATACATATATATATAGGTACAAAATATATGCTGAAGGATATGCTTGGTCAGTAAGCTTGAAATATATCCTGTCATGTGGGTGTTTTCCGTTGATAATATCTCCACAATATGAAGATTTCTTTAGCCGTGGTCTAATTCCAAACAAGAACTATTGGCGCACTCCTCCATCTAATATGTGCGAATCTATCAAATCTGCAGTTGATTGGGGTAATTCACATCCATTCGAGGTATGTTAGTTAATTTTGATGGCTAGGCAGTTTTTACCTGATAACTTTTTAATGGTGATATACTATGCACTTGCATTCTCGTACACGAGATATCCTTTCGCTAGGGAGGGGAGTTTGGGGCTTATAAGGCTCTCAAGTCCCTTGTCTTTGTCAGATGTGGAAATTTCGTTTAATTTTTTTTGGTTATTATTATATAAAATTTTATATATGCTTGAAGTTATTAGACTGATGAACAATAAATGTAAAAATATACTTGAAAATAACTTATTCTCAAATTTTTTTTTAAAAGAAGATTAATAGAAAAACGTGCAAATCTCATCTAGTCTAATGTTGAAATTTATTTCGTCTTTATAATGTTACAAGAAGAATAAACTTGATGTTACTAGATATAGAAGTACAAAATATATATTGTATTTTCTATACTATTAGAAGTAGTGATAGGATGAACTAAATGAATCTTCATGAATGGATCACACAAGGCGATATCAATGACAAAACATGAAATGTCCATGGGATTGATGATCATACACATGAACATGTTAGAGTAGTATTAATCTTACTTTCCAAAATTCAATTAGATGAATGTAAGGATGCCTCGTTATTATACTGAATTACTAAATAAAGAAAACAAAAGGTTATCGGATAAATAGTAATAAAACCGTGTCGAAATCATGGAACTCCATAACCTGCGATCCAAGATTCGCCAGAACTCACCTCTACCAATCGAAGAAATCAAACTCAGACGACGACGCTCACAAAAAGTTTCAACTGGCAGATTTCGAAAACCAAAAGTTCCGCACAAAATCAGTGTTCAAATTTCCATCAACGAAAAAATACTACGTGGAACATGATCGTGTGTTGTGCACTTGTGATGGATTCGTACTAATAAAAATAAACCGAGAAAGTCAATATGTGTTGTGGAATCCTACCACTAAACCCTACACATTCTTCAGCCCATATCTGGTGAATCTTAAAAAAACCACTTTTGGAATTTCTTATGATCCATCAAAAGATGATTATAAGATCGTTTTCGTTACTAAAATGTATTACGCAGTTTTACCATGTAAAAGCAATTCCTGGACAAAAAAGAAAGCGTTCCCCTACACAGGAATAAGCGAGGATCCAGGTATATTTGTTAATGGAATCTTATATTGGGTTGCTATTGACAGAGACAAAAATTACAAATATTTAAGCGGTTATTGCAGAAATCGCAATGGCAGGTTCTTGGCGTTCGACAAAGGGACCTATGGTTGCAATTCGACTTATAGAGAATGTCCATATTACGAGAATGATTACTCGTGTGCCCATGAAATAATATATTTTGATCCAATAGACGATGAGTTCAAGAAGTATCACAAGCCTGATGGTATAGAAGAAACAAATATTGTATATCTGACTACTTTGAAAGGATGTTTGTGTTTATATCAGAACTCGTATGACAGGACAATGATTCAGCTATGGATATTGGATGAGTATTTATGGACTAATTTTATGAGTATTGAGGATTTGCCAGCGCCATCGCCATGGGTGTCTGATCTTGTGAAACCATTGTGTTTGACAAACAATGGGATTGTTCTTCAATTTTATGATTTTTCCGAACCTGAATCAAAATTTATTGTATATAACTGTAGGAAGAAGAAGAATAAGAAGAAAAAGAAGTATGGAAAATTTCAGAATTTTTGCGTTGGACTATATTCAGGTGCTATTACATGTCTCAATAGTCTGGTCCTGCCCAATCGAAACCCAAGATCAAGTTACAAGAGACTTGACAGGGTTACAGACGGAAACTAAGGTTTTTTTGTTGGTATTGGAATTTAGATTAGCTATTTTTAATTGTTTTTGTAGGTTTTACTTATTCTTTGGACAACATTGATTATGCACTTAATTAAGTATATGAGCCAGATGGGAAAAATTGCATTTTTCGTCATCTAACTTTGATCCTATTCGTTATGAATTTAATTTCACATTTAGTTCTTTAACTTTCAAAAGGTCTCATATTTAGTCCCAACCAAAGTTTTCATTCAAAATTTAACGGTCAACTTCGTTAGTCAATCTTTTGACAGATTTTTTGGGAGAGAATTCGTGCATGAATTCACTTACAAGCGGATTGTATTTAATATCATGATGTTTCTATTTAATATTATTTGTCACTCGTGCACATCTCCCAAAAAACCCAGTCAATAGGTTGACTAACAGAGTTAAACGTTAAATATTGATTGAGACTAATTGCGAGAGATTTTGATAGTTATAGGACTAAATGTGAGAAATATGCAGCGAATAGGACTAAAATTGATCTTGAGCAAAGTTATGAGACGAAAAATGTAATTTTTTCCCGAGCCATATGATACTTACGTTTTGCTCGAATTGCAATTTGGTTTTTCTAGGTAAATCCTTTTTTTGTCTTGCTTTGTTTTATTTGGCATAATAGGTGGAACATCATATGTGGCGTACGCACACCACTATAATTATGAGAGGATATCAATCGTTCATTGTGCATATTGCGATAATAACGGGACATGGGTAAAGGTTGAGCTCTCTTGATTTGGTCGGGTGGGCCAAGCCCTCTTGCTTGGTTCAAGTGAGTCGATTTAGGTTGTTTAGGTTGAGGTCGCACGTGAAGCAAGGATGGATTTATGGGGGGACCAGATTTGAAATTTTTTGTACCGAGTATATGTAATTTATGATATGGCCCCTCCAAGAATATATAATATATTGTGTATGCACAAATCTCAGAAAGAGTTGGTGCAGTTGGTTAAAGCCATATGTTAAGGCTTTGACCCAGGTGACCTGGGTTCAAATCCCTTTATAGGTAAATGAACTTTTTATTTTTTTTAAAACCCACTTCTTAGTTATAGTAATTAAATTGTTTTAAATTAAAAGCACCACTCTCTGTCACGGTCATGATCATGTGTAAGTTTTAGTTTTATATTTAACTTGTTTAATTAAAAAGGAAACCACCATGAAAAAGAAGTACAAAATTATTAACAACTTTAATTTTCTTTTTCAACTTCTATTCTATACTTATTAGAATTAGTAACAAATTTTTTTTCCTTTTGAATTTGTCTTCTAAACTTATTAGGATTAGAATTAACAAACAATTTTCCTAGAACTTATATAAAGGATTGTTGACAAAAAAATATACAAGACGTCAAGAAATCTAAAGACAAGAAAGGTTGATTATCATTCAAATAATTAGAGTTTATCCACCACAAGGTACGAACCGATTCTATTATATTGCTTTATAATATTTTGAAAAAGTGTAATAATATTATTGAAAATTTCGGTTGCATAACTTTATGTGTATTAAAATTTAATGTATATATTTATGTGTATTCACTTACTCAATCATATAATAAATAGGCAATCAAAGTATGAAAAATCTACCACAATTGATCCATTCTTTAAAAGGATGAAATATGCATACCTTGCAGATTGTTTGATTACTGACATAGAGAGAAGAATCACAGAGAAAATTGATACAGAGTATATCATAGATGAATTTTATGACATGAAAGAATGTCGTGTACAACTTCGATAATTTTTTTGAGGAATTACTTGTATTTTCTGAACCTACTAAATTTATTAAAAGTTAGTTTTGTTTGCTTCTTTATTACACGCTTTCTATTAAAATAAAGTAAGTTTGACAATATACTATGCTTAAACATTAAATAATTTTTTTGTGTTAATTCATTCAAATTTTTTTTTTTTGTTGTTAATGGTACTTCGGCCCCCCCAACCATCAATTCCTGGATCCGTCCCTGGATGCAGCGGTAACTTCGGGGGGCCTAGTGGGGGTTGGAGATACTCTTAGAGATGAGCATGGAACTTGGTTAAGGGGGTTCTATGGTCACATTGACCTGTGCTCGTCTATGGAGGCTAAGATGCGTGTCATTCTATTGGGACTAGAGATGTCATGGGCCACAAGGAAAAAGAAATTGGTTGTCGAATCAGACTGTAGAGCCACACTTAATAGCATTCTGGAAGCCTCCATGGAACATCACTATTTTGATGTGATTTCTAGCATTCGTAGTGTGATGAGTCGAGACTGGGAGGTCTCTGTTCGATTTATTTGGAGAGAAGCAAATCAAGTGGCAGATGCCCTAGCAAAAATGGGTATATCTACAAATATGCATTACATGAATACACCTTGTTCACAAATTTATCACCTGTTAGACAATGATAAGGGTGGCCTTACTTGGCCTCGTTTTGTGATTATTAGTCTGGGTATATCGAACTAAGGAATACTGTTTGGGTACCTGCCCTCTTGGAATTAAAAAAAAATAGAACAAATGTAAACTATTAAGTAAGATAAGATACTGTTTAAGATAATAATAGAAAATTATTAGTTAAATGTAAATATTAATTCTACAAAACACTGGAATAGAATAGTATAATTTTTATCATTATAAGCTTAACCTATATCTATATCTATACCTATATATATATATATATATATATATGTGTGTGCGCGCGCGCGCTAAGAACTACGAATAAATAATTCTACAAAACACTGAAATAGAATAGTATACTTTTTATCATTATAAGCTTAACCTATACCTATCTATCTATACCTATCTATCTATATCTATATCTACACCTATATATATATATATATATATATATACTACACTAAAAGTATGAATTTCATAGTTGTTTCTTCCAATTGTGAATTGACTAAATCACCCTTATTCACATTAATATATTATCAATTAATATATTAATTATAGAATACTCCACCTTCCATATTACTGCAGAAATTTAATGGTCAATATTGTGGTTAATAACTTTTACTCACCCCTCATTAGTATTAGCAACCACTCAAATTTAACATCAATATCAATCAATACTCAATTCAATACTATAGTAAAAATGTGGATCTCATAGTAGTTTCTTCCAATTGTGAATCGACTAAATCACCCTTTTTAACATTACTATATTTTCTATGCCTTCCCTATTATTGCAGAAACTTAATGGTCGATGTAGTTAAATAACATTTAGTCACCCTCATTAGTATTAGCAACCTCTCAAATTCAAATAATAAAAACACCATCTTTTCAACTTCACAAATATTTTTAAATTCAAGTTCTTCACTATAAATATAACTTTTATCTTTGCTCGTTCTCGTGCATTTCAGGATGCAAAGCTATATTATTTTGAATTGTATTTTCATGAAAATTTGATTAACCCTGTTGACTTCACATAATTTTATATCGCATCGTTGAGATATTGCCCTTGCAATACGCTGAAATCACAACAATGCCACCGCACTACCACTCCTCAAACATCCGGATCTTTGCCTATCGAAATGGAACCGTCTAATGATGAAACTTGGTGGAGATCCTACACATATGGGAACAAAAGTATGAATTTTATAGTTGTTTCTTCATGAATTGACTAAATCACCCTTATTAACATTAATATATTATCTATTAATATATTAATTATAGAATACTCCACCTTCCCTATTATAACTGCAAAAATTTAATGGCCAATGTGGTTAATAACCTTTAATTAGTATTAGCAACCTCTCAAATTTAATATCAATATCAATATCAATCAATACTCAATTCAATACTATACTAAAAATGTGGATCTCATAGTTGTTGTTTCCAATTGTGAATGGACTAAATCACCCTTTTTAACATTACTATATTTTCTATGCCTTCCCTAGTATTGAAGAAACTTAATGGTCAATGTAGTTAAATAACTTTTAGTCACCCTCATTAGTATTAGCAGCCTCTCAAATTCAAATAATAAAAACACCATCTTTTCAACTTCACAAATATTTTTAAATTCAAGTTCTTCACTAAAAATATAACTTTTATCTTTGCTCATTCTCGTGCACTTCAGGGTGCAAAGCTATACTATTTTGAATTGTATTTTCATGAAAATTTGATCAACCTCCTGGCTTCACATAATTTTATGAGTTGCTATGGTGTAGAGTTGGTTAGACAAAGATATGATGTGTTTTTTCAGTTTGTAACATAATCAAATTGCCGTATAGAAATTAGGAACTCATTTGTGTTGAATTTCTGGACTCTTGAGATGAAACTTACATAGAGCTTTGAATGTTGAATTTGTCATTTTGTTATGCAGGTACAATAGAGATGACTTGGCCAAATGTTAAATAATTTTACAATGAGTTATTGGATTATTGCCTTGGATTGTTGTTGGAATTTTGCAATATAATATGTTCAAAATTGATAAGGATATATAGGTTGTTCAATACTAAAGTAAGGGGGTGTGGCCTAGCGGTCACAAGGCCTTTCACCGTGAGAATCCACCCAGGTTCAAACCCCAGGTGATGCTTGGTAAGGGGAGTTTTCTCCCCTATCCTGCCCTGGGGGGTGGTTTCAAAACCCAAGTGATCCTTGGTCTGGAGAGTTTACTCCTCCGTCCTGCCCTGGGGCCCCTGCGCTTATCGAGCCCGTCGCCTATGGGTTACCTAGGGCGGCTTACCTTCATACGTGGTTTGCGGGCTATTGCGTATGGACAGGTTTGCTCTATTGGGTGACCGGCGGAGATTTAACCTGGGATTTCCAAAAAAAAAATATTCTTTTACTATATTAATTCCACAAAACTTAGAATAATTGCTCTTTTGGCAATTAATCTCCAATGCTCAGTTCACTAAAAGATTTTATATTGAATAAAATTCTCCAAGATCTGATTATTTATAAAATATTTTGAAATAATAAAAAATAATCAATTGACATAAGCAATCTTTCAAATTGCAGAAATTTGGAGACATAAAAGAAAGGAAAAAGTGTGAAAAATGATCCTGTATCTATTACAGGGTAGCAATTTCAGTCCTTTAACTGTTACACTTGGCAATTTCAGTCCTTTAACTATTAAAGTCTAGCAATTTTAGTCCTTTAACTTCTTAACTGGCAATTTTAATCCTTTTAACCGATCATGTCAGCAAAAATGTATCCACGCTCACAAAATGGTATCAGAGCCTTAGATTTTATTGATGAAATATAACGGCGGAGATTTAAAAATAAGTATGGAACAATCGAACAATCGTTCGAGTAGTTATGAAAACCAGGTATCCATCATTACATGGAAGGAAATTGAAGCGGACCACTTTAAGTTATCTCAAGATCTTAGAGAAATCCAAAAGACTGTTCAAGAGTATGGCCACAGGTTAATCCATATACCTGTAAAAATAGAAAATTTGAACCAAAAGATTGACGATTTACTACAGATTCTACAAGATCTGGGTAAAACTATGACGGATCTAAAGACTGAGACCTTAGATCTAAAAAGAAACTATAGGAGTAACGTTGGAACATCCAAATCAACAAAGAGAGGATCAGCGACGCCCATGGAAAAGTACCTCTTCTACCTCAAAAAGGAAAGGCTATGAAAATTCCGAAGCAAAAAGGTCAGGAAGATCTAATTAATGATATCCTCAAAAATATAAATTAATATGGAGATATCAAGAGTAGATCTATCTGATCTTCAAGAACTAGCTGAGTCTTTTTCTCAACTAGCAGTTGTAGATTTGGTTAATGTCAAAACCAATGAATCAACCCTGGCATTACCACCGCCAGAAGGAAGTTCCGCATCAAATAATCGTCCACCGAATGAAACGATACGTGATAGTATGGATTTTCAAACCAACGCATCCCCAGCTCTTGGGGGTACAAGGTTCAGAGCAAATCCAGGAATAAATCCAAACATGGTACCATAAAATACACCATGGGCAAGGACCATGTTACAACTCTTGCATCCATATTGTACTATCCTGAATTTGGATATCATTGATTTTAGAAACATCGAGAAATTAATCGATGAATGGACAGTGGCTATAAAAATAGCAGCGACCACACTGGAACTCGATAAAGAGAACTTCATTAGATTAATGGAGTTAATCTTGGAAGGATCCGTAAAAATTGGATGGAATCATACAACGGAAACAACCAAGCAAGATGTTTTAGCGGAGAATCTAAAAGTGCTATTGCAGAAAGATTTGGAAGGCTAGTTAAATTGCATTTCGTCGGAGATGGATATTTCGACAAAAGCAATATTGAAAAAACCAGAGAATACACACAAGCTCTCTATGGCATTGAATTAAGAAATATTTGTGCAATAGATGAATATATCTATTGGTTCCGCAAATACTTCTTCCAAAGTGACATAAAATCAGATATTGCGGCACCTATGTTATTTGCAAAAATTTGCAGTCCTTGGAAAGAAATGTTAATCCAATCCTACAAGGTACCGGAAGGACAACTTGATTCAGTCGCCAGACGAATGTCTTTCTTGAAAGACAAATTGAAAGACTGGTGTTATCAAGCTTCCCTTCAAAAGAACATGAAAAAGCTTAGAGGAAAAATAAACAAATCCCCTCTTTATTGTGACAATAATGACTTTCCAACAATTATTAGAGAATCAATTGAGTTTAGGAAGAAGAGAAAACAATATGGTAAATCCGACAGAAGGAGTCACAAAAGGCAATCTTTGCTCAGAAGAAAGTCGTGGCGGTCCAAATCAAAAGCCCGATCTTACAAATCTTTCCAGAGATCCAGACCGACAAAGGTGTCTTCCCATGGATACCGAAAATCCGACGAAAAAACCCCCACACGGCGAACTTTCATACGTGCCCATACCCGGACAAATCAAAGTTTTAAATATTGTAACTGCTGGACATGTGGAGCTCGAGGCCACATTTCACCAGATTGCCCGCAAAAAAGTGGTGAATTACGTCAATTTGAAGCCACGACTGGCATTCTGGATGCAGTCTTCTATGGAGAATTGGTACCAATTTACCAATTTGAAAATGTACCCTCAGATGAAAGTGTCTATGAGGAAGAAATAGAAAGTGATTCGGATGGATCTTCAATCGAATCAGAATAACTTCAACAAAGGTGATAGGCTCTAAACATCGGAAAGCCTCTCAGGATTCTTTTCAAGGTCATCTATATCAAACAGAACCATGGAAAGGATACTGCAGCAAAACTCTAACTTTGGGCCATATGATGGTTTCAGAGTTAGCGGAATAAGCCGAATCCTAAACCAAATAGGGTTAAACTAGCGGAGGCATAACATCATATACAAAGTAAGCTAAGGAGAGTTTGCAATTCCTATGGAATTAATTGATAATGTGATGGATATGCACCTTATTCCAAAAGAAGAAATTCTGGAGGAATTAAGTAAGCTTTCAGAAGAAATAGGGGTTACTATGAAATGGATCCATATCGGAACTATTGAAGTAGTAATTAAAGCTACTTTCAAAGAAGGAGTGGATTCTCCATTATATTTATCTATAATGGATTAGAGAATCAATAATTTAAGAGATGGTTGTCTTGGTACAATGGTAGAAAATGTATATGCAGGTAAACTTATGTTTGATATTCATCTCAGAATTGCATATAACCTAGCTGACCAATATTTCAGTCGTGTCATAACCCTTCATCAAGATTTTAAAAGAAACGATCTTATGAAAGAAGGTAATAGACTGTATTCTATAAATTATAGAATTGCATATGCACTTTCCAATACACATCATTCTGATTTGTTTATAAGGAAAGAGTATATTGAAATTCCAAGAATTTTCAAGGAATTTGCTAAATTAATGGCACCTAATCCAATTCAAATACCAAGAAGTGGTGTTGTTGATATTTTAATTAGAGACCATCCGGTTCTAGATCGATCAGTTAGCTCTAAAACAAATTTTAATAGCAGGATGTCCTTCTCAAAAGAAAGGATTAGGAGTTTAAAAGGAAAAGAATTAATTAAAGATTTAACTCCTCGAGCTATTAGGGTGAATAATGTAAAAATTAGATACTTTGAAAAATGGAAAGAACTGCAAATTATATTTGATATTTCAAAGACAGATAATTACTTTCCTTTTGATAATCTATATTACTTGCAACAACCTACTGTTGGCAAATACGAAGGTATGCTAGAAATGGCAGGCCATGAAGTATTTGTTTCAGGAATTGCAGGACGTGACCAAGGAATTGTTACTTTGGGATTGAGTTTCCTTGAGGATCATAAACCCTGGGGAAGAAAAAGAACAGGTATGGAATTTTGGTTAAATGGTCATCTCATTAAAGTTGAATGACTAAATCAATTTTCTATAACCAATCTCTTGTGATATAAATTATGGCCGAGTATAATCATTATATCTTACACCATAATTTGGGGTGTAAAATATTTTATGTTCATCCTACTTTGAATCACACCGTTGACCCCTATTACTGTAGGGGTTTTCGACAAACTGATTGGTTCAAAAGAAATAGAACCAAATACTATGTTTTAAAAAGTACTGAATTTTGGAAACAGGAGATTTCCTCACCTGAATTTCAAAATAAATCAACGATTTATCAAAAATGGGTAAATCATCACGTAAACTGTTGTTTACCAGATGAGTTGCAATTACTACAGGAAGCAGCCTCAAAGTTGGTAGCTTAAATGACAAGCCCATTTTCAATACGCATATCTGTCGGTATGTTATATGAACAATATAAGTCAGAATATTTCATAGCTTATATTGATTCTGGATCAGAGATTTGTACAGCAAAACCTGGAGTTTTTCCTAGCAATGCTATGGAATCTTTACCTTTAATTGCAGGAAGAGATTTTTCTCAGAAAATCCTAATACTCAATAAAGGTATATGTGAAGCACAAATCATGATTGGAGGAGCATTTGGTACACCTTGGTTTAAGGTAAAAATGCCACCTATTTACTTTCATGATAAAGGAGCAGATATTTTGTTAGGTATTAATTTTATCAAGACTTTTGCAAAATATGTACAAGATAACCATAAGAACTTGCTCATTTTTACTACTAATTGTGGTAGTGAGATACAAGTTTTGCAGCGAGAAAGGGCCTTTAACCGGATTATGCCTATAAATTTTCGCATCAAACGTGGTGATTTTGATGATGACGCCAATTTAACCCATCCTAAAATGCAAGATAAAAGGAAATTTGGTAAATCTCTTTTGTCTTTCAGACAACAAGGATATTGTAAAGTTTCTGAAGAAGGAACTAAACTTCTTGATGAAGAAGGAATTAACCTTCTTAAAAATGCTTTACAAGAAAAGAAGTCCTTCTTTGATACGGATGAAGAAAGTAAGCTTTCTCTCGAACATATCAAAAGATTAATCCAAAGAAATTTCAATGAGAATCATTTGGCACGGTGAGACAGAATCAAGATCGAAGCTACTCTGAAGGTAAAAGAACAATGTAAGTATGAGTATGTTCAATATAACCCAATCCAGATGAATATGGTGGATAAGAAAGATATGCAAGAAATAATTAAAGAGCATATCAATCTTAAAATCATTAAACCTGGGTTTTTGGTAAGAAACCACGGTGAAGTAAAAAGAAGAAAAGCCTGATTAGTAATCAACTATCAAGGAATTAATAAGATACTCCAATTTGATAGTTACTACATCACGAGTGGAGAACACCTAATTGATTGTGTTAAAAATGCTAAAGTGTTTTCTAAGTTCGATTGTAAATCTGGATTTTATCAGATTAAGATGGAAAATGAGTAGAAAATATAATGTATTCTCCACTCCACAAGGACAGTATATCTAGAATGCACTTCCAATGGGTCTTGCAAATGCACCCCAGATATACCAAAAGAAAATGAATAATTTATTTAAAGATTATTTTGAATTTATGTTTGTCTATATAGACGAAATCCTGATTGCATCAAAAAATATGAATGAACATATTAAACATCTTAAGATATTTTCTAATGTATGCTTTAAAGAATGATTAGTGCTATCTGAAAAGAAAGCAATAATTGAGGTTAATAGGATACAATTTCTGGGTATCCTTATTGATGAGACAGGTATTGAACTTCAAGAACATATTGTAGAAGAAATTCGCAATTTTCCTGATATTCTAAATGGTAAGAAACAGCTACAAAGTTTCTTGGGAGTTATTAATTTTGCAGGTATCTTCATCAAAGACCTTGCAAGATACAGGAAGGATTTTCGACCACTCTTAAAAGAAACCGAAAGTTCAAAATTAAAGTGGAAAAAAATTCACACTCAAAGGGTTCGTGAGTTGAAACAAGTTTGCAACAACTTGCCTAAACTCGCAATACCACAAGACAGCGATGATTTGGTAGTCTATACAGATGCCAATGATTATAGGTGGGCAGAAGTGCTCATGAAAAAGACAACCACGGGTGAAGAACCTTGTAGATATACAGGAGGATTCTTCACTGAACAACAAGCCAAAATTGGGCATACAAACGAGAAAGAATTAAATGCGGTCTGGAAGGCATTTAATAAATGGCCTCTATTTTTATTAGCCAAAGAATTCATTTTAAAAGTTGATAATACGAATGTCAGAGTTTTTTAAAAAAATAAAGTTGAATCAAATATTGAAAAGGCACGTATTATTAGATGGCAAGCTGAATGTCAATATTATTGCTTTGACATCGTTATTGTGAAATCTCATGAGAATGTTCTTGCAGGTTTTCTAACAAGCGATGGAAGCATCTTAAGCAAAATCCATCTTCACAAGATACAGGCATCTCAGGGAAAACCTAGAGGATCTTGATAAAAGATTTGGACAGCTATCAGTTAACGCTGAGGCAGTTGGCCATGTACAATGAGTTGATTTGGACACAGTCCAGAACACAATTAGGGGAACCATGTATGCCATGACTTTGTTATGGGATACCCTACAAGAACCAATTCGAAAGTCATCATCCTCAGTGATGACTCGAGAATTACGAGAGCAGGACTCGAAACCTGTGTTTAAAGAACGGGGCTCTATACCCGGAGCGGCATTTTCAAATACTGCTTGGACAAGTCCTAGTCCAGAATCGGAAGTGCAAACTCCAATTGTTTCAAGTCAACCCAGCACTTCTGGGGAAAAAGAGGGAGAGATTAACCTTACGCCACAAACAGGCACTTCTAAGGTTAATACTAACGAGATTAATTTACCATGGCAGATATACCAGCGATCATGGGAGAAACTAGTCTCAAGAAAAAGGATAACTCCAAGCAAGACTCTGATTGAAACATCAGGGATATATCCTAGAGTTTGGATGCTCGAGGGGTCAAACCTAGAAAATATCAGAGAATGGTATGATTTTGGGGCACTCACCTCAATCCATACTATGTCACCAAGTTTCTCGAAAATCTCCAAACTTTCGGAATGGATTAGTGCAACTGTGTATGATTCATGGCAAAATAATCTGCACCTCAAAAGAGGAGATATTGTGGAGCTAAAGTTTATTTCAGCAGCTCCAGAAATTGCAGGAAAAGGGTCTCATCCGGCTTTCCATTTTATCAAATTACAGTGACCAGACATGGTGGCCTATAACCGAGTGAAGGTCGTTAAGGAAGAAGCACCTTTGGTAATCTCTAGTTGCGAAGACGAATTTCTACTAGAAGGGCTTGGGGATTTTGGCTATGTCTCACCGAGATGGACAAAGTCAAATATCCATTTAAAATTTCTTCAAATAAAATAAATGGATCATTTTTACTCAATTCTATGACAGGAAAGAGTACGAAGTTTGCAGAAAAATTGTTCGAACAGAAACGAATGCTCATCTGGAAGAACAAGTTACCTGCAACCGAGAACACAAGGAAGAAAGCATCTAATATGATGCATGTTGATCAATGTCATAATCATGTATGCCTCATTTGTGAAACACAAAAGAAACCCTTGTTCATCACACGAATTAGGGTAACAAAAAATAAACCAGAACCCGAAACAGGACAAGGGTAAAAGATCAGCCTACCTGAGGGGTTTTCACAAACCTCGGTAAAAACTACAAGATGTAGTAAGAGACAAAAGAGAGTATAACTTAGGCTCAATAATTTTACAGTTTTTTAAAAAAATGCAATAATTAGTGTAAAAATGTAATTTGCAAAAATATTGCCCAATAAGGGCATTATTGTAATTTATCAACAGGAAGCTGATGAAGGCAATGATGGTAAAAGGCAATTCTTAGAGCAGATTGTTAGCTGACAAAGCCAAAATAGCTTTTTGAAAAATTTCAAAAGCTGAGTCAAGAAATAGGTGAAATGTCAGGGAAAACCAACAGTCACCTACAAAAAACAAACAAGCTAAAGTAATTGCTGACGTAGGGAGGCCAAAGCAAAGTCAAAAAGGAGCCGACAAAGTACTATGCAACTACTGTGGATTAGGACAAATGCTGACACACATAATGACGTCAGCAACAAATTAGTTTGAAATCTGCGATTGAAGTCCGAAAATGGTCTGTAAAAGGCAAACGAAGAAGCAGAAGGAAGGCATCATTCATTCCCCCCCTACTCTTCAAAAATTCATGAATCCAAAAAGAAAAAAGATTGTAAAATAGTTTTAATTTTCATTTTGAGAGAATGGGGATTTTCCCAAAGAGTGTAGCCATCTCTCTTACATGAGAGGCTAACTAGTTTTCTCCTCCAATAGCGGAGTAGAATATATCTATGTAATAATAGCTTTATTTCATCAATAAAAGTTTAAGGCTTTTATGTTCAACCTCTGTCTTCCAAAATTTGTTAACGCTTTATTCTGGAATACCTTCTACGCCTAAAGGTAGGAAACGAAATTAGGCTGTGTTGTGTATCATTGAAGGAGTTAAGTGACTACAAACCATCTGCGGTTGAGTGGTTGGACTTGGAAAGGTTAACCCCGTGTCTCATAGGTAAGAAACCTTTCTTAGAGTCTTTCATCCTAAATCTCTTTATGACCTTTTCTAAGTAAAGGGCTTGGGAAAGTCCTATCATCATATTCGTTCTATCTCTATAAGATATGAATCAATAGAATATAGGTCACTTGTCCCAAGTTTTTCATGGAGAATATACTCGAAAGCCACGCTTTGACTAAAGTCAACATTCCTACGTCATTTCCCATAAGTAGAATGTCATCTACGTATAAAACTAGAAAAATGATCTTGCTCTTACTAACCTTCTTGTTAACACATAGTTTATCTTCATTCTTGATGAAGTCAAATTCTGTGACAGCCTCATCAAAATGAAGATTCCAACTCCTAGGGGCCTGCTTGAGTCTATAAATGGATCTCTTAAGCTTGCACACCTTTTGGATATCAGATCCTGATACAAAGTCCTTAGGTTGTACCATATAGATATCCTCCTCGAGGAATCCATTTAGAAAAGTTATCTTCACATCCATCTGCCATATCTCATAGTCCGTATGTGCAACTATTGCAAATAGAATGACTTGATCATTACCACTGTTGAAAAGGTCTCTTGATAGTCAATTCCTTCCTTTTGACTATAACCTATTGCTACAAGCCTAGCTTGGTATGCATCAAAATTTTCGTCCAGCCCTATCTTCCTCTTGTAGATCTACTTGCACCCGATAAGTGCTATACCAGATCCTGATACAAAGCCCTCATATAGATATCCTCCTCGAGGAATCCATTTAGAAAAGCTTTCTTCACATCCATCTACTATATCTCATAGTCCATATGTGCAACTATTGCAATTAGAATGACTTGATCATTGCCACTGGTGAAAAGGTTTCTTGATAGTCAATTCCTTCCTTTTACTATAACCTATTGCTACAAGTCTATCTTTGAATGCGTCAAATTTTCATTCGGGCCTATCTTTCTCTTGTAGATCCATTTGCACATGATAAGTGCTATACCTTCGGGTTAATCTTCTAGAGTCCAAACCTAGTTGGAATGCATCGAGTCTATCTCTGCTTGCATAGCTTCTCACCACGTTCCAGAGTTGATGTCCATCATTGCTTGATCATAAATAGAAGGGTCGTCTTCTTGGACTCCCACTACTATAGTATGGAGACCTAGTTCCTCTTGTATCAGGTACCCATAGCAGGTTGATGTGGTACTCTACTAGATCTTAGCAATGTTGGTTGTGTCTCATTAGGTTCCGTATATGTTTCTTGATTAAATATCTCCGTAGTTGTTTCAATTTGTTCATCTAGAACAATCTTTCTACCTGCACCACCTTCTTGAATAAATTCATCTTCAAGAAAGTGCGCTTGCAGTACAACAATGATTATTTGATCATCTTGCATGAATCTCCAGGATAACTTATGAAATGCCCTTTAAGGGTCCTAGCTTCGAATTTCTCTGTCTTTGTCTTCTTGATGTAGGTAGGGCATCCCCAAACCCTAATGTACTTAAGGTTTGGTTTCCTATTTCTCCATATCTCATATGGAGTTTTAGGAATGGATTTGGAAGAACACCTATTCAAGATGTGAACAGCAGTAAGGAGTGCATGTCTCCACAAGTAGATGGGTAAATCAATGTAGCTGAGCATAGATCAAACCATGTCTAACATTGTTTAATTTCTGCGGTCAGCTACTCCATTTAGTTGTGGAGTTGCTGGTGGTGTGGTATGAGTTGTAATATTATTCCAATGTTCTCTTAGGAACGTATCAAACTCATCACTTACATATTCACCACCACGATCCGATCGTAGTGCCTTTATATGATATCCAGTTTGATTTTCCACCAAAGTCTTGAATTCTTTGAAATTTTCGAATGATTCAGACTTATGTTTCATTGAATTCACCAGACCATACCTAGATTAGTCATCTGTGAAACTAATGAAGTGGTGAAAATCTCCACGAGCCATTTCTCCAAATGGTTCGTATACGTCGGTGTGCAAAAGTTCCAAAACTTGAGTAGCTCTTTCAAAAGTCCCTTTGAAGAGAGATCTACCCTTCTTGCCTTTGAGACAAGATTCATAATTCGGGTAGGGATCAGATCACAATTGGCCTATTAACCCATCTTTCTCCATATGGTGGATCTTTTGCTAGCCAGTATAGCTAAGTCTAAGATGTCATTTTAAGCTTTAGGTAGAACCTTTCCTACCAAGCTTTTTGGAGATAACATTCACAACACACTTATTTTGCATATTGAAATAATAGATGCCATTGATTAAAGTAGCAGTGCCAACAATCTTATTATTATATAAACTATTGCAAGTACGGTCAATGAAATTAAAAATTGAGTTATTCTTAACCAACATAGGAACAGAAATAATATTCTTAAGCCCATTGGAAAAAACTAAAACATCCTCTGAAATCAAAACATTTTCAGCTAATAAACATAAAGAAGTTGATCCAATGTAGGTTGTAGCGATACTCTGCCTGCTGCCAACGCTGATGAGCACCTCTCCATATTCCATCTTCCTACTTCACTCCATATCCTGATTCATTACACAAACGTGAGCACTAGCTCCAGAATCAAGTATCCACGAAGTGAAAAATACATTTATAGAACAATTGGTTTCTAAAATAAAAAATTTCATACCTGCAGCATCTTTACCAAAGTTAGGACACTCCCTCCTCCAATGGCCTAGCTCACCGCAGTGAAGGCACCTATCCGTCTCTTTGGACCCTTTGCTCTTCTTCATTTTTGGAGCCTTTCCTTTTCCTTTGTCTATCTTAGCTTGTGGCCCATGAATGGCAATGGGCTTCTTAGTCTTCTTCTTCTTCTTGGATTTCTACTTAGAAGAGATGACTAACGCAGCATCTTTTGCCCTAGGCTTTAATTGAGATTGTGCAGTCACAAGCTTGTTCATCAGACTAGCCAGATTGCACTCTATCTCATTACGGTTGAAGTTCATTACCAACTGGGAAAAGGATTCTAGAAGTGATTGAATGATGAGATCAATTTGCAGTTCCGGATGCATGTTGAAATCGAGAGCCTCCAATCTCTCAATCCTCGATATCATCTTAAGCACATGATCCCCAACCTTTTCACCTTCTTTCTTCTTGGCTCCAAAGAGCTCCTTCGATATCTCATATCGAGCAGTACGACTAAGCTCACCATAGAGCTCTACCTGATGTTCCTAAAATTGCCCTCGTCAAGGCCATTTTGTCATGGGATCTTTGCAACTCATTGGTCATTGAGCCCAACATATACCCATGAGCTCGAACGTCGTCTTTGACCCATTTTTCATGAGCCGCGACTTTTTCCTCACTAGCACACATCCTTGCCGGCGCAGTTGGGATGTCTGCATCCAACACATATCCTAGTGACTTTATATTGAGGACTATCCTCGAAATTCGGAGCTAGTCCACATAGTTTGGCCAAGTCAAGGTGTTCTTTTCGAGTAATATAGATAATGCGTTGATAGTCACAACGAGAGAGATAACAAGCAAATAACTGTAGAAAAGTAAAAAAACTTATCAGATTTGATCATAATTATTGTTCCAAGTTTAAATCTAGGACTTTCAAAAATAAACTTGGTTCTCACTATATTTTTTTAAAATCCACACTCCCACTGTAGAACTCGAAAGTCATCATCGGCAGACTTCATAGTGGTGACTGAATTCTTTAACTAGTTTAATAGATTGCAACATTTTAACGGTATATGGCCTAATTAATCTAGTAGTGTCCAACACCAACCCATCAAATGAATGACTCAATCCCTTTGCTCATTATTCATCAAATCACATCCTTTTAAAAGTCATATTGATTCATGAATAATTTAAGTTTAACCCACTGACTATCTATTAGTCTAACAATTGAATTTAACCTTACAACCTTTTAATAGGGGCGAAATTTGTTTCAATCAACTACATTATACGCACTTAGAGAAATCTAAAATTATATTTTAATGAATAATCCCCATTGCTTAGGGAGGATATTATATATTAAACATAGTTTCAATTATTCCTAAGTTTAGTGGAGAGCAGGATACCTAGTACCCTTTACCAACTTCATATTTTAAATGTGGGAGAATTAATTATTTAACAGGTCTCACTTTGCACACTAACCCATTTTAGTCATAGCACATAAACATGGATTATAATAAATTAAAAGCAATCCTAGAAAGCTAACAACACACGATTCATGGGCTATAAACCTAGATTGAGCCAAACCAATGCCTCAATCACGAAAAGAAACTACACTAAAGCTTCCAAAACTCCTTCTTGTATCTCCTTGGCTCGACATGAATTTCTCCTTGGGCCTATTCTATTTCTAACTATTACATTTCAATATAAGCAATCTATACAAAAACCTGTAGAAAAAAAAATATAGGCTCAAAATGACCTTTATAACCCATGAAAAGAAATACATTATCAAAAACAAGCCTAAGTCCATGAATCGTGTCTCCCATCACATAACATGTCGAGTATGGTATATCATATAACACAAAAATATATAGGTTAATTTCTACTTAAATTCCAAATTTAATTATAGAAATCATATTCTAGAGGAAAATAAAATGTAATTAATTCTATTGGAAAATTGAATTAACAGACTCCTATTAATTTTATAGTAAAATCCAATTTCAACAAAAATTAATCTCTAAGTCCATTAAAACTAATTTTATAATAGAAAATATCTAATTTCATTTAAAAGTCCAACTTTAATAAAATTAGATAACTTGGAATTTTAAAATCTTAGTTTAATAAACAATGTTATTTATGTTTGCATTAAAATCCAATTTTAATCAAAAACTAAAAATATTAATTTATTAAAAAACAGTCCGTGTCACCCATGGGTCGACCTGGGCTGGGTCGATTTGACCAGTGTGTTAAAAACACACGGGTGAGCTTGCTCAACGATCCCAATGAGCGGGCAATAGGCCGCACTGTGCAGCCCATCCGCCTCTGTAGCCCAACTGCCGAGGTGAATGGGCTCACACAGCTGTGCACGAGCATGCCCATCCTAAGGGCGCACAGCTGCGCGTTACGCCGGTGACATCAAATCCCGATTTTTCTTTGTTTATTTCATCACATCAAAATTACATAAAATCTAAGTTTATTAATTTTTAACGATTAAAAATAAACATCGGAATCCTCAAGAACATAAAGTCATGAAATATCTACATATCTAATCATCGCGCAAAATTGTAAATCATCCATCTAATCACATATTTACACTTAAATTACATACACAGAACCCCACCGTTTTGCTCAGTACCAGTGTTGGGGAAAAGATAAAACGCAGCGGAAACGGTATAACAATTTTTTTTTATAGATTTCCAAATAACAGGATCAACTTGAGATTTTATCACATGTATGTAGAAAAAGGATTTTGACACTTTACTCGTTGAAGCAAAGTGGTTGGAGAAATCTAACTTTTCTTCAAACTTTCAAAATCTTCACTTCTTTAACGAATTGATCCGACTGATTGGTTTTTGATCTGAGCGGTACAGTTGTGATGCCTCTAAATCGTCTTGCCGGAAAACTTGAACGAAATAGCTCCTTCTTCTTTGGCTTGGTGGCCGACGGCTATGAAGAGAGAAGGGAGCGATTTTTCCCCCTGTAGCTCAAATGTATCATGACTTGTGTTATGTAGGATTTTAATTAAGTGACTTATTTATATCACTTAAGTCAAAGCCCTTGGACTAAAAAGCCAATGTTGGACATCGATAGTGGCCGACCCAGTCACTATGGATGTGCCTCATGGTGCTTCAATTTTGGTCCAATCCAATCTTTTATTTAATTATTTAACTCAATCCAATTAATTAAACTAACTAAATAATTCAACAGATATTTAATTAATTTTATTTCTCCAAGAAATAATATATTAATTAATACCATAAATGAATTAACTTATTCCTCCAAATAATTAATTCCATTTATTCAATAAATAATTTTAAGTATTCAATACTTAAAATATTACTACAAGAGATACTCCAAAAAATTCGTTCAATTCTCCTTTTTAAGCGTGACTCTTTAGGTCCATCTTTATTTGGCAATGGGAGGATTCCATTGGATGTGGGTAACACCTAGCCAGTCGTGTGACCCATATCGAACCCCAAATAAGATGAAATGATTTAGATCATTATAAACCTCTCCTCTCATAATTTTTGTGTGAATATAAACTCTTCGTTTCCATATCCCAGTCAAGTACGAGTCATGGTTTAGGTCAAACTCATAAACTTGACTCTATGCTTTATTTGTAATAAGTCAAGATCAGTGAGCTTTCCCATTTGAGTCTTTCTCAAATGGCTTGTATGATTTAGCCAAAGATTTTAGATATAACTTACTTATAAATGCATAGGATAATAACTCGTTCACTTACGAAGGAACGAATCCCATCTTGGATATCAGTTAAGACTACTACTTGCCCACTAAGTTGCAGTTCGAGGTCAACCCCTCCAACGGTTGAATTTGGTCTAACAACTCTAATGACTAACCTATTTTCACAAATATATCTTCCACTCGATTCCTCAGGTCAAAAGTTCAGAGACACCTTTTAAAATTTAATCAATTCTATCATTGACTTTCAAAGAGTGAAATCCATGAGACAGAATCAATGCGAGTCATGTCCGAGTACACTAACCTCCATCAGTGCAACCATAATATGAGTTGTTCACTACTCCATAGTGATTTGACAGGCACTTCTCTCATCAAAACTCATGTTATACAAGTCTTATTAATTTTCAATGCTCAATTGGGAATCCTTGATTTGCGAACCAATTTAGCATTCACGTATTAAACTCCTCTAGTGTCATAGAGAGTTAACTCTTGTGTGCATAGACTTATAGATGATTACAATATATAAATATCAATAATAAAGTAAACAGCTAAAAGAGCCTTTTGTTGAAATAATGAATAGCAATTACATGATCAAAATGTCCTTATTCTCTCTTATCCTCTAATGGCATTCGAGAACATGTATTAGCCAAATTTCCATGATAAGATCCCGATTTATAGGGCTAAAAGATCGAGCCAACAACGTCAGATAAAAGTGCTAATTGGGGGGGGGGGGGGGGGGGGCAACCCAATAGTGGATGAAAACCCACCTCCAGATTTGATCTCATCCTCCCTCTCTTTAATCTAGCATGTTTATGATGGGAGAATCTCATTTTTTGGTGGTCTCCAGATCACTTTTATACCATTGATTTAATGAATCTCACTTTTAGCAGAAAAGTGCTTAAATTTCTCACTTTGGGTACTCCGTTAAGTCAGATGACGGAAAAAGCCATGTGCGCAACTTTTTCAACAGAGTAGTTACATTGGGGGGGGGGGGGGGGGGGGGGCGATTTGGGAGAAACCAAAATTAGGACTCATTTTAATGCTCACATTCTTTGATTCTTGGCCTTAGTGAGCTCCAATTCTTGAAGTCTTCGACCATGTCTTCGTGTTCGTACTCCATATTTTCTCCCTCTTCTGCTGGTCAATTAGTGCATTTTTAAGCTTTTCAACTTTATTTTTTATCTCATCAACTTCATTCATTTTATTCTAGGCAAGCTCATTCTCCAATTCCCGAACATTATTGCGGAGTTCGGTTATAATCTCAAAAATCCCTGCAAAATACGGTGGTTGTACCAATTGAAGTAATTGCACCCTCCCTTACTATAAACACAACAACTAAACCTCCTAAGTGGATTGTCATCCATTTTTGACGTCCAAAAAAATGATTTCTAAGTAGTGTCCAGTTTGCGGACTTGCTCTATTTTTTCTACTGGAGAAGGAACACCAAGTTATGGTCGCAGAATTAAAAAAATGGATATCTCTAAGGCCAAGAATCGAAGAGTGCCAGCAAATCTCCATTATGACCTTAAACTGAGCCCTAATCATTTGCTTAAAAAGACTCATCTGACTTTTTTGTCATTTGACTTAACAGAGCACCAAATATAAGACAATTTAAGCTTGTTTGTACCAAAAGTAAGATTCAGTAAACCAATGGTATTAAAAGTGAACTGGTGACCATTTATGATGCCAAATATGAGATTCTCCCTGTTTATGATTTATTGTTTGAGTGTTTTACACTGAGGAGTGAGGACCATGTATGTTTTAAGTGTGGCAGAGAGGTTAAATTTGATTTTGATGTGCATTATTGTCCTTAGCAATATTTTTTCGTCTATTTTGTTCTTGTTGAGTCAATCAATGTGAAGCAAGTTGAGTTGGTACTGTAGGAAATATTTGAAGATAATCCACAATTATATCAATTAAGGGTTTATTGCAATTTAGCTCCCTGTGAAATTCGTATATAGAAAAAAAACTCCCTGTGAAAAATCAATAGGCAATTTAGCTCACTGTATTTTTCGGAATGAAGCAAAAAAACTCCCCACGCGCCCCACGAGCCAAAACTGAGACTTTGCATGCTGTTTTTGTTGTTTAAAGTCCATTTTGCCCTTTTTATTTGCTATAAAAAGCCTTAATTACCTTATATTTGGTCTCCCTGCTTTGTTCTAGATATCTCCTGATTATGTGCGATATATGCTTGGATAGCCCTATGTGTTTAGTTTCATGGGAAGAAAACGGTTCACAAATCCGAGCTTTCAACAATGACTTATGAATTTTCTCATAAAGACGCGCATAGCTATCTACACAGCCGACATATTTTTAGCTAGCTTTGAATACAAAACTATTTTGTTCTAAATGTCTCGTGATTGTGTGAGATATATTCTTGGATAGCCCTATGTGTCTAGTTTCATGGGAAGAAAACGTTTTACAAATTCGAGCTTTCAACAATGAGTTATGAATTTTCTCGTGACGACGCGCACAGCTATCTGCACAGCCGACATATTTTTAGCTAGATTTGAATACAAAACTGTTTTGTTCTAGATGTCTCCTAATTATGTGCAATATATGCATGGATAGACCTATGTGTCTAGTTTTATGGGAAGAAAACAGTTCATGATCCGAGCTTTCAACAATGATTTATGAATTTTCTCGTGAAGATACGCACAGCTATCTGCACAGACAACATATTTTTAGCTAGCTTTGAATACAAAAATGTTTTGCTCTAGATGTCTCCTGATTATGTGTGATATATTCTTGGATAGCCCTATGTGTCTATTTTCATGGGAAGAAAACGGTTCACGAATCCGAGCTTTCAACAATGAGTTATGAATTTTCTCGTGAAAACGCGCACAGCTATCTGCACAGCCGACAAATTTTTAGCTAGATTTGAATACAAACTGCTTTGTTCTAGATGTCTCCTGATTATGTCCAATACATTTATGGATAGCCCTATGTGTCTAATTTCATGGGAAGAAAACGGTTCATGAATCCGAGCTTTCAACAATGAGTTATGAATTTTCTCGTGAAGATGCGCACAGCTATCTGCACAGATGACATATTTTTAGCTAGTTTTGAATACAAAACTGTTTTGTTCTAGATGTCTCCTGATTATGTGCGATATATTCTTGGATAGCCCTATGTGTCTAGTTTCATGGGAAGAAAACGGTTCATGAATCCGAGCTTTCAACAATGAGTTATGAATTTTCTCGTGAAGACGCGCACAGCTTAGAGGCAGTGTGCTTCATTCCGAAAAACTTTAAAGTGTAAAATCTGCGGGGAGGCAGTGTGCTTCATTCCGAAAAACACAGGGAGCTAAATTACCTATTGTTTTTTCGAAGGGAGTTTTTTTTGCTATATACGAATTTCACAGGGAGCTAAATTGCAATAAACCCTATCAATTAATATAAAAATTAAAATTAGACAAAACAATAAGAAAAAATGAGTGAGAGTAGGAAAACTCATCGAAATTGAACTGAGGTGTGCAATACACTGTCCTTAAAGGTCGAATTTCGCCCCTCGGAGTCAATGACTCGGTGCATTAGGTCACTGACGGTCTACCCTAGGATTCAACAGTCCTATTGCATACGTGCACACGCGATGGTGTGATCTCTGTCGAATAACCCGCACCACGTTCTCCTCTTGTTATGTGTAGAAGATAATAAATATTTTCTCAAGATTTACAGTCAAATGTATTTTGTGCAAGGATTATTTTTTCTGTTGGTGGGTATAAAAAATTGGGTGCTATTTTGGGACTTAGAAATAAAGAGATTTCAAGTCATAAAAGCAAAGAGATATCAAATCGTGGGTGAATATGTTTGATTTTTCTAGTCTATGTCCTTTCAACCGAGACAAAGGGTCCTTTATATATTAGCCAAGGATTTTAGCACTGAGCAAATTATTTGGTAAGAGTGAAAGATATGTGGAACTTGATTATAGTTAGACTCTCAATATTAGGATCAATCAATTCATTATTTACTCATTATATTTACTAATAACCACATAGCTTAAATTTTGCCTTTGAAATAGCCCATGTGAATGTAAATATCCAACAATCCTTAAATATCCCACAATTCCCCATATATTAAAATACAAAATGAGACAAACATGACGATGATGTAAGAAGCGAACATATATAAGAATGTAATGCATAAACATTGGTGCCTTTAGGGCTATGACCAATGCATAGAGTAAATGGGTGTTAATCAACGAGGACTTGGTAAGAAGTATCATCCCTATGAACCTTATCCTCTCATGTGAATCAAGTTACTCATCACTCACATCACATTCAAAATAGGGTTGTTTTGATGCGGTTGTGCACATTTTACGGCCTTGGCGCCATTCCCGGTTTTATGAGTGCTCTAGAGAACATGCCCAAGTTCTCATAAGAAGCAGCCCCATGTCTACACTCATATAGGTGAATCCATCAAGTGCGTACCGCAGTCAAACGTACCACCCAATTCAGGGCTATGAATTGATTAAGAGCATTTGCTCAATCTCACAGCTACAGCAATACACTATCCTACACCTTAGGGATATTACACGTCAATAATGGATAGTGTCCCAATCAGTTAATCAATGACTTTTTCTTACCCATATGAACCTACTTCGTGGATCACCAATCACATAAGTTGGGTTACCATCATTGTTAACTTTCATTAGGCATCAAATCCACCCCCCTCGATGTGTTTGTCACTATTTCTCTATTTATTGACTTAGCTAGAGTTCCAATCGGTTTATCTCCAACCTCACAAACACAAGAATAAAATTTTGATTGTTTAGCAATTGCCTCAAAATTTATGTCTCAATTGTATATGCCTAGTCTCAATAGGCCTCATTTCTTGCCTTTGCTTATTAGCTTGGCAATCACATTTGATATGTCTACTTTTGATAGGTCTTATGTCAACGTAGATATTCACCAAGAGCTCTAGAAGCAACTCATCCTTAATGTTTGCCTTTCTCGAGGCAGTAAAATGAGATTCCTCAACGAATCAAGTAAGATTGCTTGGATGAGTTCTAAAACATTTCATCTTCTCAAAGAAAACACGTTCACTTGTGGATTTTCGTCTCATCAATTCAAAACTCAACTCAGACTATTGTACCACATAAAGTTAATAATAGATCAATTAAACTCTAAAGTACCATCAAGATAATAAAGAACACCACATAGTGAATTTTATAATCCTTACTAGGATCCCAAATTTATATGCTGAATATATACACTATATAAATAATCTCAAGTCTTGTACCTTAATTAAGCACATAAGACTTCTAATATTTTGTCTACCATTGCTCAAAGTTCTTTAAGTACAATCTCACATCATTGAGTGTGTGCTTATTAATTGAAATCAAATTAATCAAAATTTCTCAATACATTTTTAGCAAAATGTTTTAGGACAATCGAAACCCAGAAATTAATTCCATTTTATGTACTTACGTCATTTTCCATAAGTCTTTCTAGTTCATTAAAATGACAAAAGATTTATTCTCAGCAATCACTAGACATTCATCACAGCGAGTATATCATCAACATTACAACAAAAATACATATTAGCATTGACATGATACAAATTATTGTAATCACATAATACACGTCTACCAGGACATTGACCAGAGATGGTGTAAAACATTCAAGCTTACAAATCTCCTCGTTTTATGCTGAGTTTTCACATTTTTGTTCACATCAAATACAATATGATTATATGAGAAGTAGTAACAAATTTTGTAGTACAAGCCTTCAAAGAAAAGATAGTCTCAAAATTATTTGACAATCTATAAATTCTATGGCTCATTTGACCTCAAAAATCCTCTGAAGTATTAATTCCACAGAATAGATAATTAAGCATAAGACATATATTTCACTTCTTAGATTTAGGCGATAAAATTTTATCGAGACACCCCCACATGTAAAGTACCAAAGTGACTTCACATAAAATATTAAGAAATCCATAATTCTTTTGCACCCTTATCAAATGGTGTAATTTTCACACAAATCTTTCTACTTTTCCATTTCTATTTCTAAGCAAAAAACAGGCACAAAGCCGAGAAAAAGAGATCAAGAATAATAATCACATACTAACATTTGCAATTAATTGAGAGGATTTCATGTCAAACAAATTTTGACGATTTAAACTCAACAATTCAAATTCTCTATCAATAATTTAATGTCAACACAAACTTGACTTCTATAATTTGAAGTCTATCGTAATCTCTGTTTTTGTTATGGGAATTGATAAAGGCACTCCACATTTTGTTAGAGGCGCTCCACTTTTATTTAAATTTCACCACATAGACAAATATGCCCTTTAGTCTATTAAAGTAATTTTTATCATTTTCTTTAAAAAACTAATTTTACACCAATTTTCTAACTAAATGTAGAATAAGTATTCAAAATTTGATAGTTCATAATTTTAAAATTTAAAAGTGACGGATAACATAATAAGTAAAACAAGTTCGTAAATATGACTAAGATTTGTACTTATTTATTTAGATGCAAATTAGAATAATTGTTATTTACTTTGGATAAAATTGATAATTATTTTTCACTAAATTTAATAAAAAATAAAATTGGTTATTATTCTAGGTGGACATGTTGAGTTCACCAATACTAATTTAGTGTAATATGATCTGACGATTATTTTTACGTTTTTGGTAGTTTTTAGGCTTTGCTGTTATTAATTTTCAATATTCAAAAAAGAAATTCTAATATTTTTTATGCAGCAAATCCGTAACAGATATCATTTAACGAGTTTGATAAAATTATATCGGGGTTTGAATATCGATGACAAGATGATTAGTCTTATTGCACTGATAAAAAATATATTTTTTTAATTTCCAAAAAGATGCTTGAGAAAAAACAAAATTTATTTGATAATATTTTCACAAAAAAGAATTAAGAAATATTCTTCACAGTTTATTTAGTAGGGGTTATTCATTTCACCTTTTAATATTAATAGGAATTCTATGTGATACATTGAGGGATATTATAGTCAATTTAATTAATTTAAATAGGATGTGGAGTGCCTTTAACAAAATGTGAAGTGTCTTTATCAACTTCCTTTTGTTATTAATTATTCATAGTGAATTCTTCAAACTCAAAAACCATGAAAAATTCTGGACACAGAATTCAAGTCCCATGTTTTATACTTAGAATTGTACTTTTAACAATATATAGCGCCATGTATGTCAATCAAATAAGTGGATCAGATCAGAATGCATGACGTTTTTCCTTCATGACATGTGAGATTATAAAAATTGTTGGTCCCAAGTAGCATACAAAAGGGTCTAGAAAGGGGGGGTTGAATAGACACTGAAGTCTTTTTCGACTTCAAAAGATTCGTATTAAAAAGGTTTTTGGACGCTTGAAAAGTAAACGCTTGAAGTGTCTAACGCTTGACTTAATCGTTCACTTAAAATATAGGCGCTTTGGTGAAGCGTCTAACGAATACTGTTTTTATAAAGTTAACTTAGATTTCAAGACTTGAATACTACAACCAAGTAGGTTTGAGCGTTCACTTCTTTGATCAGTGTTAGCACAGCGGAATGATTTTTGTAGTCTTCTTTTAAAAGCTTTAGCGTCACAAGAAGTTTCTTAGTTGCTTAGCGTTTGATTGTGTTTTATTTAATCAGTTTATGCAATGATATGATAGATAAAAGAATTGACTGAAAAGTAAATTACACAATATTTGTAAGGTTCGTTGGGTGGTGTAATCCCAACTACGTCCTTCTTCTCCTCGAACACTTGGAGGCAATCCACTAAAATGATTCTCAAAGAATCACACAGGATCTTCTACAAATTAGGGAGAGATGGATGTCGATGACTTGAGCTCCTTGATCACACAGATTTCTGCTCCAAATCACTTCAATCCCCTTGCTTCTTTCACCCAGAAATATGGCAAGTATCCAACTTCGACTTCACACAGATCGCGAGGCTTGGATAGAGGTTTTTCTAAAAGGTTTGTTTGATTTTGATAAAGTTCAAACAACTAGGAATATCTCAGTAATAATGTGGGTTTCTCCGAAAAGAATGTTTGAGATATTGGGTTGACTGTCTCAGGATTTGAAGAAAAGCAAAGAGAATATTTTCTTGAAAGTTTTGACTTTTCTGAGATTGTAAGGAATGAGACTTCAATGCAACAGCAATTCGACTTGATAATTGTTCTCTATGTTTGGCTTGTTGTTGAAGTCCTATTTATAGGCATTCTTGAAAAAAGTATCTGTTTGACACATGTAAGGGCGCGTTTCTCTCACTTTCACGAGTGAACAACTTTTGTCCTTTTTTCCTGAAAATCTGCTGCACAAAAGTTGGTGCTGCAGTCTTTGAATAGTTGACAGTCCAATAGGGTGGCTTCTTCGTACGTCTGAAAGTGCTTATCACATTTAATGCTCTTATCAGCATTTAATGCATTTGAATTAAATGCTCGTTGGTATTTAATGCTTTGAGAATATTTGTATTAAAACTCCTTCTGGACTTAGAAATAAATTCAGGTGAAATCACTTCTGTCCTATAAGGTAACGCTTGATATAGCTGGTCAATTGGATGCTTGGAGTCTTTATCTTCATTCAGAATTCAGGAGCTTGAGTCTTCAAACTACACTTCTGATAAACTCACCCAGAACATATCAGACGCTTAGTCTAAGACAACTTAACCTAACAATCTAAAATAAGAATAAAGCAAAGCCTATTACAAATCTAACGCTTCAAAGCTAAAAAACAAACTTACATATTTTTGGGGTCTAACAAAGGTCCTAATTGTCATCATCAAAACATCTAACATGAAATTCCTAACAATTTCCCCCTTTTTGATGATGGCAATACTTACTCTTTTATAGTTCAAGAGTTAGACAGCCAAAATAAAAGTTAGCTTTGATTAGATACGGTTAGTTAAAGTTAGTTACGCTTCAACGAGATGTTTCAGCTAAAAAAAATGCATTTTATATATATCAAGGATTACAAGCATTTTTACAACTAGACAAACAAAATATGAGAGACGAGGAAAATAGATAATGCAGATCAAAAAGCTTTAACGTCTTGGTCTAACTTTGTATCGCTTGGGCATTTCAGCTCGGATAGCTTCAGTTAGATTATCTTCCAGGGTCATCATCGCTTCATGATCTTTGTTGATTATGAGCTTATTTTCTTCTTTTTGTCTCTTCTTGAAAGCAGTAAAGTGATTATCCCAATCAGTTGGGTCAATTCCAATATACCTTAGGCAAATTCTGAAAGATTGGATGAAGTCAGTCAACTTCCTTTCTTCAGCTAAGATTCTTGGATCTGTAGGTTCTGGAATAGATGCTCCTTGAAGAGGGATGTCAAACTGTTCAAGCAGTGCCCGAGAAGGTATTGGTAGATTTGGATACAGTGCTTGTGGGGTTTCTCTTAGCGTTCTACTAGACGCTCCAGCAGAAGCACTTACCTCAGAAGTAGTTATCCAAGAGGGGAGATTTAGTGCAGAAGGAGAAGGAAAAACTTGACGCTTAGGAGACGGAAGCTCTTGAGCTCTTGAACTAGATGCTTTCCTCTTTTCTCCTTTCTTCTTCTTTTCTCCCTTATTGCCATCATCAGACTTTAGAAAATGATCTGTGAGTAAACTGACCTGATGAGCAATCTGAGATATAGAATCTGTGATGTCGTCCAGACGCTTGTCGAATCGTTCCTGCAGGGCGAGGAGCTTGGCGCTGGTAGCATCATTCAGAGAAGTCTCAAGGGTTTCAAGGCGCTTTTCAAGCTCTTCTTTCATGGCAAGTTGGTTTGCTTGAGTGGCATCATGCATTTCTTGAAAGTCTTGTTTGCACTCACCAACAGCCGTTTGAGCTGAACTACGCATATGAGCAATCTGAGCGCTCATAACGTGAGTCTCAATTTTTGCCAAATCATCTTTAATCCAGTGGAGAGATTCTTCGTTCTGAGTAGCATGGGCACTGATATTCTCCAAAACGGATTTGAGCAAAGGACCTAAAGATTGACCCTCATCTAGACGAACCGCTTGAGGAGCCGGTCGCTTGAACCTGGATGAGTGTTTGAGAGAGTCAATAGGAACTTGATATGCGGGATCAAAGACAGTACCTCGTATGTCAAGAGAAAGATCCTCAGCAATATCATCAGCAACGGGTTCAGGAGCGTCAGGAAGATCCTCTGGTGGAGACGCTTGAACGGGTTCTTCAGCAGACGCTGGAATACTTGTGACTTCAGTCGTGAACGCTTCAACTGACTTAGCAGGCGCTTCCTCAAGCGCTGACTCAGGTTGGCGAAAGTCATCGAATTGGAAGTTCCAATTTGCTAAATCGGCATAAGAAGTGGACGCAGCTTCCAAAAGTTCTGTGAGTCTGGTTCTAGTCATACAAGTACCGGAAATGAATGTGCGAAGGGAGTCATCAATGGCCCTGATGTGCATTGGACCAATGATATCTAGCACATGATTCAGAAAAACTTTGGACGGCGCTTGACAGATGGAAAAGATTAAATCTGGGCAGTAATGTCTGGAAAATCCAATCAAGCAGTCAGAGGGAAGAGACTTGAGACGCTGATCCTCAGGCACGTAAGCAGCGTAGTACTCTTCTAAATATGGATAGATCGCTTGAGCTAGTCCCTGATTTCTTTCAAGCAGTGAGAGGACAAACTCATAATGATTGAGTACCTCTTTGTGGATAGAAGAGAGCAGAGGATATCGTCGAAAAGAGTTGATGACAGAGCCGTTCCATTGTCGGAGATTGGCAGTGAAGATTTTGTCTAACAGAGATAAGGGAGTCATAATCTTCACCATCAAATTGAAATTATCCTCGCAGTGGCTCGGAGCGAAATTCAAGCATGATACAAAAGAGGTACCACTGGAAGATGTTTGAGCGTTGAAAAGTAGAGGAGTAATGGACAATCGGTGAAGCTCTTGATGCAGACACTACTCAATTTGATGTCTAACGAGTGGGAGCTTTAGAACAGGTCCAACTCTCTATTGACGCTGCTTTAGGCAATACTTGGCAAACTGACGCTTCTTGTCATGCATGCCTATGCCTAATAAATGGGGAGCTTGGACTAACTCTGAGAATGTATATTTGTTTCCCACATACGCTTCAACCCAGTTAACTTCATTCATGCAGTAATCTGTTCCAGCATTGACCATAGCGCGAATGCCTTCATGATGAATATCTCTGATAGATTCAAAGCGATATCTATCAGTCTGATAGTTGGCATTCCAGACGCTGTCAAAATATGCATCAGCTTCAGTCTGGATCAAATCTGTGAGAGATTTTAGACGCTCACCGGCATGAACTGCTTTATTTTTCCATAAGCGAAGTGGATTGACCAAGGCTAGGTTTTCAGGACTATTCGCAATATGAGGAAAGTGTGTGTAACCTTCTCGGTTCAATACTGCCTCTGATGGATTGAGAAAGCTAGGGCGAAGAGGCTCATATACACGAATATTATAGTCTCTGAGAGCAAAACCTGTACTCTTGCTGTGGTCATAGTCTAAGTAATATGCCAGATCCACATCACATCTAGGAGTTCGACCTCCTTGTTTGTCTTGTTGAAGAATGAGAGAGGATGGTATTTGACCAGGAGTTTTTCCCAGTTCAATGGGTCTATAATACTTTTTCTCAATTTCTGTTAGTGCAGCGTTAAACACTGTATCCCTGATTTGACGGTCAGAATCAATCAACAGGGCAATGTCATTCTCAGCAGCAATGTATCTTTCTTCATTGTATCCTGCAGGAATGAAATCTTCTTCGAGTGCTGGAGGCATGTAGTTGATTGAATGATCAATCGTCCTCAGCGGGTTCAGTTGGAAGAAGTGCCTTGGCTTTGTAATGTCATCAGCAACGCTCTGACCTTCTGAGCGTGCCTCTGTTATAGCTTGAACAGGGATTGATGTCTGAACCTCTTTAGTAGCAGGTTCCTCAACGTCAATTGCAGCAACTTCTGCGGCAACATCTTTAGCAATAGCCACAACTTCTGTCATCTCAACATCTAGGAGAACATCTGTTGATGCTTCAGCAGCGGCTGGAACTATAGCTGTAATACAAGAACTATTCTCTATAAGAGCAGGATCTTCTACAGATGTAGGAATAGAAATGTTGTGGGAAGAAATAAACTTACCCTGAGAACTTGTCTCAACAGCAATACTTTGAGCGCTTGGCTCAACAGCAATACTTTGAGCGCTTGGCTCAACAGCAACTTGAGCGTTTGGATCAACAACAACTTAAGCGCTTGGCTCAACAGTCTCAGGCTCTTCAGGAACAGGAGCAACTCGACGCTTGCTAGTCCTGAACGCTTGAAGATTTTCTTCACGTTGACTCCTTCAACGAGCTTAAGCGGTGGAGCGGGAGGATCAACAGCTGGTTCTTCAAAGTCTATTTGTTTAATGATCCCTTCCAGCTTCCTCCTCTTGAGAGGTAACTTGTCCTCAGCATCCTCATCGATTTCCTCATCATCCTTTTGAGGAGAAGGGACAAATTGAGCCTTGGGCTTTCTGGGAGCCCTCTTCTTTGTTGCAGTCGGACGCTTCATGGCTTCTTCTGGCACTGGACGCTCCGCTTCCTCATCGGATGCTCCGCTTCCTCATCGGACGCTTGACGTACTTCCAGACGCTCAGATAGTGGTTTAGCAACACCACCAATTTTGGGAGGATTGAAGAGATTATTCAGAATCCTTCTTCCCAGCAACTTGGTCTTATTCCACGGGAGACCAGACGAGTATGTACAGTGTGATTTGTACAGCAGGTCACTTAGAACAAGCCCATAAGGTTTATTCGAGGTGCTTAAACAGTCCCGAAACCTTCCAAAAATGTACTCACTCCAGTTGATCTTGATGTTGAGGAGTATAGCAGTCATCATCTGAAATTGTACTGGGTTCACCTTATCAAAGGTTCCCACTCGGCATTCTATGATCTTGCTGCAGAAATCAGCCAACAGTCGGTATTTGGATACCAGTTCTTTCTTTTCAAAGTACTGAGTGTAGGGTACACCGTCGTACGCACTCATAGTTGTCCATGCTTCTTTGATTTGTTTTAAAGTAACACAATCCAATGCCTCACCCTCATTTGGAAGATTGAAGTTCTCGGCAATGGAGGCAGCAGACAAAATAAATCCCTTGGGAGGCTCCTTCTTAGATAGAGGAAATAGACAAGAGATAGACTTCTTGTCCTCTGAAAGTTTAGCAGTCTTCCAGAAGGTGTCAACTTTAGTCGGAAACAAATAGGAGTATTGGGTCAAGAAAGGTTTAAGCCCAGCTTTGACTACCATGTCCATCATATCTATTAGATTGATCTGAGGTTGTTCATAAAGGAATTTCCAATCGACAACAAGGCCTTCAGTAACCTTGATAGTAAGTTCGGCAGAAGTAGACGAAGATTTCTTTGGTGCCATTTTTAGTGAAAGAGATGAACTGAGATTTTCTTTTGCTTTCAGAGAGAGAGAATGAATTTTGCAGATATGTTTGAGTAAGAGTAAATGGTTTTTCTGCAGAAATTGTGTTTTAAATGACACAGCAGTTAATTTTTTTGAAACTTGTGTTCTCTTGTCTCTGTAGGATTCAAACACGTGTAAAGAGTTTTAATCTCAGCCATGAATTCATTAACTGCGGACGCGAGTTTTGTGTAATAGAGAGAAGTTACATTTGGTAATTCTTATATATAAAGATTTGACATCCGAGTTAAAAATTTTAAAAACGTTTGGCATTTTCAGAGTGTAACGCACGCGCCTGTTTGTACACTGACACGTACACAAACACGTGCTATCTCTGAACCGTCATTTTAAAAAAAAACTTTTGATTACCCACTAGTTTGATGTGATAGAAGCGTGCGAGTAGAGTACAAAATAGACTTTTGAGTCTTCCCACTACTTCGAAAGACTTGTAAACTTTATGCATGACTTGTAAAAATATATTTTTATATTAAGAGATGAATGGAATTGGTTCAATGCTTAACTGATACCATTTGTAGGTATATGAAAATTAGACGCTTAGGATTGAAAAGACTTTTATGTTTGAGCGTCCAATTTTTTATGCATAAGTAATGCTGAGCATTGATGATCATGCATCTGAAAATTTTGATCATTGACGCTTGCAGTTATGGTTAAGTACAACTTTAAGGTTCCCCCTAAATTTGATAACTTGTACCACTTAGAAAAATCTTTTAGATATAAATCAAGTGAATTCCCCCTAAATTATATGTCTAATAAAATATGATGCAAAATGATTAAGCATTTAGATCAATCATACCTAATTCACTTCTCAAAGTGAGAAAACGTTGTTCGTTGAGTGCTTTGGTGAAGATATCTGCCAATTGTTTGTCAGTTCCAATGAAGTGCATGGAGATATCTTTCTTTTAAACGTGGTCACGAAGGAAATGGTATCTAATGTCAATGTGTTTGGTTCTGGAATGAAGAACATGGTTTTGAGTCATGGCTAGAGCGCTTTGGTTATCACAATGAATGGGGGTTGGACCTAGGATTATTCCATAATCTCTAAGTTGTTGCCTCATCCATAATACTTGTGCACAACAACTTCCTGCAGCTACATACTCAGCTTCGGCTGTGGAGGTAGCTATGGATTGTTGTTTCTTGCTATGCCATGAAACTAACCTATCACCTAGAAATTGACAAGTAGCACTAGTACTTTTACGATCTATTTTGGAACCTGCAAAATCTGCATCTGAGTAACCAATTAGTTCAAAAAGAGAATCCCTAGGATACCATAAGCCCACATTCTGTGTGCCTTTCAGGTATTTAAGGATCTTCTTGGCAGCAATTAAGTGTGACTCTTTAGGATCAGCTTGGAATCGTGCACACATGCATACTGAAAACATAATATCAGGTCTACTAGCAGTAAGATAAAGAAGTGATCCAATGATACCTCTATAATTAGTGATATCAACTTTCTTTCCACTTTCATCTTTATCTAACTTAAGCGTTTGGCTCATTGGAATTTTTGAATATGATGCATTTTCCATACCAAATTTCTTAATCATATCTCTTGTATATTTGGCTTGGTTAATAAATATTCCATTAGGGAGTTGTTTAACTTGTAATCCTAAGAAGAAAGTTAATTCACCCATCATGCTCATTTCAAATTGTTCTTGCATCATTTTCGAGAATTTCTCACACAAACGCTTGTTAGTAGAGCCAAATATGATATCATCAACATAAATTTGGACTAAGAGAATATCTTCGTTATTCGTAATTTTAAATAACGTTGTATCAACGCTGTCTTTTGAAAAGCCTTTACCAATTAGGAAGATAGAGAGAGTGTCATACCATGCTCGGGGTGCTTGCTTAAGCCCATAAAGTGCTTTGTCTAGCTTGTAAACCATACCCTTACCATGATTGCTGATGAATCCTGGTGGTTGCTCCACATATACTTCTTCTTGGAGTTTACCATTCAGGAAGGCACTCTTCACGTCCATCTGATACACCATGAACTTGTTGAACGCTGCATACGCTAGAAACATGCGGAGTGCTTCAAGACGAGCGATAGGAGCGTATGTCTCATCAAAGTCAATACCCTCCTCTTGGCAATATCCTTGAGCTACGAGTCTGGCCTTGTTTCTTATCACAATGCCGTTCTCATCCATCTTGTTTCTATATACCCATCTAGTTCCAATAACTCCTTGGTGAGTTGGCCTTGGTACTAGCATCCAAACCTTATTTCGTTCAAACTAATTAAGCTCTTCTTGCATAGCTTCAATCCAACTTGGGTCGCTTAGCGCTTCATCCACTTTCTTAGGTTCCATTTGAGATAGAAAGTTTGCGAACATAGCCTCATTGAACGTAGCGGCTCTAGTCCTAACAGGCGCTTCAATATCTCCAATAATCTGCTTAGGTGGATGATCACGCAGCCATAGTCTGTCTGGTTGGAAGGGGTTAAGAGGTTGAACAGGCGTTTGAGGATCATACGCTTGACTACCTTCTTGCGTAGGCGCTCCAAGTTCACAATTCCTTGTGTGCTCTTGATGATCACTCTCTTCATGATCATCAGCATTTCTTACATGATTATCCAGAGTAATCTCACGAGTAATCTTAGGAGGAGGCACTGAGATCTCATCATCATCGTCACTGTCATCATCAATTGTTACCTTAGACGCTTGATGACATAGATCTTCAACTCCTACATCATTCATAATAACCTTACTCGGTTCTTGGTTAGCATCATCAAAAACAACATGAATAGATTCCTCTACCTTCGATTTGATCTTATTTAGGATGCAAAAATTCTTTCCATTTTTGGCGTAGCCTAGAAAGATTCCCTCATCCGCTTTAGGATCAAATGTCTTTAGGCTTTGGGAACCATTATTATGGATAAAACATTTAGAACCAAAGACATGAAAATATGAAACATTTGGCTTACATCCCTTCCACGGTTCATATGGAGTTTTCCCATGCTGTTTGTTGATCATGCAATGGTTTTGAGTGTAGCAGGCAGTGTTGATCGCTTCGGCCCAAAACCTAGGAGCGAGCTTGGATTCTGCTAACATAGTCCTAGCTGCTTCCTTAAGCGTTCGGTTCCGGCGCTCAGCAACACCATTTTGTTGGGGAGTTCTGGGAGCTGAAAACTCATGATGTATTCCATTTTCTGCACAAAACTTCTCAACATTCTTGCTAGTAAACTCAGTACCGTGATCGCTTCTTATTCTTGCAACCTTAAGATTTTTCAATATTTGAAGTTGTCGAATAAGCGTTGTTAACTTGTCACATGTTTCATCTTTGGATGAAAGAAATTCCACCCAAGTAAATCTAGAGAAATCATCTACTATCACCAAAGTATACTTCTTACCGCTTACACTGATCGTTTGAACAGGTCCAAACAAATCCATGTGAAGTAGTTCAAGTATTCTAGAGGTAGATAGATGAGGTTTTCTCTTGAACGATGATTTAACTTGTTTACCCATTTGACAAGCGTCACAAAGGCGATCCTTGTGAAATGGTCCATTTGGTAATCCCTCTATAAGATTTTGACTTATAAGCTGAGAGATTGTTTTGAAGTTGAGGTGATTCATTTTTCTATGCCATAACCAACCCATTTTAGATTCATTTTTAGCAACAAAACATGTTGGGTTGTTATCAAGTGTTGAACCCCAATCTACCAAATATACGTTGTTAGTTCTTTTACCCTTCAATTTAGTAGACTTAGTCTTAGCGTCATTTATATAGCAACAGTCACTTGAGATTATGACCTCAAAGCCTTTATCACAAAATTGACTTATGCTTAATAAATTGTGCTTCAGACCCTCAACATAATAAACATTACTTATCATGATGTCCCCCCTATGCACAGTACCTATACCTTTGGTTTTACCTTTGGAGTTGTCACCAAATACAACCTGAGGACCATTGGCAGCTTGATAGTTGATCAGAAGATCTTTGGAACCAGTCATGTGCCTTGACGATCCACTATCAAAGTACCATACAGATGTATCGGCTATAGCTCTAGGTACCTGCAATCTAAAGGGAAGTTCTATTTCTGTTCAGGTACCCATTGTTGCTTGGGTCCTTTAACATTAGTAACATTGTTAGAATGAATTAGAACTTTAGGAACCCATATTTGCCTGGTCTTCATTTTAGGAATACTGGCCTTTTTGGGTTTCACAACGTGCTGTGTGTGCTTTTTGGGTGTATAATAATATCCTCGATTATAATGGTAGTCATAATCATAATCATTATACTATCGATAATATGATCTTGACTGTCTTGGATATTGACGCTGGTATTTCCTTGGCGCTGGCTTGGGTTGCACTTTTTGTGCTGGACGCTTAGTGCTTGATTCACAGTGGTCAATCTTATCTTTAGCCTTTTGAGCATTTGGATAAACCCGTCTTTGTTAATCATTTACCTTAGCCTTACCCTTGCCTGAGTTAGCTTTGACTTTCTCATTTGGCCTCTTACCATTGTCACTAGGTTCATTTTGTGTTTGACCTTGTGAACCTTTTTCAACAAAGATAACACCCTTTCCTTTGTTGTTTGCCATAACATTAGATTTATTGGGTTGTTTACCGAGTTTATTGCATCCTAAACCGGTCTTCTCACCAAATAATCTAGTTACTTCAATCACATTATCCAACTTTCTAGAAGCTTTTGATAATGATGAGATGAGCTGCTCTGATTTAGTAAGTCTAGCGATCAAATCAGCTTCTCTCTTGACTATTATATCAAGATCGCTTTTTAATTGAATAATTTCACTCTCAAGCGATTGGTTCTTCTCAATGCACTGTTGCTGAACTCGCAACTCTGCTTTGAGCGTCACTTTATCTCTTGTGAGTGATGAGATAATAGCGAGATCATGTTGATATATTTTGGCGGCTTCTTGACATTCATTGTAGTATTCTTTGACTTTGTCAAGTAATTCATCATAAGAGAGAAGAATAATTCATTGATTACCTCAGGAGACGCTTCATCATCTCTGGCCATGAGACATATGAGCGCTGAGTCATCTAATGGTTCATCATCGTCGCTACTCTCTTCTGATGATTCTAAATCTTCAGGTGCGGATGCTGGTTCTGATTCCGCTAGCAAACCTTGTTGACGAAGGTTGCTCCTGAATTGGTTTCTATCCAAGTAATCCTGCCTTGAGGGCTTGGATACGTTTGGATAAGGACAATTTACCTGGTAGTGCCTTGGTTTCCTGCAATTGTAACAAAGATTAGTTTTCATTTTTTGTTCATTTGTTAACCTTGCAATGTGTGGTTTTGAGACCACTGGAGCTGAGAGATTTTGAGTTGACGCTTGGTACTGAACAGGCACTTGGGGTGAAGGAACAGAATACTGAGGCGCTTGGTACTGTTGTTGTACTGGAGCGGGCGCTTGATATGAACTTTATCCTTGATGTTTAGGATTACTTCCTTTCTTTTCATATCTCAAAAACTTTCTGAATCTATTCAGCAAAGCCAATTCCTCTTCTTCATTGATATCTAAATTCTTTCCTTTATTGCCCGATTTGCCTTTGATTGATGCTATAAGCGTTCCAGATTCAATCACCGGACTATTCACAACATCACTAGCAGAATTCAACAAGAACTCAAATGCTTTAAGCTCTGAAAAGGCGTCTTTTGGAGTTAGGAGATCCAGCATATTTGATTCTCTCATAGCAGTTGTCTTCATCAGGAATTTACTTGGTAAACTTCTAAAGATCTTAACCACCATTTCTCGATTCTGCAAATCCATTCCCAACGATATAAGTTCTGTAACTAGAGCTGTAAATCTTATATCTAATTGCTCTAAAGTTTCATTGGGTAGTACCTTAAATCCATTAAACTTTTCCTTGGCAATGGAAAGTTTCTTTTCTTTGATCTAAGCTGAACCACCAAAAATTGTAGCCAACTTATCCCATATTTCTTTAGTGGTTTTGCAAGACTTGATCTTGTTAAATAAGTTGTCATTATCACCAATAGCCGTATATAGAGCGTTACGACCAACATTGTCCAAATTAGCTCTTCGTCGCTCATCTGGAGACCATTCTTGTTTTGGTTTCTCAACGTAACCATCGGGAGTTTCTTCCGTGGCTCCAGGCGCTCTCGTGATAACTTTATATATTTTGATTGGCCCATCTGAAATAATATCACACATGTCATCATCACATGAACAGAGATATGTAAATGCTTTGACTTTCCATGTGTCAAAGTTTGACTCTCCATGTGTCAAAGTTTGACTCAGTTAGTTTGGGAACTTTAGCAAATGCCATAACGAAAATTTTAAAAACAACTAGATTTTGAAATAGGATCTAAACAAGCAGTTATGCTTGGAAATTTTCAAATTTCAACCGCTCTGATACCACTTGTTGGTCCCAAGTGGCATACGAAAGGGTCTAAAAGGGGGGGGTTGAATAGACCCTAAAGTCTTTTTTGACTTCAAAAGATTCGTATTAAAAAGGTTTTTGGACGCTTGAAAAGTAGACGCTTGAAGTGTCTAACGCTTGACTTAAGCGTTCACTTAAAATATAGGCGCTTTGGTGAAGCGTCTAACGAAGACTGTTTTTATAAAGTTAACTTAGATTTCAAGACTTGAATACTACAACCAAGTAGGTTTGAGCGTTCACTTCTTTGATCAGTGTTAGCACAGCGGAATGATTTTTGTAGTCTTCTTTTAAAAGCTTTAGCGTCACAGGAAGTTTCTTAGTTGCTTAGCGTTTGATTGTGTTTTATTTAATCAGTTTATGCAATGATATGATAGATAAAAGAATTGACTAAAAAAAGTAAATGACACAATATTTGTAAAGTTCGTTGGGTGGTGTAATCCCAACTACGTCCTTCTTCTCCTCGAACACTTGGAGGCAATCCACTAAAATGATTCTCAAAGAATCACACAGGATCTTCTACAAATTAGGGAGAGATGGATGTCGATGACTTGAGCTCCTTGATCACACAGATTTCTGCTCCAAATCACTTCAATCCCCTTGCTTCTTTCACCCAGAAATATGGCAAGTATCCAACTTCGACTTCACACAGATCGCGAGGCTTGGATAGAGGTTTTTCTAAAAGGTTTATTTGATTTTGATAAAGTTCAAACAACTAGGAATATCTCAGTAGTAATGTGGGTTTCTCCAAAAAGAATGTTTGAGATATTGGGTTGACTGTCTCAGGATTTGAAGAAAAGCAAAGAGAATATTTTCTTGAAAGTTTTGGCTTTTCTGAGATTGTAAGGAATGAGACTTCAATGCAACAACAATTCGACTTGATAATTGTTCTCTATGTTTGGCTTGTTGTTGAAGTCCTATTTATAGGTATTCTTGGAAAAAGTATCCGTTTGACACATGTAAGGGCGCGTGTCTCTCACTTTCGCGAGTGAACAACTTTTGTCCTTTTTTCCTGAAAATCTGCTGCACAAAAGTTGGTGCTGTAGTCTTTGAATAGTTGACAGTCCAATAGGGTGACTTCTTCGTACGTCTGAAAGTGCTTATCACATTTAATGATCGTATCAGCATTTAATGCATTTGAATTAAATGCCCGTTGGTATTTAATGCTTTGAGAATATTTGCATTAAACTCCTTCTGGACTTAGAAATAAATTCAGGTGAAATCACTTCTGTCCTATAAGGTAACGCTTGATATAGCTGGTCAATTGGACGCTTGGAGTCTTTATCTTCATTCAGAATTCAGGCGCTTGAATCTTCAAACTATACTTCTGATAAACTCACCCAGAACATATCAGACGCTTAGTCTAAGACAGCTTAACCTGACAATCTAAAATAAGAATAAAGCAAAGCCTATTACAATTCTAACGCTTCAAAGCTGAAAAACAAACTTACATATTTTTGGGGTCTAACAAAGGTCCTAATTGTCATCATCAAAACATCTAACATGAAATTCCTAACAAAAATAAATTATTTTAATATTCTCTATCCCACACAATTTCAAGTAAGGTCGTTATATCAATGCTATTTTAATTTGCTTAAAACCCAAACATGCAAATAATGATTTTCTAGTATACTTCACAAAATTTGTTTATTTAGTTTTTCTCTAGCATAAGGCATGGTGGTTAAATGCAAAAAAAACCACTGTGTTATGACTTTTTTGCTAAAAACTCTTTGGGATCAAGAAATAGCCTCCCCCCCCCCCCCCCCAGAAAACCCAAATATCCACACGAAATCCCCATTCCGTTATAAGTTAACAAAATGGGGATGCACGCACTAGTCCTGTGACTGGGAGCGTTTGTTGGCCTTTTTTCAACTTTTTTGACCTACCAAATTGACAATTATACCTTTATCATATATATATAAAGCCTTGGTATTTTGCTTGCATTTAACACTTATTAAAAATTATTTTATAACTAAATAATTGATAATAAAAATTAAAAAATTAAATTACTAACAAATTTACTAAATTAAGTTACTTTTTACACTCAATAAAATCTTAAGAAAAAAATTAATATTATTTTAAAATTGACATTAGATATAACTTTACAGTTGACTATATGTTCTTAAAATTAAAGTTAAAAAATAATATAAAATAATAATAGTTAAACTTAATAAGAAAGAAATGAAAATTCAACTTATCCTCTTCAAACCCTCCCTACACACAACCACCGTCTGCTCCATCATAACAACCCCCATCGCTAAACGATCCACCATAGCTTCCCCATCTCTCCTCTTTTAGAGCTCAATTTTCATTTCAAACCGACCACCAAGGTAACGAGATCTTACTGTTGAGTTTTAGCCTAAATATCGAATATACTAATGAGCTTACAAAGTATATAAATTGCTTAGATTCCAGTCCTCAGCTCTCAATAAATGTTGGTATTTATAGTGTTTACACGCTGGACAAATACTGCTCCTCCAGCTGGAAACCTTACGAGGATGATACCACATGTCCTCTGTGAACGGCTAGGATCATATGTCGTATGGTCGGTCATGGGTTGGCCCGACCCAAAGTAGGAGAAACACGTGGATCTTGTAGTGTTTTGCAATTACAGTATCCAATCGGGGCATTGGGTGCAATTTTAACATTTACGACCCTGTAGCCTCGTGCATAGTCTTATAATTAACATGATTTTGTGACACTAATGAGGCTACAAGGAAGTAATATTATTTAGTCCAAATTTTGCACATCATAAGTCCCCCACTTCCTTAGTAATGGCGAGAAAATTTTTAAATACAGGAGGAATTGGTAATGAAGTAATGAGTCTCATTAACTCTGACTGACCTAATTAATGCTCTGACACCCCCCAGTGCGCCACTGTAATCATTACTCTGATAGCTGTTACTTTTGAGAAATGGCGGTGAAATTCAAAACGTCGCGTCGTACTGACCGTTGGATTAGATTATCTTGGATTGGTCTCAACCGTAGAAACCTCATTTTTACCCCACTATAAATACTGTTCTAAGTCTCTTTCATTTAACCTAACACATTACTTTCAGAGACCTTGTAGAGCAAGTTCGTTACAGCAAGCTCGTTAGAGAAGTTGTTCACTTAATCTCTTCACATCGTCCAGCATCTTCAGTTAAGCAAAAATTTTCTATCTTATCCTTTTTATTCTCGTTATTTATGGCTTCAAATATTTCTTTAGATAGGTTCGTAGATATCTTAGGAGATGACGACATAGATGAGGGTGTAGAAACATTGCCAAACATAGGATCTCGTAGGGATGAGGGTGCCGGGACCTCTCAAAATGTAGGTTCTCGCTAGAACGTAGTTAACGAGAGTAGTAATGATACAAGCGATAACTCTGATTCCGATAATGACTCCGATTCTAACTCTGATAAGTCGAGTAGTTCTAGCGAGGAGGGAAATAGCGATAGTCACTCTTCCTTCACTTGCACCTTCCATCTCTCTCTGTGGCGAGGCCACCCGTATATTGGACGACAATTCCTCAATTCGGATGTGTTTCTTCTTTTCCAACGTCATATCTCCAAAACATAGACTCAACAACTCTTCAGCAGTTTCCCACAAACGACGCCAACTGATCTAGGTCAAAATTAACTTTACCTATACTCAGTCAGGATGACCACGTAAAATGAATTAATACTAGCTAATCAGAATTATAGACTGCACTCGAGCTACCGAGCTGCCTACTTATCTCTTAGGGATCAAGTCTAACGCAGTTCAAATGTAATATATGATCCTCCTATTATATCGCCAATTCGTATATGAAACTATCCAAATTTATACGTAACAAGATCGTACTGTCGAGTCTTAGCCTAAATATCGAATATACGAATGAGCTTACGAAGTATATTAATTGCTTAGATTCCAGTCCTCGGCTCTCAACAAATACAGGTATTTATAGTGTTTACATGTTGGACGAATACTGCTCCTCCAGCTGGAAACCCTACCAAGATGACGCCACGTGTCCTCGGTGAATGGCCAGGATCATACGTCGTAGGGTTAATCATGGGTTGGCTAGACCCGAAATAGGAGAAACACGCGGATCTTGTAGTGTTTTGCAATTATAGTGTCCAGTAGGGGCATTGGGTGCAATTTTAACTGTTACGACCCTGTAGCCTAGTGCATAGTCTTATAATTAACATGATTTTGAGACACTAACTAGGCTACGAGGAACTAATCTTATTTAGTCCAAATTTGGCATATCAGCATTAATGAAAGAGAAAGAAGAAATGGCTGTTGTAGGGAAGGGGAGAAAGAAGATATGAGGAGGAAAATCCATTGTTGGAGTCGTTTCCAACAGTGAAGATTAGAGACTTAATCATCTTCGACTCTCTGTGGCCACCAAAGCTCTGGTTGGTTTAATGATGACTGGTTGGTTACGTGATTAGGGAAGAAGAAGAAGCAGAAGAACAAGAACAAGAAGAAGAAGACGGGGAAAGAGAAGGGGAAAAAAAGTAGAAAAATGCAAAAAATTGTAAAAAAGAAACCCGAGTAGCAATATAAGGGTATAACAGGAAAAATTGGGGAAAAATTAATGATGTTAGTGTTTGTTAACGGCAAGGGCAAGTGAGCAGATTTTTTGGTTAACACGGGTGGCTTTTTGCCTATTTCACGATCCCAGGGGAGATTTAGCAATAACATTATAACACAGGGTTTTTTTTCACATTTAAGCATATACAATTAACAAGATATCAAGACAAGAAAGATGTTTGGAACTTTCACCTCAAAGACTCAGAACAGTGATCTCTTATTCCATGCAGCATTGAATTTTTCTATTCTTCTACAAGCAATCTCAAATAATATTTGTGATGGAGACTTAATTAATGATGACTTCTCAGTAATGGATATCCATAAAATAATTTTATATTATTATTCGATCTACCTTGAAGTAGAAAATATTTTAAGATAATTCACAATTATATCAATTAATTTAAAAATTAAAATTAAACGACACAATAAAAAAAATGAGTTAGAGTAAGAAAACTTATCTAAATTTTACTGAGGCATTCAAAGCACTGTCCTTAAAGGTAGATTTTTGCCCCTCAGAGTTAATGACTCGGTGCATTAGGTCATTAATGGTCTACTCCTATCCCACCACACATGCACATGCGATGGTGTGATCTCTATCGAACAACCAGCACCGCGTTCTCTTCTTGTTATGTGTAGAAGATAATAAATATTTTCTCAAGATTTATAGTCAAATGTATTTTGTGCAAGGATATTTTTTTTTTTTTTGTCTGTTGGTGGTTACAAGAAATTGGGTGCTATTTTGGGACCTAGAAATAAAGAGATTTCAAGTCATGAAAGCAAAGGGATATCAAATTATGGGTGAATACTTTTGATTTTTCTTTCTATGGCCTTTTAAATGAGACAAAAGGGCCTTTATATATTAGCCAAGTATTTTAGCACATGAGCAAATTATTTGTTAAGAGTGAAAGATATGAGGATCTTGATTGTAATTTGACTCTCAATATTAGGCTCAATGAATTCATTATTTACTTGATTTTATTTCGTGGACAAGTGAATTGAAATATAATTTAACTTGATCTAATTGTGAATTTAAGAATTTCCAAACCGATATGATCGTTGAATGCATGGTCTTAGAGAAGTTTACATTTATAATGTTGCTTGATTGAATATTAGATTTTGAGCTTGTTTTAACCCCATTAATTTTTCCTTAGATCAGTGGAAATCACGGAAAGCACGAAAATTGAATTAGTATCTCTTATATTGTCGTGAGTTCGAGTAGCTACACCTAAGGAATGTTGTTCAAGTTACAAATTCTATTCAATTCCATTTGAGTGCGCTTTCTGGAATCTCAATGGATGGACAAAAATAGAAATGCAAAAGATGGATCTAAAGTACAAATAAGATGATAATGAGAGAAACTCCGCCATAGCAGTCAGTTTCGTTAGCTACTCGAGGTAATAAAAAAAAAGAGAAAAAGAAAGGAAAAACAAGAAAACAATGTAAAGAGTTGAATAAAAAGATTGTTGTTTTTACTTTGCGTAAGGAGATGAGAGAGATGGTTGTGAGCATCGTAATTGCATAAATGATGTTGTGATTAGGGATTATGTGAATTATCTTCGAGCATTTGTACAAATACCCCCTGGGGTTTTTGGTTAGTAAAACATATTTGATTTTGAAACAGAGTTTTTTTCTCGATAAAAGGATTGGAAAAAATTGTTTTAGTCTAGGAGCATCAAAACGCCTAATGTTGTTCAATAGAGCCTAAAAGTCTTATTGGGAATTCAAGCCTTATCAAAAATCCAGGTCCTTCATCACATAAACACTATTTGAAATTTTGTTTACACCATAAAATAATTTGGGTTTTCGAATTACAGAGCCCAAATAGCCAAAACTGTAGAAATTCGAAAAGAAGGAAATTGGGTCCACAGGTAGGTAAGATAAGGCCCAATAAACTCAAAAAAATAGCGGAAATACAGGCTGGGTTGATAAAAACTCCATAACCGAATCTGAAGAAATACAGAGAGTCCAAAAGCCAATAACCTGCATTTAAGGAAGATGCGCCAAGTTGAGGATTTTGAAAAAGACGGTTGGATGCAGTTGACGGCAGTTCCCGAAAAAGAAGAACGTAGGTTCTCCAAGGCCAAGATATATAGGCGGCCAAGAAAAAAGATCATCATCAAGAGAATCATCAGAATCACAATTCTACATTTTCATAGAATTAACTCTAGTCTTAGGAGTAGTTCATAGCGTAATGTAGAAGTAGCTCTTAGCGTAAATTAGGAGTAGCTGTAATGTAATTTAGTATTAGACTCGATGGGATTTGCCTTCAAGGCTTGTATCGACATTCGCCTGCTTGTAATTTTTTCAGAACTGAAAACTCTCATGAAGGTATAAATTATCTTTTATTCAGATTTAAATATCGGATAGGTAATTTGTATCTTGACTTGAGCTTTTCATTCGTCATTCTCATATTCGAAATGAACAACTACAACTTCAATTAATGCGACTCGAACGCAGGGATTGAAAAATAATACATTCGATCGAGAGATTCTCATGGAGGTATAAAATTATCTTTTATTCAAATTTCAGTATTTGATAGGTGATTTGTATCTTGACTTAAGTTTTTCGTTCATTACTATCGTAATCAAAAAAAAAGATTCTCACGTAGGTATAAGATTATCTTTTGTCAGATTTAAGTATCTGAGAGATAATTTTTATCTGGACTTGAATCTTATCTTTCATCTTATTATTGCATTCGAAGACAATAAACAACTTCTAAATTAAGGCTTGAACCATCGAAATAGCGCGTCGAACGCAAGGGTTGAAAGATAATCTCAAGATATAGATTATTACGGGGCTCGGAACGCGCAATTGGATCCACCCTAATCTAGTTTGTTTTTAAACGAAACAAATTGCATTATTCATGTTTAAATATTTTTACAAGTCTTTAATTTGCAGATTCACGGAGGTGGCTGAGCTTATAATTTCTTTCAAGCTCGATATCCAAGGCACGATAAAAACACAAATGGCAAATGTTGTCCCAGAGACTTTTTATGCAGCATATCTTGTTTTTGGCTTAAATGAGAGGTATTCACACATTGAAAAAGTAAATTCGAGCGTTAAATACTTCCAGGATGAATCTGATTATCATAGTTCCCAAACACAAGGTCGTGAAATTTCAACCAAGCAATGGCAGTAGAACCGATGGATGGATGGAAATAGAAATTGGAGATTATATGTTCATGAGGGGGCCGATAGGAATGTAGATGTGAAATTGTTCGAGATCGATTTCGATGAGATGAGCGGCCTCATTGTTGAAGGTATTGAATTTCGACCTAAGAGGAAAAGATGAAGAAAAAGCGTCTTTTCCAACTTTAGGATATCTTCATATTAGTTTCTTTAGATTAATGTAGTCGGAATTATTAATTTGTACTCAATTGTATTTTCACATTATATGTTTATGTGATGAATGATGTAATAATTAATCGCCACCTGAAAAAACAGAAGGAAAAAAGAGGAGTGTGCATTCAGTTAAATTGGATTGAACTAAACTAATTATTAAGATATATATATATATATATCAGTTTATTGCTTGTAAATATCCGAGGGCATAATTTTAAATATCCGGGTTAGTTAGAGGTTAGTTAGCAGCGTGAGATGTAAACTGAGTTTAGTTTGCTTTTCTTCTTTGCTACAGTTACAATAAATAGCAATTTGCCTTGTATTCTGAATCATAACATTGAATACTTGATGTCAACAATGCTTTCCTCCTTGGGAATTTACATGAGGAAGTTTATATGCAATCTTTCCAGGCTTTACCATGAAGGGGACTCTCTCTAATCTTGTATGTAGATTAGTCTAGTCCTTGTATGAGCTTAAACAAGTCTCAAGACTATGGTTTGCAAAGTTCTCAACCACTCTCATTGACTTTGGATTTCAACAATCAAAATATGACCACTCATTATTTACTAGGAATGATGGTGCTGACTTTACATCACTTCTAGTCTATGTAGATGATGTAGTGCTCACAGGAATAAGTAAAGGGAAAATTTACAGTTTTAAGAGCTTTCTGGACAATAAGTTCAAGATCAAAGACTTAGGTGATTTGAAGTATTTCTTGGGATTAGAAATTATCAGAAAAGAAGGTGTCATCTTAACCAAAGGAAATAAGCTCGAGATATAATTTCAGATGCTGGAGTTTCTAGAGCTAAACCTAGCACCATACCCATGGACCAAAATCATAAACTCAATGCAATAGATGGAGATGAACTTGATTATCCATCTTCAAATAGAAGGCTAGTGGGGATATTTATATACTTGACCATATCCAGATCTGATTTATCTTACACCATACATATACTGAGTCAGTTCATGGAAAAACCTAAAGGTCCACATATGAGTATGGCACTGAAGTTATTGTAGTATGTTAAAGGCAGTTTGGGACAAGGTCTTTTCTTCAGAAGTCGAACTTCACTACATACTGCGATGTAGACTAGCCTCATATCCCATGACTAGAAGGTCTATTACTGGATTTTGTATTAAGTTTGGGGAAGCTCTCATCTCTTGGAAAACCAAGAAACAATGAACTGTCTCCGTATCACTAGCTGAATCCCAACATAGGGCCATGGGTTCTGTATGTTGTGAAATAACATGGATACTGAATTTACTGAAGGAGCTCAATGTAACTAGAATGACTCGTGTGCCCTTGGCTTGTGACAGCCAGGTTGTATTGCACATTGCTTCAAACCCTGTCTATCATGAGAGAACGAAGCATATTGAGATGGATTGCCATTTGGTTAGGGAAAAGCTTCAAGAGGGAATGATTGATGACCCCAGCTATATTCATAACAATTTGCAACTTGTTGATCTATTCACTAACTCTCTTGGGAATGCTCAATTACAATTTTTCCTCAGCAAATTGGGCATTTGTAATGTCTTACAAACTTCAACTTAGGGGGAATATTAAGATATTGGTTTATTGATTGTAAATATCTGAGGGCATAATTGTAAATATCCTTTTAGTTAGAGGTTAGTTAGCAGCGTGAGATGTAAGCTGAGTTTAGCTTGGTTTCCTTCTTTGCTACAATTACTATAAATAGCAACTTGCCTTGTATTCTAAATCATAACATTGATTTCCAGATACAGAGTTCCAAATTACTTCTCTCTTGCTTATTTTCTCTTTTACAATATGAAATATTGAAGATTAACACTATGTTTCCGATTTAACTAGAAACTTTTTATGTATAAATTGTTTTTCTTAGAATTGAAAAAGAAAATATATATCATTCCCTGTGGATAACTCAATGAAAGATTGAAAATATTGGTAAATTGAAGATGAAAGTCCCCATTGTATAGTTCCATTGAAGGAGGGATAGGAACATTAATGCATGTTATCTCTGGAGACTTTTTGTACAACTTATTTGGTGTTTGGAATACTCTTTATGTTATGATAATAATTGCAAATTTGTAGGGACTTGGATCACACATTGTAATTTTGGGGTTCGAATAATGGCTTTTAGCTCTCCGAGATCAGTAGCTACCTTTTGAAGTTGGGTCTCCCAAGGTTCTTATCGTATTAACTGAGAGACTATGAGGAAGATGGGAGTCGTGCCTCATGATTTGTGGTTAAGTAGAAATAAGGACCACAACAATTTTTTTTTATATAATTCTAGACGAATTGGGAATACCCTGATCCGACAAGCTCGGACCGATAGTTTGGAATTGAATACAAGACCTCCCACATGAAAGTGGAAGTTGATAACACTAGGCTAACAAGCCTTGTGTAGGAGCAAAGCATCTTTCTGGTAATAATAGTAATTGTGACTAAACGATCAAACTCAAAAGGTTTGTCAAGATCATGATTGAGTTGGGATAAAACTTAAAAGGTTTCTCGGAGATGGCCCAACTCGATTGTTACATACAAATTCGTTACAAGTGGACAAATGGCAATAAGGGTGAAAATAGGAGATGCCGCGCCCGGAGCGTAAAACAATTGTTTCCAGTCGTTATGACAAGAGAAAAACTCTATATTAAAGTTCTAATGGCGCTGTCATTAGCTGCAACTGGTAAGAGGACTCATTACTTTCTGGTCAAGCTTCAGAAGATATAAATATTTTTATCACTACTTGTATGGTGTAATTAGTGTTACACAAGCACATAATATGTTGCAATACTTGTCATTAGTACGGCACGAACACAAACGGAGTCTCGGTATAGTTAAGTCGAAATTCAATGCCTTCAACAATAAGGCCGGTTTGCCACTTAATTTTAGTCAGTAACCGCGCCTCAACCACTCTATCATCTCGTTTCCTAATATAAAACTTTCCAATTTCTATTTCCATCCATCCATCGGCTCTCCTTGATGCAAACTCTCCATTCCCAGGATACCTTGCACTACTACAAAAATACACTATTACAGCGGTTCATCTTTGAACTGCTGTAATAGGCTGTTCAGTAACCTATTACAGCGGTTCATGGGTGAACCTTTGTAATAGGCAGTTCGCCCTAGTAATCCCCAACTCGGCCACCTCCTCCCCCCCCCCCCCATTTCATCTCTCTCTCTCTCTCTCTCTCTCTCTATATATATATATATATATATACAAAAAACTCTGCCTCTACCACCGCCGCCGCCACCCCATTTCGTCTCTCTCTCTTTCTCTCTCTCTACTCTCTCTCTCTCTCTCTCTCTCTCTCTCTATATATATATATATACAAACAAATAATCATCGGCCTCTACCACCACCACTGCCACCACAACCTCCGCCACCAACACCGTAAGCTTCTTCTCTCTCTCTCTCTCTCTCTCTCTCTCTATATATATATATATATATATATGTGTGTGTGTGTGTGTGTGTGTGTGTGTGTTCTCTCTCTCTCTCTCTATATATATATATATATATGTTCTCTCTCTCTCTCTCTCTATATATATATATATAACTCTCTCTCTCTATAGCGCCGCCGCCACCAACACCACCATATACCGCCGCCGCCTCCACCACCACCACCATTTTAGTTTTAGTTTGTGCGAATTTGGGATAAGTTTTTTAGATAAATATATATAGAGAGTTTGTGCTATTGTCTCGGGTTTGTGCTATAAATTAAAAATTTCTCCTAAAAAGTAACGGGTTTGTGCTATGTGTGTGTTTGTGCAAAATTTGGGGTAACTTTTTTAGATAAATATGAGGAAAATTTTGTGGTATAAGTAATTCTTGAGAATTGCCTATTTTTGTGGAAAATTTAAGGGAAATAGGGATTTAACTGAATTTAGGGTTAATATGGGTTAGCTGGGGGTTAATTACGTTTAATTTGGGATTAAATTGGGGTTATTTTGTGGTTTAGGGTACATTGATCCAACTGATGATCAATATTTATACTTAGTTGCTGGAAATATGATGCTTTATTTGTAATTTTATATAATTTATGTGATCCAACTGGTGATCAATATTTTCGTATAGTGGATTGAAATTTTGGGTTTGTTGTGGAAAGATCAAAATGTTGGGTTTGTTATGGTTGAAAGATCCAAATTTTGTTGATTGCAAGTTTGGGGGAAGGATTGGTCAAGAACTTGGTACAATTTTTTGCGCCGCTACTCTGCCAAATTTTTCCTAAAATAATGGAAAAGAAATTAAAATTAAAATTATTTAGTTAATTCAACTCAACTGATGTTAATAAAATTATTTAAGTAAAGGTTAATTAATAAAATTATTTAAAAAAGGATAATATATTAATTTATCTAAGTAAAGATCGTAATTAATGCTAGTTTAATTTTCAAATAATTTAGAAACTTTATAGTGTTTTGACAAGAGTTGTCTCACATGAGAAATTTAAATTAGGAAAAAGGGAATATAAATCAGAATCAAGATAGATTGAAGTTGAATTTTAGCGGCTCATATGTCGGGGCAATATGAGAAAGGGGTGAAAGAGTTCATCAAGTTTGCGGTTGAGCATGCACCAGATCCGACTAGGATCACTTGCCCGTGTTTACGTTGTTGTTTTGGAAAGAGAATTAGTCCACTTGACTTGGAAAATTATTTGGTGTGTAATGAAATTGATAAAATCTACACACGTTGGATAAGACACGGTGAAAGTAGTGTCACGTACGATGATTTGGGTGGTACATCATATCCATCACAGAATTTGGACATGGATGATTATGAGTCTGATCGTTTGGAGTAGATAGCAAATGTGATTGAGGAGGATTTGCGAAATTGTCCTAAAATGTTTGACAATTTGATAAGTGGTTCAAAGACATCACTGTATAGTGGTAGTAAATTCACAAGATTGAAAGTAGTCCTAAGCCTCTACAAGTTAAAAGCTAACAATGGGTGGAGTGATAAGAGTTTCACAGACTTACTTGGTCTATTAAAAAGCATGTTACCCGAGGATAATGTGTTATCTAATCGTACTTATGAGGCTAAACGGATGTTAACCTCAATTGGCATGGGATATGAGAGAATACATACTTGTCTCAATGATTGCATATTGTTTCAAAATGACTATGCATCATCGAAGGCGTGTCCGAAATGTGGCGCCTCACGGTACAAGAAGAATGGATCTGCTCCTGTTAAAACAATGTGGTATTTGCTCATAATACCTAGATTTAGGCGTATGTACAGTAGTCAAGAGTTTGCCAAGGACTTGACATGGCATGTTGATAGAAGGCTTGAAGAAGGGATTGAAGATGACAAGATTCGACACCCCTTATGTTCTCCTCAATGGAAAAAGATTGATGATGATTTCCCTGAATTTGGGGAAGAACCAAGAAACATACGCCTTGTATTGGCTACAGATGGCATGAAGCCACATGGCTTGCAAAGTAGCTCACATAGTACATGACTGGCGATTTTGATGATCTACAACCTACCCCCATCGCGATGCATGAAGCGAGAGCATATAATGATGCCTATACTCATTTCTGGGCCAAAACAACCTGGAAATGATATAGATATCTACTTGGCTCCTTTAATTGAGGATTTGAAGGTGATGTGGGGACCGGTATTGAAGTATATGATGGGTTCAAAAAAGAAAATTTCAATCTCAGAGTCATATTATTTGGAACAATCAATGATTTTCAGGCAAGAGCTAATCTCGAGGGAGATGGTGTACATGGCCAATGTGGATGCCCCATATGTGTCAAGAGTATAGATCAATATCGATTGCCACACTCTCAGAAATATGCATTCTAAGGGCATCGGAGATGGTTGAAGCAAAAATATCGATATTGTCGGTGGAAGAAAGCTTTCAATGGGAAGATAGAATAAAGTAGAGCTCCTATGTGCTTGACTGGTGAAAGACGTGTTTGAGAATGTAAAAGACTTGTATATCAAATTTGGAAAGGCTTTTACAGGTGGCCTTGCAAAAATTGGGTGGAAAAAAAGGTCAATTTTCTTTAAGTTGCTGTATTAGAAGTCCTTACATGTTAGACATTTTCTTGATATTATGCATATTGAGAAAAGTGTATTTGATAGTATCATTGGTACACTTCTAAATGTTCCCTGAAAGACAAAAGATGGCGTAAAGGCAAGGTTAGACTTGGTTGAATGAAGATAAGAGGTAAATTGGCACCAACAAAAAAGGGAAAACGTACTTATTTGCCTCCAGTAGGTCACACTCTACCTAGGAAAGAAAAAATTGCATTATGTGAGTTTCTTAATGGAGTGAAAGTTTCAGAAGGGTATTCTTCAAACATTAACAGTTTTGTATCAATGAAGGACTTGAAGCTAAAGCACATGAAGACTCATGATTGTCATGTAATCATAGATCATTTGCTACCAATTGTTGTACGGGCCATTTTGCCAAAAAAGGTGAGAGAAATATAACTAGATTGTGTTTCTTCTTCAAAGCAATGTGGAGCAAGGTGTTTGATTCTGGACAATTGTCTGCACTTCAGAAACAAAATGTCATCACTTTGTGTGAGCTTGAGATGTATTTTCCACCTGCATTTTTTTATATTAAAAAACTTACTTTATGTACACTGAAATGAGAGAGACTCCTATCTCTTCTTGACGCAAAAGGTGACAGATCTCCTCCCTCTTGATAAACTCTTGGAATTCAATATTCATAATTTTTCCCTCGAAGTCTATAGCGATCTGGTCATCAATAGACATCCTCTTCATGTACTTTCCAAGAAATAAAAGATCCTTAGGGAGTCCACCTAGTACAAGGTCCTCACATCTGTCACTTTCACGTGCAGGCTTCTCCACTGGAGGTCTTGGTTTAACAGCTGAGTGCTTGGACGTCCCTGATTTTTGGTTTCCAAATGATTTGGATATTCCAAGAGACTATTTAAGCAAAGAAAAAAAAACGAGAATGTTACACACGCTTTGATCTCATAAAAACCGGTCCACATAGTTGTGTCTCTCTAACCAAGTGAATATGTATGTGAGTCATTATATCAAAAAACGCAGGTGAAAAATACATCTCAAGCTCACACAAAGTGATGACAATTTGTTTCTGAAGTGCAGGCAATTGTTCAAGATCAAACACATTGCTCTACATTGCTTTGAAGAAGAGACACAATTTAGTTATAGTTTCTCTCACCTTTTTTGGCAAAATGGCTCGTATAGCAATTAGTAGCAAATGATCCATGTTTACATGACAATCATGAGTTTTCATGTGCTTTCGCTTCAAGTCCTTCAATGATAAAAGACTGCTAATGTTTGAAAAATACCCTTCTGAAACTTTCACTCCATTAAGAAACTCACATAATGTAATTTTTTCTTGCCTAGATAGAGTGTAAGCTGCTGGAAGCAAATAAGTACGTTTTCCCTTATTAGTTGGTGCCAATTTACCTCTTATCTTCATTTCAACAAAGTCTAACCTTGCATTTACACCTTCTATTGTCTTTCCGTACACATTTAGAAGTGTACCAATGACACTATCAAATACAGTTTTCTCAATATGCATAATATCAAGAAAATGTCTAACATGTAAGGAATTCCAATAAGGCAACTCAAAGAAAATTGACTTTTTTTCTACCCAATTTTTGCAAGGTCACCTGCAAAAGTCTTTCCAAATTTGATATCAAAGTCTTTTATATTCCCAAACACGTCTTCACCAGTCAAGCACTTAGGAGCTCGACCTTCTTCTATCTTCCCATTGAAAGCTTTCTTCCACCGACGATATCTATGTTTCCGCTTCAGCCATCTTCGATGCCCTTAGAATGCATATTTCTGAGAGTGTGGCAATCGATATTGATCTGTACTCTTGACACATATGGGGCATCCACATTGGCCATGTACACCATATCCCTCGAGATTAGCTCTTGCCGGAAAATCATTGATTATTCCAAATAACATGACTCTGAAACTGAAACATTCTTTTATGAACCCATCATATACTTCAATACCGGTCTCCCACAACATCTTTAAATCCTCAATTAAAGGAGTCAAGTAGACATCTATATCATTTTCAAGTTGTTTCGGCCCAGAAATGAGCATATGCAACATTATATGCTCTCGCTTTATCGCGATTGGAGTAGGTTGTAGATCATCAAAATCACCGGCCATGTACTATGTGAGGTACTTTGCAAGTCATCTGGGTTCATGCCATCTGTAGCCAATACAAGGCGTAGGTTTCTTGGTTCTTCCCCAAATTCAGGGAAATCATCATCAATTTTTTTCCATTGAGGAGAATTGATAGGGTGTGAATTTACATGTTTTAGAGCCTTATATTCATTGAATTTATATTGGTTTATGCATGATTTATACCACATTTGCGTTTAATTTGTGTGTTTATCGAGTAAAGGTGGAAAATCACTACAATAGAGGAATAACGCATGCAAATACAGAATTTATGCATATTTCGAGTTCAAATTTGAGGACGTCTCCTTCAACAAAGTTGTTTATCTCTGTGTTAGCTTCACTTGGCAACTTGAATCATCCAAATCGGAGGTCTGTGGAGAGAGTTATGAAGGAAATACAATTGTTGCGCCGGACAGAGGCAAATACGCCCAACATTCTGCTGCCGACGCCCGGGCGTGGTCATGACCACGCCTAGGCGTGGCGACATCCGACATTTCATTCTTTTCAGCCAAAAGTTCAGCATTTTATGGTGGAATGGAATATTTAAAGCCAAGATGTCAGCACATGTGTTGAGGACACACTTGAGGGGAAGAGGAATTGTTTATTGCACACTTTGATGGGGGCTTGATGGGGTTTGGAGTATAATAAGGAGGAAGAGACACACACTTGAGGGTCCATCATTTCTTGTCTTCTTAAGCCATCTTTTTCCTCTTGACCGATCACTGTTGGAGGGGCTTGACTCTTGACCAATTCTTGGAGGAGAAGGGAGAGGTGAAAGCCCATCATTCATTCTTCACCTATCATCATCATCAATTGTTGGAAGGGGCCGATTCATTCAAGCTTGGAGGAGGAGAGAGGACTTTTCATTCTTCATCCATCACCATTCTTGGAAGAAAAAGAGGAATAAAGATCAACTTGGAGAAGAAAGATTCAACTTAAAGATCATCATCAATCACATTTGAGGGAGTTTTTAATTGCTTTTCATTGCATACTTTTGTTCATGATTATGTATATGACAACATTAGAATCTTTTAAGCCATTGATGATGAGCTAATCTTGTAAGATTAGGGCCATGTAAGGCCAAATTGTGATATATGCTTATAATAGATGATTGTTGAGGTTATTCCTATATTGTTATGTGATGTGAATTTGTGTTTTTGCCTATCTTGCATATACTTGATCACTATATGTTAGAATCTTATGCCTAGGTTAATATTTCGGGAGAAAATTGACTTAGGTGCAAGAAATTCACATCATGATCCGCAACTAATGAGGAATTGCCCTAGACATAGGTAAAGATTCCCGGGTGAAGTTGTTCGATTCAAATCGAGTGAACTCTAGTACGTTAATGCATGTTTAGTGGTTAGATTTCCGGATAGGAATATTTGGGAAATCACGATCTAAGCATAGGAGTTTATATGCGAGACATCGGTTATTCTCTACCCTCGGAGCTCTCACCATAACAATATAAGAGTAATCCTTCAACGAGAACCTTTATAAGTATATTTGATCAATTTGGACCTAGCATTTGCCTTAGTCTCCCTTTATAATTGGTTTTAATTCATTTGCATAACCTCGTTCTTATCATACGCGTTCACACTCAATTTACTTTTATTGTAGTTGTTCTTTGTATAAAATCATAAACTAGAATTCAAGTCTCCGTGGTTCGACAACCCCGACTTTTAGTCCACTTTTATTACTACACAAGACTAGTGCACTTGCTATCATAGCACGTTAGCTTTTAGCTTTTAGTCCAAAAACTTGACACGCTAAAAGCTAACATGCTATGATAGCAAGTGCACTAGTCGTGTGTAGTAATAAAAGTGGACTAAAAGTCCGGGTTGTCGAACCACGGAGACTTGAATTCTAGTTTATGATTTTATACAAAGAACAACTACAATAAAAGTAAATTGAGTGTGAACGCGTAAGATAAGAACGAGGTTATGCAAATGAATTAAAACCAATTATAAAGGAAGACTAAGGCACATGCTAGGTCCAAATTGATCAAATATACTTATAAAGGTTCTCGTTGAAGGATTACTCTTATATTGTTATGGTGAGAGCTCTGAGGGTAGAGAATAACCGATGTCTCGCGTATAAACTCCTATGCTTAGATCGTGATTTCCCAAATATTCCTATCCGGGGATCTAACCACTAAACATGCATTAACGTACTAGAGTTCACTCGATTTGAATCGAACAACTTCACCCGGGAATCTTTACCTATGTCTAGGGCAATTCCTCATTAGTTGCGGGTCATGATGTGAATTTCTTGCACCCTAAGTCAATTTTCTCCTGAAATATTAACCTAGGCATAAGATTCTAACATATAGTGATCAAGTATATGCAAGATAGGCAAAAACACAAATTCACATCACATAACAATATAAGAATAACCTCAACAATCATCTATTATAAGCATATATCACAATTTGGCCTTACATGGCCCTAGTCTTACAAGATTAGCTCATCATCAATGGCTTAAAAGAATCTAATGTTGTCATATACATAATCATGAACAAAAGTATGCAATGAAAAACAATTAAAAACTCCCTCAAGTGTGATTGATGATGATCTTTAAGTTGAATCTTTCTTCTCCAAGTTGATCTTTATTCCTCTTTTTCTTCCAAGAATGGTGATGGATGAAGAATGAAAAGTCCTCTCTTCTCCTCCAAGCTTGAATGAATCGGGCCCTTCCAACAATTGATGATGATGATAGGTGAAGAATGAATGATGGGCTTTCACCTCTCCCCTCTCCTCCAAGAATTGGTCAAGAGTCAAGCCCCTCCAACAGTGATCGGTCAAGAGGAAAAAGATGGCTTAAGAAGACAAGAAATGATGGACCCTCAAGTGTGTGTTTCTTCCTCCTTATTATACTCCAAACCCCATCAAGCCCCCATCAAAGTGTGCAATAAACAATTCATTTTCCCCTCAAGTGTGTCCTCAACACATGTGCTGACATCTCGGCTTTAAATATTCCATTCCACCATAAAATGATGAACTTTTGGCTGAAAAGAATGAAATGTCGAATGTCGCCACGCCCGGGCGTCGGCAGCAGAATGTTGGGCGTATTTGCCTCTGTCCGGCGCAGCAATTGTATTTCCTTCATAACTCTCTCCACAGACCTCCGATTTGGATGATTCAAGTTGCCAAGTGAAACTAACACAGAGATAAACAACTTTGTTGAAGGAGACGTCCTCAAATTCAAACTCGAAATATGCATAAATTTTGTATTTGCGTGCGTTATTCCTCTATTGTAGTGATTTTCCACATTTACTCGATAAGCACACAAATTAAACGCAAATGTGGTATAAATCATGCATAAACCAATATAAATCCAATAAATATAAGGCTCTAAAACATGTAAATTCACACCCTATCAAGAATCTAAGGGGTGTCGAATCTTATCATCTTCAATCCCTTCTTCAAGCCTTCTATCAGCATGTCATGTCAAGTCCTAGGCAAACTCTTGACTACTATACATGTGCTTAAATCTAGGTATTATGGGTAAATATCACATTGTTTTGACAGAAGCAGATCCATTTTTCTTGTACCGTGAGGCGCCACATTTCGGACACGCCTACAATGATGCATAGTCATTTCTAAACAATATGCAATCATTGAGACAAGCATGTATCCTCTCAGATCCCATGTCAATTGAGGTTAACATCCGTTTAGCCTCATAAGTACGATTAGGTAACACATTATTCTCGGGTGGCATGCTTTTTATTAGACCAAGAAGTCTATGAAGCTCTTATCACTCTATCCATTGTTGGCTTTTAACTTGTAGAGGTTTGGGACTGCTTTCAATCTTATAAATTTACTACCACTATATAGTGATATCTTTGAATTACTTATCAAATTGTCAAACATTTTTGGACAATTTTGCAAATCTTCCTCAATTACATTTGTCATCTCCTCCAAACAATCAGGTTCATAATCATTCATATCCAAATCCTGTGATGGATATGATGTATCACCCAAATCATCTAACGTGTCACTGCTTTCACCGTGTCTTGTCCAACGTGTGTAGCTTTTATCAATTCCATTACACATCAAATGATCTTCCAAGTCACGTGGACTAATTCTCTTTCCAATACAACAACGTAAATACGGGCAAGTGATCCTAGTCGGATTTGGGCATGCTCAACCGCAAGCTTGATGAACTCTTTCACCCCTTTCTCATATTGCTCCGACATACGATCCGCTAAAATCCAACTTCGATCCATCTTGATTCTGATTTATATTCCCTTTTTCCTAATGCAAATTTCGCATGTGAGACAACTCTTGTCAAAACACTATAAAAATTCTTTTAATTTAAATTTAATTTTTATTTTAATATTCAGAAGTTATTATTATTTTTTTTATAAATTATTATTCTTGATATAAACCAAACTCGTTAGTTAATAAAACCAAAATTAAGCAAATATATTTGTCAAAGTAGTAATATAAGCTAATAATTTCTGTCAAATAACAATCTACTTGTAATTTTATAGTGTTTTGACAAATAATAATAAAATTAAGGGATAATTGCATAAAAACCCTTGTGTTATTTTGAAAATGATAAAAAAATCCATGTGTTAACGAAATAGGCTGATCACCCCCTGCGTTCCCAAAAAGTGTGAAAAAAAGCCAAATTTTATTAAAATGATAGAAGAAAATATGTGTTTTTTGGATGAATTAACACTATATACCTTTTATAAAATATGAAAAGTATATAAATGACAAATGAGCATGTCAATAAAGGTGAAAAATATGAAAATTGCGCTTATTTTTTAATGGAATTTGGCTTTTTTGCACACTTTTTAAGAACACGGGGTGATTAGCCTATTTCGTTAACATAGGGATTTTGGTTTTTTAACATTTTCAAAATAACACAGAGGGGTTTTATGCAATTACCCCTAAATTTAAAAACTACTTGTAATCTGCCAAATAATAACCTAGAAAAATTGTGCAAAAACTCATCAATCTAACTGAACCAGATTTAGCAATTAGATGGTGTAACCCAGGCCCAGCAAGGTAATGCTTAATTGAATATTCATAGTGTTCTGGCAGCCACACAAACCATGATGCAAAATCTAAAATGTAAAATACAATATCTATACTCTATTATAAAGCACCAACACCCTAGAATAACTACTTTTTTGGTGTGTTTTGAAGTGTCATGACTAAATTACCCTCCATTTAAAACGTATTTTTTAGATAATTTTTTTCCAATATTCTCTCTCTTATATCACGTATCCTCAACTTCTCCTACATTCTCTCTCTCACCCACTCTATCTCCTATGTCATATTTTTTTTCACCCAATATTTTTAATAGTTTGTTCAACTTATTTCTATTTATTTACAAAAACTCACATAAAATGCTGACATATTAATGAATTTTTTATTAAATTTTTTATTTATTCAGCACACGCATCAAGTGTACCCACACGACTATTGTCCATTGAGACAGAAACCTTGATGATGCAAAATACAAAATATACACGCCTACACCCACTCACCCAAAAATTCATTAATAGAATCTGAACAACAGATCAAAAATGAAATCATGAACCGCTCATCATACAGATCCATAAACCTTAATGCAGTAATCAACACTCATACACGCACCCGCACACTCGAAATTCAATTAATGAAAAAAGAGAAATAAAAAGTTCCAGTAATTATCGAATGACTAAATTCAACAGATCCTCCTAAGCCAACACAAACAAAGTTGAGGCATTTTGCAACTCAGAACCATAACAACAAAATTCGGTGGTACGAGATTAAATCAAAAGCAATAGAGAAATTAAAAATGAGAAAGGCAAAAATGTTACCGAGTAGTGGAATTGAGATTGGCGATCCGGCTAAATGGGTTTCGTATGGAATTTACAGAGGAGGGCAGTAGAAGGAAGGAAGTATGTGGCACTCTTAACTCTATTCACAACTCTGAGATCTAAATCTGTCAAAACACTAACAGCGGCCGTGTTTTTTAATTTTATACGAGAAGAAGGCCTGTTACAGCAGTTCAATTAGCCACTGTAATAGTTTTTACCTTTTTATCTATTACACTGGTTTAAAATTGTTTTAATTAGGGCTCTGTAATAGTTTATTTTGCTGTAATAGATTAACCATTGTAATAGTTTTTACCTTTTTATCTATTTTAGTGGTTTAAAATTGTTGTAATTAGGGCTCTGTAATAGTTTATTTTGCTGTAATAAATTAGCCACTGTAATAGTTTTTACCTTTTTACCTATTACAGTTGTTTAAAATCGTTGCAATTAGGGCTCTGTAATAGTTTATTTTGCTGTAATAGATTAGCCACTATAATAGTTTTTACTTTTTACCTATTACAGTGGTTTAAAATCGTTGTAATTAGGGCTCTGTAATAGTTTATTTTTGTAGTAGTGGGCTATATTTTTATCAAGTTTCTAAAGAAAAAGGAGTTTCGCTTTGGTTTTATACTATGATGCACGGACACTCCGAAAAATCACCCGTGCAGTGTCGCACACGCGGCGTGTCCTTGTCCAGTTATTGAAAAAAAAAATACATATGAATATTCGTGTCTTAGCCATTTCTGTCTACTAATTTTTTTAAAAATTCACGCATTCGTGTTTCGTGTCGTGTCCGTGTCCGTGCATCATAAGTTTTACACAAACACAAGGGTGTTTTTGCCTATTATTTCAATAGAGGGGGGTGTTTAGCAATTTCAGACTAACAAAGTGGGTAAAAAGTAATTAACCCTTTAGTTTTTAAAATTTTAGACAAAGGGTGATACCCAAACCCAATAAAATCTGGGTAGATAGGTTTTTAATTATGGCAACACAGATTCTATAAGACTCCAAATAAGTAGAGAAAAATCATGACTTATGAGAGACGACTGGGTATCTTCTACATGAAAGTGGAAGTTAATATCACTAGATTAACAAGTTTTGGGTATTATTTGCTTTTATTAGGAGAAATGTGAATAAACCCCTAATATATATATTTATATCCAAAATTTTTATAAAACGAAATTTGTTTAAAGCCCTAACTTTTATGACTCAAATTAAGCTCGGTTGATCCAAATTTAAAATTGCAAAGTGGCTGACAATCATACGTCATGTCTAGTTCATTATTTGTGAGTTGTACATGGAAAGGCCGAGCCAGTGCAGACTAAATTCTATCATACATTGATAATTTTTAATTTGGGATTAAATAATCGTGAAATTTATTGCTTCAAGAAATTAATGTTAGAGCGCTTCTGATTAAATACCTTTAAGTATTTTAATTTATAGATCAAATTCATATAAGGAAAAATAACTTCAAATCCATTATAAATTTAGAAATATTATTTTGCGTAGCACAAATATTTATGGCTTTACCTTTGAAAAGATACCAAAATTTTAAAAACCAAAAGTGACAATTAAAAGATTAATTTAATATATTTATTAATTTCAAAATCCTAAAGAGAAATATTCTTAATGAAGAATCTAATTCCTAATGCACCTTTTAATCCTTTCTTTTTTCCCCCTACATATCTACTTATCAATCAATACATTCATTATTATCTCTCTCTAAACTCTAGCCCTCTTTTTTCTTCTATTTTCCTCCGTCGACGATAGCTTGGTGAAGCAGTCGTCTACTTCACCACTGTTACAACCACTATCGTCGGCGGGTTAGGTTGGAGCACCATTCTTCAAGTTGTACATCACATCTTCAAATCTGACAAGACAGACAGATCTGACGAGATAAAGACAAATCTGACATCACATCCTCGTATGAAAATTTGCATTCTCTCTCAAATGAGAGTTTCATCTCTCCTTGAATAAGAGTTGCACAAGAATTTTCTTGTGTTCGTTTGTGAGTTTTTAAGATTTGTTATCTTCAATAACTTGATAGTTGGTGTTTCAAATGTTTTAACTACATCGTTTGAGTCGATATGAATTGTATTGTTCCAGGTGTTGTAAATTTTCTATTAAATGATATATAAGACCGATTTTTCTTCCAAAAAAAAACGATTGGGTTAGAATGATAGTATGGTGGGGTAATATCACTATTAGTCCCTCAACTTTATATTTAGAATCACTTTGGTCCCTCAACTTTTAATTGCGTCGATTAAGTCCCTCAACTCAACAATTTGTTTTAATGTGGTCCATTGTCTTAATTTTCTCTCAATTTTGGCCGAAAAGTTGGTCATGTGACATGCACATGACCAACTTAAAAGGCAAAATTGATATTTCATAATTAATAAAACATGACATGTGCGTGGCACGTGACCAACTTTCCGGCCAAAATTGACCGAAAATTGGCTGGGAGAACCAAATTGAAATAAATTGTTGAGTTAAGGGATTCAATCGACGCAATTAGAAGTTGAGGGATCAAATAATTTTAAACGTAAAGTTGAGGGACTAATAGTGACATTACCCCAAGTATGGTAAAGTGGATTCTTTAGACTCAAATATAGTTTCATAAAATCCTCGAGTACAAAGACTTATTTTACAAAGTTTTATAATGTTCTAAAGGAATATCTGCATAAGGAAATCAAAAGTGGAATTCAGCTCCTACCTAATGCACTCCCTCTCAATTGTGTCCAATATACATTTAGATAGATGACATGTCATGGTAATAGGCTTGATTCAACAATACACATTATTTTTCATTAATATCATTTTTAACTCAAGTTGATGTGATTATATAAGAGATGACAACAAACATCATAGGATATTGATGCGATTTCAAATAAACTACTGGGTCCATTTGGGGTGATACCTGGTGCATCCGAGAGTTCAATTCCTGGACAAATATTCACCACAAACAGTGTTAAATTATTGGGGGGGGGGGGAGGTCCACCAAAAAAAATATATATATATATATATATATATATATATATATATATATTGTTATGTTTTAACACTTTGTGTGGTGGATATTATCCCTCCAAAGCCACTCACTATTAGTGCTTCAGCCCCTATGATCTCTCAGAGCAATAGTGGGGGAGCCAACCTATCGGGGCCCCCGTGTCCTGCTTCAAAAGACAAAACTGGGGCTGCCGAACCTTTGGGACTTGCCCAGTCTGGCCGGGTGTCATGCACCCTTGATTTCCACTCTATAATGGATGGTTTTGGCACTAAGGGTGCTCAGGGTCCCCTGTTGGGCGTTTCAACTAGCCCTCAAGGAATGTTTATCTTAAAAGAAAGGGATGCTGAGAGTGTGCACAGGGGTTCAACCAATTCCCTCTCTAAAAACTATCGTGGTAAGGGAACTGTTTCTCAAAGTGGGTCAGACATTTCTGAGGGTCGCGCACCCCTGCGTTCTTCGCCCCCTATAGCTCCTCCTGGGAAGCGTGTTCGTGAGTCCTCTCTTGGGAGTTCTAGTTCTCCTGGCCTTGGAGAGGGACTATTTACCTTTGGGGTGAATCAGGACCCCGAAGTTCAATCTTTTTGGGATAGCAGTAATTCGGTAACCCTTTGGTCTTTAATGAAGGTAGCCGTGAATAATCACGACTCCAACTGCTTGTCCTCTCTCAACTGAACGGATTGACGAAGAGATCTCTGCCGAAGGTGGACAAGTAAGTGTTTTCATTCATTCGTGCCATTATTTATAGTCTATATGCATTGATGATTCGTCCGATTTTTTAGTTGTCACTTTCTTCATTTCCTCAGTCAATTCAACTATCCCATCAACTCCACCTCAAGTACGAAGAATTAGAGAGAAAGTATGACGAATGTCGCTAAAAGAACCAGAAACTCTTTTCCAAGTCCTTTGGGGCTCATGGGTTGGCCACCAAATGGGAGAAGAAGTATAATGAGTCCAAGGGGAAGCTTGAAGTGAAAGTATCCTATAGCACTGGCTTCCTTGGCACGGATGTGGGAAAAAGAGATTGCGTGATGCTAGGAGATTGGCGGTGGAGAAATTTTAAAAGAGTGTGGATTTCGTAGATGAGTGTAACAACCGGGCGTATGATATCGCCAAAGGCTTTATGGCCAAGAGGGTTTGCAAATACCATAGGGCTCTTCGAGAGAGCGGTCATCACCCGGAGGATGATTTCAAATGGTTATATGGTGATATCCCCAACACTAGCAATGGGGAGGTCGAGACGGGGGTGATCCCGCTAGTTAAGTTGGTGGTCACCCCCCTCAGCACTAGCAATGGGGAGGCCGAGACGGGGGTGATCCCGCTAGTTAAGTTGGTGGTCACCCCCCTCAGCATCTAGCCCTTTGTTGCCTTTAGTACTTTGGCTTATCTATTTGCTCCACTTACCCTTGCATGGGATATTTTTATTTAAGCCTTGACTTGTTATTTACATGTGGTTTTTATGTTATTTGTACTTTTTAAGACTATTTTTGCTTGCCCGGTTGTGGGCTAGTCTAGCTTTCACGACTTTCTTTCTTGTTTTGACATATAGTATGTTCATCCCTGGATTATACTTTGGGCTTTCTTAGGCTCCGAGTAAGTCTTTACCTTGTTTACCCCTTGGATTCATGAGCGCAGGGTCAACCACTTAACTGTTTTTCCTTACCTCGTGGCTCTGTGAGCACTAGAGGGTGCTAACCTCTCATGCCCGTATGACTTTCTATAACCCTTGGCTTTACGAGCTCTGGTAGAGTACCAATGGTTCTATTCTTAATATTGGGGTGTCGAGGATGTTATTTATGTCCTCTTCCACTCGTTGCCTTACAGTTTTAGCAGGGCGTCGCGTGGCGCTTTTGGAGCCCTTTACTGATAAGCTTCCGTCTTTGGGCTTTATTTTCTTAAAAACAGTAGCTAAAAGTAATCTTAGTTTCTACACCTTCTTGTCCCCCATTTCTTAATGTGTTTACTATGAGTAAGACATTTAGGAGTAAATTTTTTGCATGGATTCACCATGTGTATGTTTTGTAAGTCTATGACTAACTAGGCGAACTTTGCCTTGCCCCCCACTCTCTAAGAGTCTTCTACATGGTTGAAACATTTGGGTGTAAGGTTTTTATAGCATGTTACATGGAGCCTTGAATTTATTATTTTTGGTGTGAAGTGGATCATCACCTTAGTCGTATTTGTATAATCTCAGTCCAGAGTCTATGTTGGAGGGGGAGTCATTTTATGAAGCCTCAATCCCTCTTAAAACTATTGGAAATATTATAAGGTGGACTAGTCTCAACCGATTCTTTGTTAGCTCGGGGGATTTTCATTGTTCAACCTATACTGACCTCTGAAGGGCTTCAGTCGGACTCATTGTTCCTGGGGAGCACTCATGAGCATTGTTAAATCACTCATTGTTTATTGTCGTATAGACTTGTATGAAGTCACATGCACGTTGACAAATAAATCTAGCATACACAGCAACATAGAGAAAAATGTGCTCTAAGGCACTTAGCAAGCATATATCAAAAATTCAAAGTATCCAAAATTCAATGTAAAAACATACGGGGGTGCACACATGCATCTTAAAACTTTAAAGGAATAGGTTGTGCCCAGAGGCACCCTTATTTAATGCTTGGCACGTGGCTAACTCGAGATTGTTCAGTAAGAATAGTGATTAAAGGCATAAAATAAACTTGTTTCTTGTTACCTATCGATGCCCTATGGAGCACAACAGTTTGATAGATTTGGGGGTATCCCCCACCAGAGGTTTTTTTACCTTCACTGTGCATGTCGAACTCAACTACTTGATCTGGTGAATCTCCCTCCATCCTTAACTCCTCATTCTCGACCTCTACTGGCTCTATGGCCTTTGCTTGCATCACTTGACGTACGAGGGAGCCTCTCCTCTTGGCGAGGGGTGCTTGGTTGCTGAGGTGTACCGTGCCTCCATGGAGCAACCTATTAAGGTCACCGACGTCTGTCAAGGAAGTCGATCGCTAGTATATTGGCCAAGTGCTTCCTTGTTTGGTCTTGCCCCCCAAGTGACTTTCCTCATCTTATGAGACCAGGTTTATCATGGCTTGCTTTTCCCTATCCTCGTGATTTGAGATGTTATGCTTCCTCTTAGGTTTTTTCAAAGCATTGGCATAGCACTCTCTTGCTACCCTCACATCTCCAAAATCCTCCATTCCGACCGGGGTCCAGAATTTTATCTTCATGTGGAAAGTAGATATGACCGCCTGGAAAAGGTTTAAGCTCGGCCTACCCAAGATGACGTTATACGTGGAGAGGACTTTGAACGCTAAAAACTTTGCCATTTTCGTAGAGCAGGCTAGGGATATACCCAAAGATATAAGCAGAGATACCTCCCCGAGTGCCTCCACTGTCTCGCCCGTGAAACCAGTGGGGGGTGTTAACCGCTTAGAGCTGTGCATTATCAACCCTAATAGAGTGAAGGCATTGTAAAAGATTATATCTGCAGAACTTCCACTATACACCAAAATCTTCTTAACCCAAAAATTAGAGATGATCGCCGATATTACTAAGGCATTGTTCCTTGAGGGGACTTGGTTCTCCAGATCTTGCACTCCAAACTTGATACTTAACACATTTGGCTCTACCTGATTTATTTTCTCCACCTGCGGGGTGTTGATAGCATGCAACCCCGTAGTAGCCCTTAGCAAAGCTTTCTTAGAGTTCACAGAGTCTCCCCCCAATGCCTCCCAAAATCACCCCTATTATTCCATTTACTATGGGGTTCTCCATATCCACCATCCTGGAGAGATTGCCTTTACCTCCTTCTTTACCCCCGCAGACCCGATGGGTCTTGAGGAGTCAATCCAGATGGTGTTACGACCTCTTGTAAGTAGCCCCTCTTAATAAGCTTCTCTATCTCCACTTGTAGATGGTAACATTCTTCAGTAGTGTGACCTTTGCCTGAGTGGAACCTACAGTAATTAATGGATTTCAAGCGGCTAGGATTATCCTTCATCTTTTTGGGCCATTGGACTATGCCTTGTTGCTCAGCGATGGCCAGAACCTGCTCTCGCGGGAGTGTTAGCGGGGTATACTTTGAAAACTCCAAGGGAGGCATGTGCTTGCGCTCCTTAGGTTTTGGTACCTTGTAGTCTTCTCTGGCCTTTATCTTGTTACCACTACCTTCTTGCCTTGCCAGCTCCATCGTCTCCTCAATCCTGATGTATTTTTTCTCCTTAGCTAACAATTTGTCCATAGTGGACGGCAGCTTCCCTGCGATGGATTCTTTGAACCTGTTGTTGTGCAAGTTCCTTTGCATTATCCCCGACAGCAACTCATGGTTAATGTGCGGTACTTCAAACACCGCCATGGAGAAGCGTTGCACATATTCTATTAAGGACTCTCCATCTCGTTGAACCACAGTTAACAAAAAGGAGGTTGTCTTCAGATATTTTTGGTTCATAGAAAAATGGTTTCGCGTCAGCTGCCCAAAGCCGGTGATGGTACCGGAGAACAGTTCGTTAAACCAGATAAGGGCCCGAACAGACAAAGCGGTTCGAAAAAATCTTATAGTAGGTCGCATCGCTGACGTCGTACATGTCATCCTTTGCATTAAACTTGTCAACATGTTCTTGAGGGTCTCCAACTCCCTCATATTCACTAAGGTGTGGTATCTTCAGCCTGGCGGCATGGACTCTGCCAAAATAGCTGACATAAAGGACTTCTCTTGGGGGTGTTATCGCTAAGGGTATGAGTTGCATGTCTTCATATCTTCTTCTGTTTTCCACACTATCATCTTGACGTGGTGCCTGCCTATGCCTGCCTTCCTGCCTCGGCATTGCCTCTTCTAGGGTCAAGGAGACTTGACCTCTACATGGAGATATATGGGGCGTTGGCCTTCTATCTCTTCCAGGGGGTGTCCTCACAAGGGGAAACCACGCTGCTCTTTTTCTTTTCGCATGCTGCCCCATTGACCCGGGAGTTGGATCGCATTGACCCAACCCCGCCAGGGGTCAGAGATTCCTGACCTGGATGGGAGGATTGAGTAGGCTCCACTCGCGGTGGGTGCTCTTTTTCCTGAGTCTCATAAACCCTACAAGCTGACTGAGGGAGTACAACCTCAGCCCCCTCCCTTGAGGTGGGGGTGCGACTTGAGGGTTTCCAACCTGAGAGTTTTGTCCCCTTAGTGTTGATGGAGCGGGCGTCCCGCAAGATGGAAGCACTTTGGCATGTTGTTGGACAAAACGGGTTGCTGCCCTTATTGAGGCGTCCTCAACTAGAGCAAGGAGGGCTTTTTGGGTGATCTCGAACACCCTGGTGGCAGGGGGAGGAATCACCTCTGGCATCACAAGCGGAACATTTTGTTCAATCAATGGAGGAGGTCGAATTGGGTCTCGCCCACCAACTGGCCCATCCCACCATCCTTCTTGCGATGTGGGATTAGGGACTCCATCACTTGTCGCAGGTGCGTTGTTGCTAGCCATCCTATCACCTATTGTACGTGCTTGAGACCTAGTTCGCATACTCAGTGGCTAGATCGCTGTACCCACAGACGGTGCCAAATTGATGCGGGATAAAAATGCAAATATGTGAAAGTGTCACGTGATCGGCATGTGGGGAGGGAATCCGACCCAACACACGATAAACTAGGCACTAGGTTGATTTATGTTTACACTGCACTCGCTATAGGCAAGCTGCCTACGTACACACTATGATGAGATCAAGTGTTTTCGTAGTTCAACGGTGGTTTTTTATGGAGAGAGAGCAGATAATGAATTATAATTTCTCTCATAAGGTATTTATAAGGTTGGATATGGGTCACAGGCTGAAACCTTATTACCAGTCCATTAGAATACATGTTAAACTAATAAATATGTATTTCATATTTATTAGCCCAATTATTCTTAGAGCCTCTTTATGGGCTTATTTTGTAATGGGCTGCTAGCCATGTGGGTTCTCTCATATAATTATATTGGATTTTGCCCGAGGGAGATAACCCAGCCCAAACCAGAGATAATTTAATTACCATTGTGCCCCTAGACATTTCTAGCGCACATCACTGGATTTATAAGTATATCTTGTGTGTGTGGTCGGTCTCCCTTTCCGTATTGTTAGTTCTTTTTTTCCTCTTCTTATATTGCCACATTTTATGCGTCAGAGGGAATATAATGTGTATATCTTCTGTTATGTTCTATTCTTATGTTGTTTCATTTTCTGAGCATATGTTCTGTTGAGCAAGTTTGATAGAGTTTTGTTTAGTTCCTTCTGAATATGTTATTGTTTCTTATATTACATGACGACTTAAGTAATTATGTTATTGTTCTTTACGTCATGTTTCTGGCTTGCTTGTTTTAATTTCTCATGGTATCGAATTTGATTATTCTGTTTTCTCAGGAGTTATAGAGATTAGTTTCGTTGTTTCATCCAAAATTTAATCAAATGTATGTCCCGGTTTGTCAGTATTTCAGCTGCTTATGTTAGTTGTTTTGGTGGTATTCTTTTGAGTGCTTTTGCTGTAGATCTTCTTGTTTTTTCTGTTGGTTTTGTTTTTCGGATTCAAATGTAGAAATTGCAATCCTTTTTCATTGATTTAGTCTTGAAATTTATTTCGAAGGTTCAGTTTTTAACTGATTTAATTGCGAAATATGCGTCTTTATTTGCTTGTTATTGATGGCTTTATAGTTGTTATGTGGGTCCGGTTTATACCGATTCAATGCGAATATGAGGATTACTTTTTCTTCTTTTCGTTCTTGTTATTTTAGTTTTACGTTTAATGTTTCAGCTGATTCAAATTTGGATATGCGATTGTTAACGGATTTCTTCGGTTTGTGATATATATGTCTACTCTTTTCCATGATTGATTATGACTTTGTGTTGCTGAATGTTGGTCTTTTTTGTGGTGACACTTTACATCTTTTGGGTCTATGGTTTAGGGACTAATGGACATTTAGTTGAAACATTAGCTAGACATTTTCGTCAAAAAGTTGAAAGATTATTTTTACAATGAAAAGTGATTCCATGGACCTAAAGTTGTGTTTTTTAGGAGGATGCTATCAAATTCACAAAGGAGAGAGCAGCAAGACTAAAAATGCAATTTTTTTATTTGTTTTTGATAAGATACTATTTTGTTACGATAAGCATTAATCACAATAAGTCAATTCATTACATGTATTTCTTACTTAAATTAAAATAGTGATAAATCAAGAAGTCATGACCTAGCATCCCTCGTATGCATATAATGTAGTACATCTACCTACTAAAGCCCAGGGAGCAAGTGGGGTTCTTGAGTTCCCTGGTGCCGATCAAATGACAAGCTTGGTCGAAACATTGTAATCAGCCCTCCAGTATTTCGATGGATACATGATCATATCCACTGTGTTGTGAAGGAGTCATTTCCATTACTGAACGCCACTCTTCAATATATGCTGCTGTTTGTTCCGAACTGAATCTTGGCGACTCGCGATGCCAAAGAAATGAAAGAACTTGTTCAGTTTCACCCAAAAGAAGGGCTGCTTCTCGGACATTTTTCTCTCGTTCTTCAATGGAATTGCGATGGCACTTCATGGTTATAACACGGGTTAAGTTGATAAGACAAGCTGACAATATATCCGCAATCATTACAGATAATCGCTCGAACAATCTCTCATCATCTTCTGTTTCCTCTTCGATATTTACCCCTTGCTGATTATAAACCAGGGAAATTGTTTGGCTTATTCTGTACATTGAGTTAGCAGCAATGATGTTAGGAGGCCAATTAAGAGGATTTCTCATTACACAATCCTTTGAATCTCTCTTGAACTTCAACACAATTTTTTCGGATTCAGTAGAAAGCTTTTGCAGCGCATCGTGGGAGTTTCTCGACTCGAGAGAAATTTTTTGAAGATCCACTTTGTCTTGCCATTTGTGGTGTAGCTCGACTCCCGTCCAAATTGTTGCCGCCTCTCTAGTGTTCATTAAATCTCCGTTATTGTATAAGCATTTCTCCACGAGATTTACAAAGACAAGCCCTTCACGAACGCTGCTTACTATCGAATTAACTTTGTCATTCGAGATGTTGGGAAGTGAAATCGAGATGCAGGTGAGGGTCACCAAAGGTAGAGACCAGCAATTTGGTGGTTCTTGCGGATGTAGACTCGGAACTTGATTACTGTCAAATGTAATTACCCCATCAAAGCTATTGGACTTTTTCAGAAGTTGTAGTAAACTCTTCGGTTGCTGTTTTTTTCCAATCTCTATCACTCTTTCAACTTCATTGCAAATGCTCTCCAGCGTCTTCTCGGGCAGCTCAGCCTCACCTTTGAGTTTTAGAGCATAACGTCTGATGTCCGTTTCAGTGTTATCATCTCCTGATTCTTCGACGTTTCTGGGAATAGAGTTTATACGCTTTTGGATCTTCAAATATTTGAGGTGCTGGAATAATAGGACAAGTGGATGCGAGACGAAGCTTGAGATTAGAAGAACTAGTTTGCTGGAAAGAACAATGAAAATTTGAACCCTCACTAAGAAGTTGAGAGTATATCCTTTTGCAGTGTGGAGAACTTTTTTGCGCTTGAGGTGCCTAATTGTTGAAGGTAAAGAGCTTCTTTTCCACTCCACCAGCCTCTCAGTCCAATACGTCTCGATTTTGAGCTCATCTTTTACTAAAGAAAAAAAAATAATGATAATATTAAGGGATAATTAAACTCACACCCCCTTAATGATAGAGTAATTATACAAACCTCCTCTCACTAATTGATAATTACAAACACATCCTCTCATGTTAAAGATTTCTTACAATTGCACCCCTGTATGTAACAATTCTTACAATTACACCCCTTGTAAACATTACAAATAGACCCCTAAAAGGGTGTGTTTGTAATTATCAATTAGTAAAGGGAGGTTTGTGTAATTATCTCATCATTGAGGGGGTGTGAGTGTAATTATCCCTAATATTAATGACAATATCATCAGAGTTACTAAAAGAGCAAAATTCAAAATTAGTCTCATAGAATATATATGGAAGGGAAATTGCATTTTTGTCCCATAATATTTAACTTTTTTAATTTTGATCTCATTTGTTATGGGATACTCACGCTATATCCTGTAACTTTTAAAAGTTCTCAGATTTTGTCACAACTAAATTTTTCATCCAAAATTTAACGGTCAATTCCGTGTTGATCGATTTTTTCAGTTGAGCCCAAAGGTGAGAGCTTTTAAAACTTATGCAACATAATTTGAGAATCCTGTAACGAATAAGACCAAAATTAAAAAATGACAAATATATGGGACCAAAAATACAATTTTTCCGATATGATATGTTGACAAAAGATTTTGTTACCTTTAGTTGAGCACCTCAAATTTACGGCGATATACCATCTGAGTGCAGGAGCAAGACTGCCGAATGCCACTCCGATTGACTGAGAAATTAGAATCCAATTAGTTGAGTTGCCATAGACTGAAGCAGTAAGACCAAACCTTTTATGTATCACCGCCATTCTTATCTGAGCTACCAAAAGAATCACAACAATCAACATACAAATCACGCCAGAAGCAGCGGACGTGGCCGATCGGGCAATCACAAACTGAGGGCTGCCAGTTTCCGCCATCACCCAATACTTCTTCACTAACCCTTTCAACTTACGAGTCGTGAATTCGCTCGTGTCGAGGGATTCTTCACTCAGTGCCTCGCTATGTATTTCTTGGTACTTCGCTTCGAGATACTTTTTCGTGGATAAAATCATAATCGACGAAGAAAGTAGAAGCGCGAGCAAGAATAGCATGGAAACAGCAGTTAAGACTTCTTCAGGAAAAACAAGATGGCGACGGATAATGGAACGCGTCTGGATGATTTGGATGAAAACATCCACAAACACCGTAACTATGAGAATAGCCAATGCGGTAACATTCGTTAGAATGTCTTTATCATCCATGGATCCAACGGATATCATGAAATTGCCCGTGGCTATGGACATTAAAGCGAGGCTGCTTAGTTTCGCCAACCTATCTGTTATAGCCCAGAAGTTAGTGGTAAGGTCCACTGGCAACTTCATTGCTACAGCTAAGAGTGTAAGTGAAGTGGCGTTGAGGGAAAAGTATTTGCATGGGAACCAAAGCTTTTTGCTACGAAATCCGTGGAAGACGTTCGTCGCCATCGCCACTGAGCAGGCGAGGGAGGCTGCCGCGACGTACATTCCGATCCATGGCATGGGTCCGGCAAGTTGTCGCTGAATATATTCATCGGTATTGTTGTTTGGGGGAACCGAAATGGACATGTTTTGAAGAATATGGAGGAATTGTATTGTTTTCGAGGAATTGAAGAGTTGGTGGGAGTTGTTTATCTTTGCTCGTATTCGTAATTGTAAATGCTGTCGAGGCGGCTACTATTATATAGTTAAAAAATTAGAGCAAATTAAAGGTCCTCCATTAGCCAAAAGTGAGTTATTCCTTCACGTGGTTTCTAGATAAATGTACGTAATCAACCTCCACTTCTACGGTATATGTAATATTCTCGTTAATATTTTTGAAAAAATTATATCTCAAATTATATTTGGCTGGACCAAATTTAATTCATAAAGCGAGTTATTAATGCATAGCAAATTAGCTCTCGAGTAGACTACACACAAGTGTATTATACTTATCATATAGTTGGCTTCTTATTTTGTAAAATATACTTGGATGTGACCGATCAGGATCGGGCTAGGATTTACCTTACCTGAAGGACCTTGTAAGTAACATTAAGCTCAACGAAGCTGGGTATGTAATAGAACTTTCCATATTTTAGTGAGTGAAAAGTAGTAGAGAGTCGCATATTTGATATAGAAAGTTAAACAGGTTCACCTTTGAAATTATCGTGCTTTACGGTCAAAACTGCATTTTGGGTCTCATAGGATAATAGGTGTAGCCTCTATCTCTATGGGATTTTCACATATAGACCCACATGATGAAAATTTTAATCACATTAATCCTTTTCGCTAAAAGAAGGATGAATATCACAAACACCCCTTATAGCTAGTATTTATAATGTTTTGGTTAATTTTTAATTATTTGATAATTTTGGTGCTCATATTTTACAATAAAAGCAAAAACTAAGTTTTATTTTAATCAAACTATGTAAATACCTTAGAGTATTTTGATGGATCGGAAACATTCCATTAGGGAGCCGGACATACTTTTTGTACTACTTTATTTAAAAAAATTATGTTATTTTTATAGTTAAAATTCATTATGTAATAAAAGTTAATAAGAAATTATATAACGAATAGTTGTATTTAATTTTACGTACAGAATAAGGATCGAGATAAGTACATGCAGAATAAGGATCAAGATAGGTCGTCTTTCCTCTGATAGGTCTATTTCCCACAAAACCACTATATGCTAAACAATTATCAACACATCCCCAATGCTTTTTGAATTGCGCTCATGTCTCCCCAAACAAATTAACATGTATATTGAAATATTAAAACCAAAAATACAAATTGCAGAACTCACCATTAAAGTGGCAAAACTAGTTCTTTAAATAGTGTCGGAGACAACTTAAAGACATCATTTTTTTTTCAATTTTCGAGTATTGAGAACAGATTTTACCAAAAACTTGCATGTATCGGGCAAATAACACTCTCAATATTTTAATTTATGATTTTGTAGGCTGATCTGTTCAATTATGTGGACACTCAACTTGCTAATATGGACTTCACATTTTTCCTACAAGGAAAAAGTAACGAATGATTAAAAATAAATCTATATCGAACTTTAAATAATAAGATACAAAAATATTTTAATAAAAAACAAAAATAGTTTGATTTAAAATAATTACTTATATATTAACAGTTGGATTTATGGGGATTCCTTTTCCCAAAAAATGAGAATCATGAGATATAAAATAAAATCATAGAAGCCTTGTCATGTATCCAGTTATCCAGGATATGGTCACCACTAAGCCCCAAATGGATGAGATGCAACATTTTTTTCATTTTTTCTAGAAAAAATAAGATGATTTAGTTTTAAATAATAGAGATATGATGTAGGAAGATGTGATGTAGGAAGTTTGTTTGGATCAATTTTTTATAAAAAAATGTAATTGCTTTTTTGGTAAAAAAAAAGAAAAGTAATGATTAAGTGTGATGAGATGTGTGTTTTTTTTTTTTTTGTAAGAACTATTAATTTTCTATGAGAAATTGGTGTTGATGAGACTATTTTTTTAAAAGAATTATACATATTAAAGTTAAATTCAACGATTAACCCATTCCGAAATATGCAAAGTGCATTTTATTTATAACATTGCGTCATTTCGAATTAAGATCTGTGATTTTATATCTTGATGACTATGTTAAGATATTAATACAAGTCTTCTAGTTGTTGGGTAAACTGTCTAATTATGAACATAAAGAAAATCTGACTTCCTGAAGAAAGAAGAAGAAAAATGCTACTTAAATCCATTTTTCAAGACAATTTGAGATTGGGCAAAATACAAAATGGCCCCTGAACTATAATGTCGCATATACCTCCTGAACTAATAAACGTACCAAATTGATCCCTCGGTCAAAGTTTCATTTCCACGCCATTAACTGTTATCCTAGATGGCATAAATTCAAAAAATATAGCCTTTTTTTTTATAGCTGCTGGAATTTATTTCCTAAATTACCCCTCCACCTTTTTCTATATATTAAATTTGATTTGAGGCCTAATTTCATGAACTTCTCACCATTAACCAACAAAATTCAACCCATTTTTTTCTCTACAATTTGTTATTCAACTTTTTTCTCATTTTTTCAGTCAGCTTTTTCTCTTGGTTTTGAAATGTTTGGTTATATTTTGGGATGATATTTTGGTGAGAATTATTGGTGAGAAATTTATGGGGACACGTGCGTGTTTGATGAGATTGTGTTTGATTTTATTTTGGGAGTTGGTTTTTGGGTGTTTTTTTTTTTGTGAGATAATGTTTGGTTTTGTTTTCAGACGGAACAAAAGTTACTGTAGCAGTCAAATCATTAAGTTTTTGTCTGTTAGAGAGGAGAGAGAACACATAGAGAGGAGACAAAGTAGGTATAGAAAGATGGAAAATAATTATTATGTTTTTTTTTACCAAAAAAGTAGTGTATTTTTGACCAAATATTTTGTGAACCAAACATGGTTTGGTGAGAATTTTGGACCAAACGTGGTTTGAAAACATAACCAAACATTGCCAATATTTTTCATTAGATTTTTTTTTTGTTATAATTTCCTGCGTATTTTTTCTTCCGCTCTAAAATTTCTTACACTCTAATTTTCATACAACTTTTCACTCATTTTTTTTTCACGTGATTTTGTTACGCGATTTTCAGTTTATTTACTTTAATTTTTCGCTCGATCTTTTTATTTGATTTACCGGCGAACTTTTTTTCCTAAATCACTCAAAGTTAGCATCTAATAGCAGCATAGATTCGCAACCATCATGCCGTTCATGCTGTCGATCAATGCATTATATGACTTTTTCTTGGATCAAAGTGTGAATGCGAAATTATATACCGAATCAAAAATTGTCATCAATCCATCAGATTTGATTAGAAAAATCCCAAACTTCTGACTTTTAGAACTATATCAAAAATATTACAATAACATAACATCAACAGCCAACACACTATATACTTCAAATCTCAACATTATAACATCCATAGTTCAAAACATTAAAAAAATATGACCAACAAAACAAAATACGTGCACTACAACAAAAAGTAAAATTAGTCATAAAATTTAGAATGACGATGTTAAAACTGTCACTAGAAATATATAATGAGTGACAATGATTTTTGCTTTGTCACAAAGAGAATTTTTAGTGACAAGAGTTTCTCTAAAGTTGTCATTATTGACAATTAGTGACAACTTAGTGGCAACACAAATAGAGTGATAACTATAATTGTTGTTACTAAGTTGTCATTAAAGGTGTGTTACTAAATGTCAATAGTAACAACAATTTCCTTGTCATTAATTATCAAGAGTGACAATGTTTTTATAAATCTTGTCATTATTAAACATATAAAGTCTATTCTTGAGACAAAACAAAAATTCTTATCAATAAAAATTTACAACTAGTGATAAATTTGACATTGTCACTTGACATTTTGTCAACAATGTCGTTTTTTTTTATTTTTTTTGTAGTGTTGGCCAAACAACTCCAATACATGACAAAACAAAATGCCAACTTAGACTAAACATGGTTTGAGTTTTTAGCATTAATTCTTACACTTCATAGTATGAAAAGCACTCTAAATTAAGCTGGATTTGATGAATCTCCGTTGTTAATAGTGACACTATATTTGTTTGATGAAGATTGGCCGGAGAAAATCACACCTCCAAACCTTTTGTTAAACCTTTGCACCTACAAAAGCAAAATAAATTATTAAAGAATTGAATACAAAAATAAAGTAATAACAATTAATGAAATCTATCTAAAATACCCTGGACATTGTCACCAAGCTGACTGCCATCAGTTTGAACAGGATTTTGTGTTGTAGGGAATTGCACTACATTAAATAGATAGAAACATCTAAATGGGAATAAAACTCACCTAACTAAAAACAATTACGCTCAAAATTAAAAGAAGCAAGTAAAGAAGAATATTCAACCATCTTCACAGATGTACTAGCACTGGCACCATTAATAGGATTCTCTCCATGCCGCACCGGGTGAGCCCGAAGGTGACACTTGTCACATTTTATGTTTTTATTTTATTGTTCCTTTTTTTCACATTTTTTCTTTTTACTAAATCCTTTACAAAAAAAGGCTGTTTTATATTTGTTTTCTTTTTTCTGGTTTTTTGTTTTGTAAACTGAAGAAAAAATTCTTCTTGCCCATTTATATATATGTTTGTATTATTTAAGGGTGTAAGTGTCAGACAATTTCATCTTGAAAATTCAACACAACACGTATGAGTAAATATAAAATTAACTCAAAATTAAACAATTACGTCTTCATACTGAGCGATTTAAGTAGGTCGAGTTGGATTATATTTTAATTATATTTGCTCACAACTAAAATTATTTATTGTTTAACTGAAAATAATAAATAATTTAATATTATTAAAATAGTAAAAATTATTATATTATCTTGATTTGTAGAAACTGAAAAGATTTTGATCATTAATTGAATGAAATTATAATCAAAGAAAGAACACAATTTATTTGTGAAAGAAAAGATTTAAAGAAAACCTGAAAACACTAAATTTGAAAAACATAATAAAAAATAAGAAACACAAAAAAAAAAAAATCAAAAGTTAAAAGGTGATGTGAAAAACCGAACAAACAATAAGGTAAAAAAAGGAAAAGAAAATAAATAGAATAAACAATAAGAAAGAAAGGAAAAAGAAATTAAAAAGATAGAAAGCGACAAGTGTCACTTTATCCCGCACCCTGTGCACCTCACCGCGTGTGGCATCGAGGGATATGTTAGTTACAGAAATATGTAGTGTTAACTATTTTATTTGTGGGTAAAGATTAGGGGAATATTAAAAAATTAATAAACAAAATGAAAAATCAAAAAATGTACAAAAATACATGGGGTTCAGGAAATAGCACGAAACGAACCAAGAGACGACATAGCTTATGTCGTCTCTTGCTAATTATTATTTTTATTAAATTAAAGTGAGACGACATAGGTTATGTCGTCTCACTTTAATAAATATATATATATATATATTTTTAAATTGTTATCACAGCTTTTGCCGTGATAATATTTTTTTTTTCTTGCCGTATTCCTTTATCAGGGCATCGAAATGAGTCAATTTTTGTGTAGTTACAAATTTTATATGAAAATCTACACATTATATGTTCGGGTCGAGACCCAAAAATAAACGAAAAAGGGAGAAAAATGAGTAGAAAAGACGGAAAAAATTATTATTTTTTTAAAAAAAAATCCTCTAGTGCTGCTTTTTTACTTGCCGCATTCCTTTATGCGGGCATCGAAATGAGTTCATTTTAATATATTTACAAAGTTTATATGAAAGTCTACAAATTATATGTTTGGGTCGAAATCCAAAAATGCACGAAAAAGGGAGAAAAATGACAAGGAAAAAAATCATTATTTTCTTAAAACAATTGCTCTAGTTCTGCTTTTTTGCATGCCGTATTCCTATACCTGGGCATCGAAATGAGTCCATTTTTATGTATTTACAAAGTTTATATGAAAGTCTACAAATTATATGTTTGGGTGGAAACCCAAAAATGCACAAAAAAGGGAAAAAAATGACAAGGAAAACAATCATTATTTTCTTAAAAAAATTGCTCTAGTTCTGCTTTTTTGCTTGCCGTATTCCTATAGCTGGGCATCGAAATGAGTCCATTTTTATGTGGTTATAAAATTTATATGAAAGTCTACAAATTATATGTTTGGGTCGAAACCCAAAAATGCACGAAAAAAGAGAAAAAAATGAGCCGAAAACAAGGAACAAAATCATTATTATCTAAAACAAATTGCTCTAGTTCTGCTTTTTTGCTTGCCGTATTTCTTTATCCGGACATCTAAATGAGTCCATTTTTATGTGGTTACAAATTTTATATGAAAGTTTACAAATTATATGTTCGGGTCGAAACCCAAAAAAACACAAAAAAGGGAGAAAAATGACAAGAAAAAATAATCATTAGTTTCTTAAAAGAATTGCTCTAGTGCTGCTTTTTTGCTCGCCGTATGCCTTTACCCGGGCATCGAAATGAGTCCATTTTTATATAGTTACAAAGTTTATATAAAAGTCTACAAATTATATGTTCGGGTCGAGACCCAAAAACGGACGAAAAAATGAGAAAAATGAGCCGAAAACAAGAAAAAAAATCATTATTTTCTTAAAAAAAATCCTCTAGTGCTACATTTTTGCTTGCCGTATTCCTTTATCCGGGCATCAAAATGACTCCATTTTTAAGTGGTTATAAAGTTTATATGAAAATCTATAATTTATTTGTTCGGGTCGAAATCCAAAAATGCACGAAAAAGGGAAAAAAATGACAAGGAAAAAAATCATTATTTTCTTAAAAAAATTGCTCTAGTGCTGCTTTATTGCTTGCCGTATTCCTTTATCCGAGCATCCAAATGAGTCCAATTTTGTCTGGTTACAAAGTTTATATGAAAGTCCACAAATTATATGTTCGGGTTGAAACCCAAAAATACACGAAAAAGGGAGAAAAATGAGTCAAAAACAAGGAAAAAAATAATTAAACAAGCATCCTCAATAATCTGATATATACCAATACCAATATTTTTGCACGAAGCTGATATATTTCTACAAGTTTATTTTTTTCCTTGTTGTCGGCTCATTTTTCTCCCCTTTTCATTCATTTTTGGGTCTCGATGAGAGACTAGAAGAATGATTCATTTGGATCCACGAGGCCATCTTGTTCAGTCTCCTGGAACTAAACTCCTCTGATTGGCTAGACATTTCCTTGTATGTGCACCGAACATATAAATTGGAGACTTTCATATAAACTTTGTAACCACACAAAAATGGACTCATTTCGATGTCCGGATAAAGGAATACGGCAAGCAAAAAAACAGCACTAAAACAATTTTTTTTAGAAAATAATGATTTTTTTCTTGTTTTCGGCTCATTTTTCTCCTTTTTTTGTGCATTTTTTAGTTTCGACCCGAGCATATAATTTGTAGACTTTCATATAAACTTTATAACCACATAAAAATGGACTTATTTCGATGCTCAGATAAAGGAATACGACAAGCAAAAAAGCAACACGAAATGAATTTTTTTAAGAAAATAATGATTTTTTCCCTTCTTTTTGGCTCATTTTTCTCCCTTTTTCGTTTATTTTTTGGGTCTCGACCCGAATATATAATTTGTAGATTTTCATATAAACTTTGTAACCACACAAAAATGGACTCATTTCGATGCCCTGGTAAAAGAGTACGGCAAGCAAAAAAAAATTATGTAACAATTTAAAAAAAATATATATATATATATATATTAAAGTGAGACAACTTTAATTTAATAAAAAAATAATAATTAGCAAGAGACGACATAGGCTATGTCGTCTCTTGGCTGAGACGACATAGGCTATGTCGTTTCGTCCTATTTCCTGAACCCCATGGCTCCGTATGGTTATGTTTTTTGAGTCAAATTTTGAGTTTTTTTTTGGAAAATGTGTATTATAGAAATTCGTGTGAAAATATTAGGCCTTGTTTGTTTATGTTTTCAAATTTCATTTTCAATATTCTGAATCACAAAATTCTAAAAATTCATAACACAAACCATTTTCATTTAAATTCTACTTAACTTTTTCAATTCCCCATATAACTACCTATCACTCACTATATCAATCATTTCACACATTTATCAATCAACATTATTTCCTCCAATCATTATTTTTCTATTCAATCTTCCACTTTTACTATATATTAATAATAAATTTCAAATTTCAAATTTCAAATTTCAAAATATCTTAATATTAAATTAACTTTATATATCTATCTATCTTATTCTATTATTTATTTATTCACATAATCATTACACAAATAACTAACTCAATTATTTAACTCATATTTTACAAATCTCAACCACTATTTAAAAACATAAACAAACACAACACATCACATCAATTCTCACACGAATCCATGTAGTACGCATTCCCCGAGAAATTTTCAGAATTTCATCTAAAAAACATAAACAAACAGGGCCTTAACTTTTATTGTTTGTTTGGATGTGTTTTTAGAAAATAATTGGAAGTGGTGTTTGATGTGACATAAAGTTGAATTTTATTGGGATTTGATATATGAAGTGATTGAATTAATTATGAATGTGTGTGTATATATATATATATATAGGAATGATTTTATATAAAGTATGTATGTGTATATATATATACATATATATTTAGTTATTATAAAATATGATAAAGTAAGAAAGATAATTAGTTAAAAAGTGGGATGATGTAATTAATGATGAAAGATTGTGAATTGATTGAAATGGTGAAATGATTGGTTGTTGTATAGGAGAATGTGTAGTAGAATTTAAAAATTTGAGTATTTTTTGTAAAATTTAACTAAAAGTATGCATTTTTATTTTTTAATGATCCAAAAAATAAAAATATAATTCTGAAAATATAATCATACGTCGCCGATGTATTTTTGTAAATTTTCTGACTTTTCAATTTTTATTTTTTTTATTTTTTTAATATTCCCTAAAGATTAGCCATTTTATTTGTCAGGAATCTGCAGCTTTAACTATTTTATTTGTCAGGAATCCACAAGTAAAGATAAGCCATTTTAGGTTAGGTACATTATTGAAGTAAGTACTTTAACTATTAAGATATCACACTTTAACTATTTTCTTTGTCAGTCAACCCACATCGATTAGTTAATTCAAGAAGCATACAAAAACAAAAAATATTATACAATATACAATTATTTTTTTCTAAAAACGGGGGACCACATCCCAACAATATAATGAACGTGCTCTTTTCCTTTCAATAATTCCAAAACTTATTTTTAGTTTACAAATTAATCTGCAAATCCCAAAATCAGTTTTAGTCACAAAACTTTACTCCCCATCCAACAAAAACCCAACCCGATCCCAAGCAGATGTTACATTAAAGTTCAATTCAGTGATATAAAGTGTAAAGTCTTGCAAACAAAAGTGTAGAACTCATGAAAATCTAACTTTTAATAAACTCAGCCACCCTACAAAAAACTAAGGCTATGTTTGGTTATGTTTTGGGATGGTATTTTGGTGAGAATTATTGGTGAGAAATTTATGGGGACACGTGCATGCTTGATAAGATTTTGTTTGGTTTTAGTTTGGGAGTTGGTTTTTGAGTGTGTTTTTTTGGTGAGATAATGTTTGGTTTTGTTTCTTGAGGGAACAAAAGTTACTGTAGCAGTCAAATCATGAAAGTTTTGTCTCTTAGAGAGGAGAGAGGAGAGAGAAGAGAGAGAGCACATGGAGAGGAGTGTAGGGACAAAGTAGGTATAGAAAGATGAAAAATAATTATTATGTTTTTTTTTGACAAAAAAAGTAGTGTATTTTTTATCAAATATTTTGTGAATTAAACATGGTTTGGTGAGAATTTTGGACCAAACATGGTATGGAAACATAACCAAATATTGCCTAATTTTTTAGACAATTTCATAAAAGAATTACTCAACTCAGTCAGCCTATGCAGAAGATTCAAAGTTTAAGAATAATATAACAAATCTTGAATTTAACCCTAATTTTCGCACTAACCTTCTACTGAGCCCGCAACTAAATCGTTTCAAACTCCAACTTTAAATCCCGGCTTCGAACTACAGCTTCAAACACGTCCAATCTTTCTTAGACATTCAAAAGAATCTTTGAGGAGTTGGGGTTTTGATAGGAATATACGTGGGAGTTCAGGAATATTTAACGTGTTTTAGACCAAAAATTAAAATAAAATAAATTTTTACTCTTAAACTTTAAAAAACCACGATCCACGTGCAAGGGGTAAAATTGATAATTGGAAAAAGTAATCTAACGGCATTAATCAACAACTAACGGAACTTTGACCGAGGAATCAATTTGGTGCGTTTATCAGTTTAGGGGGTATATGCGACATTGAATATAGTTCAGGGGGGCATTTTGTATTTTGTCCTTTGAGATTTTAAAAGAACATTGGGTGAAAAGTTTCTTTGACATATTTTTTAAAAATACCAAACAAATGCATATTTTAAGGAAAAAATCTTTGAAAAATCGAAAAATGGAAAATGTTGTGTCAAAATCATTGAAAAAAATCCCCATTTCTTTTGCAGTCTTTCCAAGGCATTTTTTGCAGGTTCTTTCTAAAGGACTTTAGTGTAAAAATGGTGTAATCAGCTATAAAAGAATTTCCACTATTGGATTTTTGTGTCTCAAATTGTGTCCCTTCCTATAAAAGGTAATTAATGTGCTATCGGTCTACATTACCCTTCAATTTAATTGAAAAAAATATAATAATACATTTTCACTACAACGTTGCCATGATGTTTAAGGAAAGGACTCACACATGATAATAGGCAAGAGTTGCTAATTAAACAATTATGACATGTTTTGTAATATTATTTATTGTTTGTTATTTTACGAAAAGGACGTATTTGAGAAACGATGGACATTCTTTTGGGAAAGAAAAGATATTATTTTTAGTTGTTACACATCGTAATCCACGATTTCGAGAATGGAAAAATTGTATTTTTCGTCCATAACTTTCTCCTATTTTAGTTTTGGTTTCCTTGGCTTTGGATTTTTTACACTTAATCATATAACTTTTAAAATGTTTCACATTTAGTCAAAATTGAAATTTTTATCAAAAATTTAAACGGTCAAATTCGATAGTCAACATTTTGAACTTTTTTTTTTTGAAAAATTCGTGCATGAATACACTCACACGCGGATTATATTTTATATTACGTGTCGCTCATGTAGAAAATGTAGATTGACGGAGTTAAACGTCAAATTTTGGAGGAATGATTGAGACTAATTGTGAGAAATCTGTAACGAATGAGATAAAAATTAAAAAGGACAAAGCTATGGGGTACCGCAAAATGTAATTTTCCCTTTGGGGAATATAGGTTGAAACTTCCTTTCTTGTTATGATTCCCCCTTAAATCCATTTAAGTGTGAATAATCATTCTTCATGATTGATGAGAAATGAATATTCTTACTTTTATGAAATGAGCTATCTATGGACACTCGTACCAAAAGTTCCGTAATTATCAATAATGACAGCATAAAAAGTATTCAGGTCACGAAAAATCATTATTGTGGCATGACCAAAGTTATCATCATTTATTATATATCCAACAACGATAATTTAGACATTATCACTTCATTTTGTCAAAAAGATTATACTTTTTTTTTTTAGTTCTAGAGGAAAGAAGATACTCTGATTCGACAAACATCGATCGATTGTTTTTACTTTTCAAGTATGAGCCACATTGACTCTATAAAATTTCAAATAAGGAGGAAAGACTACAACTTGTGACAGGAGTTGAACTTTGGACCTCTCACATGAAAATAAAAGCCGATACCATTAGGTTAACATGCCTCGGTAAAAGATTATACTTTGTTGTGGCAAAAAAAACCTAAATCCTAAACTTCCAAACCTCGGACACACACGTTTATTTTCACTATATCAAAAATTAATATTAGTGACAAAATTTGAGGTGATAATGTTAAAATTGTCACTAAATATATACATTGAGTGATAATAATTTTTGCTTTGTCACAGTAAAAATTTTTAATGACAAGAGTTTCTTTAAAGTTGTCACTATTGACAATTAGTGAACAACTTAATGACAACACAAATAGAGTGACAACTATAATTATTGTCACTAAGTTATCATTAAAAGTGTGTCACTAATTGTCAATATTGACAACAACTTCTTTGTCAATAGCTATAAAGAGTGACAACTTCTACTAAAATCTTGTCACTATAAAATCTATTTTTCTGTCAAAATAAAAATTATTGTTACTAAAAATTTACAATTAGTGATAACTTTAACATTGTCACTATGACATTTTGCCACTAATTTTTTATTTTTTGTAGTGTGTTTAATATGGATTGCGAGAAATCAAAAAATTTTAGTTTATATTATTGGTGGTAAAATAGTACTCCCTCCGTCCCAAAAAGGATATTCACTATTCCACTTTTGTTTGTCCCAAAAATATTGTCTCTTACTTTAAAAAGTAAGTATTTATTAGTTAAGTGTCTATTATGCCCTTGACTTTATATCTAAAGTTTTAGTATTAATATCTACCAAAAAAAATGTTTTAATATTAATTCCTTTTATATATATATAAACTCATTAATTTGATTTTGGTAATATAACCAAAATAGTCCTAAATAGCCATAAACAAAAAAGTAGGTATGGAATCTGGTAATATGTAACCTCCCAATTTACACTAAATTTCTATGTATATGGTACTTTAATTTAGGAGTAATTAATAGGTATGGAATGCAATTTAGGAAAGCTTGATTGTAATATATAAACAATAAATATTTTATTAATTTGCATAGGGGATAATTTGGGGATAGATGCCTAAATAATTAACTTTTTTTAATTTCCACAAAAAAAACAAAAAAACATTCTTTTTGGGACGGAGGGAGTATGTAATATTCGTATAGTGACTTACAGATGAAGTACTGCATTTGGGGGGAAATTCCGAGTCCCTTTTTGTAGGTTTTGGGGGGTTTACTTTACCTTATAGGGCTTAAAAGTGCTTTTTTGACCGAAATAAAAACCAAAATTTGAGTATCATTCAGATTCCACAAATTTAATGTAAGGATCTTTTTGAACAGGTTTATTGAAAGGATCTAGAAAAGGCGATAGCACAAGGCAATTATTCTCTGCACTCTTTATCCAATAAACATTATACATTATAATTAAATCTTCCGTGTATTCTCATTCACTTGTACATTCATAAGTTCACCCCTGTATTCTGCGAAACACGTAGGAAATTGCAAAGAAACTCAACTAAAATTTAATAATGTTCACGTAGGACAGAGATCAAACTATCTGGTCAAATTTGATTGCTAGCCAAGAATTGGACGTGTAGATTAATGCGTGCAATTTAGTATTTTAAAATCGATTAGAGAGATCATAAATATATTAAATTGTCTTGCTACCTCGCTTTACTTTTAATATTGGATTAAATGTATAAAATCCACCTGATTAATTGACTGACAATGCATAATGGATGGTGTCGGCATTATCCGCGTGTTGAGTACTAACTTTAATGTGTTTTTCCACACTTAACCACCCTCCAATGCACCCTATGTGTTATGCACACACGTATTTACAACAAATAAGTGCACACTTTTTATGTGTGCATTACGTGTAATTAACGCTTTACGACAAAAGATGTTATCTATGGCTGTTGTTAGGAACTAACGAAAAAATGATACATATTATTGTCTAATATTCATCATTGTTTGATAAGACACAACTTTTTATGGTAAAGCGTTAAAATTGTGCATCAAACAAATGCATTTATTACTTGTATTTCTTATAATATTAAAGTAAAATGTGATAAAATGGTAATGTGTAAAGAGGTGACATATAATGTCAATCCCAGCACAATTTAATTTTATGTCACTTTGTTTCAAAACTATTAGTTCCATTAATGAACAGTATTGGATGTGAATATTGAAGAGATAACTCAAATTTATATTGAAAAATATCTCATACGTAGTTTTAGTTTGATGCGTAACACCCGAGTTTCTTTTTACTCAAATTCGATACAAATATTATTTCTTTGTAAATATTATCACTATATCGCATCACTTTTGGGCTGTATATAATGTCTTTTTAGTTTATGTTTTTATGTGTGTAACAGAACTCAAACGACTCATACATATTTTCATATTCAGAACTATATTGAAATTGTGTTATGATGGTATAGATCTTACTAATACACGTTCACTTGGTTGAATGAGAGAATAGTGTCAATTACGTGTACCATTTTTTTTTAGCAATCAAATAAAGTTGGGAAAATTAAGCTTAGGGGAGTAGGAAGTTTCAAAATTAATAAAGACACAATCAATTTTAACTAATTCTGGAGAAGAGATTGTTAAACTTTACAAATTAGTAAAGTAACAACTTTATCAAAAAATCTCAATATAAAAAATCTCATTTATATTATTTCTCTCAATTTTCTTGTCTAAAGAATTCTTTAGTAGCTTTACAGATTCGAATAAGATGAGTTGTGAAATAATTTATCAATTTGTACAACAAATAACAAACTAAATCAATAAATTGAAAACTTCTTGGGGTCGTAAGTCCGTCATACTTCTTGGACACAAAAAGATGAAATAGGATTATGCAATTGGTCAGTATTGATATTCAACAAATGAGATAGTGAAGTTTTCCTACCTTAAACTGTTGGTGATGATATTATTTATGTCAAAGAAACTAGAAAAAATGATTGAATGGAAATGCTATTGATCCTGTAGCAACAGTCAATTGTTCCATTAAAATTTTACATTAATTTTGTGAATTGTATGATTGTATCACTTCATATGGAAGTAAAATAATATAAAAAAAAAAAAATTCGAGTAGTTTACAAGTTTTCTATAAAGAGGTCAAAATAATAGTTATCTAACGTGAAAGATATTTCGATAATAAAATTTTAAGTGGTGCTGAATACATATTGAACAACAAATCAACATTCTTTCTGACAAAAAGGATGAAAGTTATATAAATGAGATTTTGTGATAAAACTGTAACTTTAGGCTATGTACGTTTACGTTTTTTAAGATTATTTTTATTTTTTGGAACACGAAAAAATGAAAATGTACACTCCAAGCTAAATTTTACAGAAAATACTCAATTTTTTAAATCTTATTACACATTCCTCTATATAACTACCCACCATTCACCCTTTCAAGCAATTTGCTCCCTTTCTTCATTAATTGCAGTATCTCACTATCCAACATATTCTCTTTCTTACTTTATCATATTTTATACAATAAAAATTAATATTCAATATTTTCATACATTTAAATTATTATTATTAAATAATATATCCACATCAAATCCCAATAAAAATCAATTTTATATCATATCTATATTACTCTAACAATTTGCTAAAAATACATTCATACAAATTTAAAAAATTAATATTCTCACATGAATATCTAGATTACATATTCTCCAAGAAAAACTTATAATTCACCATATTTCTTTCTAGTAAACACAACAAAATTTACTCAACTTGAAGAAGAGAAAAACAAGACGAACAATTTTTAAGCTCAAAGACAATATTTTTGTTTTAAGGGTACTGTTGCTTAGAGAACATGCGAATTTTTTTATTTTTTTTTTGGTCGGGGAGGAGTTGAAAATTGATATAAAGTGTTGGTTAGCTAAAGTCTTTTTTTTTCTGCCAAAATCGTATAAATTTTAGGGAAAATTGGCTCCCCTTTAACGAAAGGACGGAGAAATTGACTGTGAGACCAAAAGTTAGAAAGACGGGGAACTGAAATCGGATAACACTACAATAAAAGTATTATTAGTAACCAATAAAAGTATTATTAGTAACTAAAGCAGTTCGATTTTTACACCAAGAAATCGTATAAATCAAATGTGATTTATACGTTGAATAGCTATCATCTTCTTTCTCTTGAAAGCGAGTGTTGTGCTTCCGCACGAACGAATAAGAAGTTGTTGTTTCTCCTTCTTGGTCTCTACATTCCTTTCTTCTGTAGCCGGTCTGGGCTGCCTTAAATCATGGGAATGGAGCCAACCTCGCTTCACAGCGTGGGGGAAGATCGGTTGAGAATCCCCCGAGGGTTGGTGACCATACTACGGCTAGGAAGGCTTGCTAGACTCAGTCAAACCTTATCTTCTCGTTAGATATCCTTTGAGCCTTCGTTCCAGCTACCAGCTATCTTCTTATGCTATTCATGAGCTTGATCAACAATCTTCTTTTTTGGTTATATCACGAACTTCTATATTGGGCTTCCGTCTACATCTTCCTTGTAATTTTCGATTGTCATTTGGGTCCAATTAGCAGTATGTTGTTAGGGTCCATTTCATTTCAAGCCCAATTGGAAAAGGTTTGATTTATGACCGTATCATAAGTCCCTCTACTCTTGAGAGTTTGAAAGAAATTTAAAGTCTCAAGGGTATAATTAGTGTGCTGGCATTTAACTAACTTCCTGGTCATTCCGCCAGCTGACTCGTGAGCTATCGTTTTCTTTATTCATTGGGATAATATTGTTTCCTCGTGATAAGCATAAGAGAGTCATGTTTTTGTGAGACTCATGAGGAAACTATCGCCAATTTCTCCTACTACATAGAGGGGCTCATTTTGTTGGATGTCATTTACAAATGCCATCAATATGCTTTCTTGTCTCTTTATCGAGAAATCGAAGAAGCCATACAGGGGTTTTCTCAGGCCTGTTCATATGGTACCTAACTAGACTAAGGAATTCTATGATACCAGTAGGAATTAAGATCTCTTCACTTCAACTAGGCCCATACATAGTTCCGGAATTTCTACGCGAATCAAGATCGAGGAAAGAAAGTTTTCCAATCACTGACTCAAACCCATTGTCAAATCGTACTCAGCAGAATGTGGAGGTACTTATGGTAGAACGGGTCAATCTGGTATTTAACAATAAAGTGATAGACGGAACTGCCATGAAATGACTTATTAGTAGATTAATAGATCACTTCGGAATGACATATACATCACATATCCTGGATGAAGTAAAGACTCTGGGGTTTCAACAAGCTACTGTTACATCCATTTCATTAGGAATTGGTGATCTTTTAACAATACCCTCGAAGAGATGGCAAGTTCAAGATGCTGAACAGCAAAGTTTGATTTTGGAAAAACACCATCATTATGGGAATGTACACGCGGTAGAAAAATTACGCCAATCCATTGAAATTTGGTATGCCACAAGTGAATATTTGCGACAAGAAATGAATCCTAATTTTAGGATGACCGACCCCTTTAATCCAGTTCATATAATGTCTTTTTTGGGAGCCAGAGGAGATGCATCTCAAGTACATCAATTAGTAGGTATGAGAGGATTAATGTCAGACCCTCAAGGACAAATGATTAATTTACCCGTTCAAAGCAAGTTACGCGAAGGGCTTTCTTTAACAGAATATATCATTTCTTGCTACGGAGCCCGTAAAGGGGTTGAGGATACTGTTGTACGAACATCAGATGCTGGATATCTCACGCTAAGACTTGTTGAAGTAGTTCAACATATTGTTGTATGTCGAACAGATTGTGGCACCGTCCGTGGTATTTCTGTGAGTCCTCGGAATGGGGTGATGCCAGAAAGGATTTTTATCCAACATTAATTGGTCGTGTATTAGCCGATGATATATTTATGGGCACACGATGTATTGCCACATGAAATCAAGACATTGGGATTGGACTTGTAAATCGATTCATAACCTTTCGAGCACAACCGATAGCTATTCGAATTCCTTTTACTTGTAGGAGTGCATCTTGGATCTGTCGATTATGTTATGGCCGGAGTCCTACTCATGGCGACCTAGTTGAATTGGGAGAAGCTGTAGGTATTATTGCAAGCGAATCGATTGGGGAACAGGATACTCAATTGACATTAAGAACTTTTCATACTGGCGGAGTATTCACGGGGGGTATTACAGAACATATGCCAGCACCTTCAAATGGAAAAATCAAATTCAATGAGGAATTGGTTCATCCGACACATACACGCCATGGATATCCTTCGTTTCTATGTTCAATAGACTTGTATGTAACTATTGATCAGAGTGAAGATATTCAACATAATGTAAATATTCCACCCCAAAATTTTCTTTTAGTTCAATATGTAGAATCCGAACAAGTAATTGGTAAGATTCGCGCAGGAACATCTACCTTGAATTTTAAAGAGAAGGTTCGAAAACATATTTATTCTAACTTAGAAGGAGAAATGCACGGAGCACTGATGTGTATCATGCACCCGAATTTACATACGGTAATGTGCATCTATTACCGAAAACAAGTCATTTATGGATATTATTAGGAGGGTCGTGCAGATCCAGTTTAGTTTCACTTTCACTCCACAAGGATCAAGATCAAATGAGTGCGCATTCTCGTTCTGTTAAGAGAAGATCTCTTTCTAACCTCTCAAGAACGACCGATCAGTCGAGACAAAAATTCTTTACTTCGGATAACTTGGGAGGGAACTTAGGGATATGAATTATTTGTGGGATTTATTTTGTGAATCCCATATGATCCAATTGGTGAATCAAGATTCAACCTTCAGGTGAACGAGGAGAATGCTGCAAAAAAGCTTTTATTTGTTATCTATGCATTAAATTTATAGCGCATGTTAATTCCTTTGTTTCAACTTTTAGGCTCATGAATCCTTACTTGCAAATTTTTAGTCATTAATAGTTTAATAATTTAATGTTTAGAAGTAACTTAAAATTCACTTTATAAAAGAAAAGTATTTTAAAGTACTTTAAAAATATTAATAATCATTTCCGTCCAACTTCATTCAGTTGTCCGCAGTTTTCAAAAAAGAACAGTCGACAACCAACTTTTGATCGAAGTGGACAAGAAATATATGAAGAAGAATCAAGCAAAAAATTCGACGACTAAGTGAAAGAGAACACAAGAGGAATCACGGTCAAATAAAAGGCCTAATGTAACCATAACCTCAAATTTTATACTCCATTGAGTAAAAAACATTTACTGGAACTATTAGTTAGGTTTTGGGTAATTGATATTTTTGTTTATTTAAATATTTTATCCAACTATTGTCTTCCAATGCTTTTGTGTTACAATTGAATATAAGTTATACATTGATTTTGGCGAGGTTTTTATTCCACCAATTGTGTTCATTGAAAATAAACAATCAACAGTACTAAAATAATATTTATTTGGTTTATGCCTAATCAAGACATTAGGAAGAGAAAAAAAATAATTCTTCATTTTGTTAGTTATTAAATTTATGCACTCCATATGCTTTTGACGTGCAACGCACGTACATTTTACTAATATATATATATATATATAGGGATAATTACACGGGACATACCTGAGGCATTGTGAAATGACAAAAAACATCTTTTAGTTCAATAAATTACATCTAACATCAATTTCGTTTCCGCTGTCTAACATTGAGCACCTTCCATTAGGGTTCGGTTAAATTTTTAGGTGAACTTCCAAAAATACCCCTGACTTTTTCTGAACCAGAAGACCAAACTTTTCTTGGACAATTATACCACTTTGGTGTTATTTGTAATATTTTATAAAAGTATAGGTGTTATATGTAATGTTGTGTATGTAAAGTATATAAATAATTATCTATAATTAAAAATTATTATCAACAAAATAAAAAAATTATAAATTATTAAAATTATAAAATAAAAATTTATGTGTAAGATATCATTTAATTATTTTAATTAAATTAATATAAAATAGTTTAGGTTATATAATAGTTTATATAAATAAATTTCAAAATTGTATTTTAATTAACTTAATTTCTAAAATAAATTGTTTATTAATATATTAATTTATAAATAAATAAAAAAGTAAAGAAAAAAAAAAGAAAAATAGGGGGGGGGGATGGTTCCACCCCCCAACGCATTACACACACACAACAGTACACACACACACACAATTACACGCACGCACACACACTGTCAAGCACACATACACAGACACACACAAAGATAAAATATACATATATACATATACATATATATATATAGGGTCAAGATCTAATACATACCCTCTCTTAGATAAGACCTAAGACTCAATCTAGTCCATTGAATTAATTAAATCTAACAGTCCAAATGTAAAACAAAAACAAGAGGCAAAATTGGAAAATTAATGAATTAGGGGTATAATAGACAAAATGGCAAAATTACACAGCATCCATTTACCAAAAATAACTGTACATGATCTCCTAAAATCTCTCAAAACTGATACCGACGAAAATCTCCCTTCAATCTCAGCCTAACATTAACGGAATCAGTTTATATAATCGTATTAATCTCAAATTTCGGTCGATTATCACCAAAAAATTTCTGAATTCTGAAATTTGTGTAAAATCGAGATTGAAAAAACCAAAATCTAAAATATTGAACTTCTAAAATTTGCGTGAGGCGCTGCTCGAAGACGGCTGAAAATTAGCTGGGGAAGATGACCGGAAAATAGCCATGAATATGACAGATTTTCACGAACTGAAAATTCGATCGCGAAATATCAATCTTCTCCTAGTGTATATTTTTGTGTATTAGCTATTGTATAATGTATTAATTAGCTATTGTATAATGTTTATTAGCTATTGTATTCACTGTATAATGCGTTATATGATTATGTATATTGGCTTATATTTTACTGTATATTGTGTTATAATATACTGTATAATGGTTTATAAGATTGTAATTGTATGATGTATAAACACACACTGTATAATGGGTTGTATGATATTGTATAATATGTTATAACACACTGTATAATGGTTTGAAAATCACTAATTGTATATTATTAATCGCACACTGTATATCACCGTTGTATTTACTGTATAATGGTTTATAAGCTACTATATAATAGTTTATAACCTACTGTATAATAGTTTAAAAATCACTAATTGTGGTGTCACTAAAATACCACACTGTATATCACCACTCATGTACTGTATTTTGATTTAAAAAATAAAAAAAAATATATTTTAAATTTTCGAAAGGCAAAAACTGTTTTTGGAATTTGGCCCCAAGCTCTACTTCAATCTCGAAGGAAACGTTGTTTTAAAAACAACTTAGATACTTATCATAAGTATTCTGAGCACCATCCTCTCGGGCCCAAATTCCATCGTTTTAATAGGTTTTTTCTCGTTTTTACATTTTCAGTCGGATTTTTATTTTTATTTATTTCCATTATTTCCAAACTTTACCTTGTTTGTATTTACTGTATATTTGTTGATTAACTATTGTATAATGGATTAATTAGCTATTGTATTCACTGTATAATGACTTATATAATACTGTATATTAATTAATATGATACTGTATACTGTGCTATAAGATACCGTATAATGGTTTATAAGATTGTAACTGTATAGTTATAAACACACACTGTATAAAGGTATATATACTATTGTATAATGGTTTACATACTACTGTATAATGATTATAAACACACACTGTATAATGATTTACAAACTACTGTATAATGGTTTACATACTACTGTATAATGGGTTATAAGCTACTGTATGATGTTTTAAAAATCACTAATTGTGTTTGTCACTAATGCCACACTATATGAGATGTTGTATAATGGTTTATATGATATGTAATTGTTATTTACAAGTCTTAAAAACTAACAAAATACAATTTTGAAGCCCTAAATGATCTCAGATAGCTTAAATCACGAGACCGCATATGCGTCTTGTTCAGCACGCCATTTTGCTATAACTGTGCGATTTTCGTATCATTCCGACATAGTAAATTTTTTCCTATGTTTTCGCTTACATCATTGTTATTTGCTTTGATTTTTGATTTTTGAAGAATCTGTTTTTGTGAATTCTGTTTTTGAAGAATTTATTTGTGAATTAAACTGACTTTCTTTGCATGTAATACCATACTGTATAATCGCATTATATGGACTGTATAATGGAATATAATAAACTGTATATTGATGATTAATATACTGTATAATATGCAGAAAAAAATGCAGAATTCAAAAATTTATGATTCGAAAGAAAAAACGAATTTGGAAGCAGAATTGATGAATGATGAAGAAATTTCAGATTCTTGTAATGAAATTGATAATTTCTGTAAATAGATCGAATTATAATTAGAAATAAAAATAAATTGGGAAGCAAAATCAGTTACACTACTACAGAAATAACCTATTACAGCGGTTTTTTTTGGCCAATTACAGCGGTTTTAACCGCTGTAATAGGTACCGCTATAATTGGTTCAGGCCAATTACAGCGGTTAAAAACCGCTGTAATAGATAACTATTACAGTGGTTATTTTTATAACCGTTGTAATAGGTATACCCTATTACAGCGGTTATACAAATAACCGCTATTAAAATTTTTTTTTTTTTCCAAAACCGCTGTAAGAGGCCTCGGAAAAATTTTTAAAATTTTTTTGACCGTGTCGGAATGATACGAAATTCGCACGGTCATAACGAAATGGCATTCCGAACAAAACGCAAGGCAAAGCCTTGCGCTCTCGTGATTTTAGCCATTTGAGATCGTTTAAGGCCTCAAATGTGCGTTTTATTACAAAATACCCTATTTTCGTAATAAAACGCAAATTTGAGGCCTTAAACGATCTCAAATGGCTAAAATTCCGAGATCGCATGACAAAGTCATGCGTTTTGCTTAGAATACCGTTTCGCTATGACTATACGAATTTCGAGTCATTTCAATACTACAAAATTTCAACCGAGAAATATTTTCGTAAATACACAAATATACATACACCCATCCACACATACACAAATATACATACACCCATCCACACATACACAAATATACATACACCCATGAACATATACACAAATATACATACACCCATGAACATATACCCAAATATACATACACCCATCCACATATACACAAATATACATACACCCATCAACATATACGCAATATACACAAACCCATCCACATATACACAAATATACATACACCCGCACATACACAAATATACACATATACACAAAATAAATACACCCACACATACACAAATATAAATACACCCACACATATACACATATACAAATATACATATATATATATATATATATATAGAGGGAAGAAGAGAGAAAGAGAAGAAACTTACTATCGTCGTGGTGGCGGCGGCGGCGGCGGTAAGTGGTGGTGGCGGTGGCGCCGGTAAGTGGTGGTGATGTCGAGCTTTTTTGGGGGGGGGGGGGGGGGGGGGGGGATCGAGAGAGAGAGAGAGAGAGAGACTGAGAATAGAGAGAGAGAGAAGCTGAAATGAGTTTTAAATTTTGAGAGTGAGAGAGAGAAGCGGGAAGATAAAAATATTTCAAATTTTTTCGTACATGGCCTATTATAGCGGTTTTTTTAAAAACCCCTGTAATAGGTTTAATTTATTTTTTTTAGCTGCCTTTTACAGCGGTTCAGTAGTGAACCGCTGTAATAGGCTTGGCACCTATTACCTATTACAGCGGTTCTTTCACGAACCGCTGTAATAGCCCCCTCCGTTCAGTGTTTTTTTGAAAAACCGCTGTAATTGGGGCGCTGTAATAGGCTCTTTTTGTAGTAGTGTATGGAGAAAAATCAGGAATCTGTCATGGGAAGATTTAGTTTGTTACGTTTTACTGCCTAAAATGCCCCTCCCATCATTAAAATAATATAAATAATCTAAAAAATAAGATAAACCCACACCTTGGGATCAAATTGAATCAAAGGCCTAGATTAGGTCTTAGATCTTACCAAATGCCAAGGTATGTATTTGATCCATACCCTATATATAAGTATTTTACTTTTAAGTTTATTTTTTATTTTAAAATTGGTATTATCAGTAAATATAGAGAGGTGAAGGGGCAATCTGGTAATTGAGTTTTTTTTTCTTTTTTTAAAAATAATATTCAGTAAGGGCATTTAGGTCTTTTATCACTTTCCATCCATTTTTACATCAATACATGAAAAACCTTGGATCAATGTTTTGAAACCCGTACTGTTCATCAAACCGGAAAATTGATCGGGCCAAGGGTCACCGGTTCAACCAGTGGGTCAACCGCGGTCGAACCGATCATGTCATAAATATGTAATAAATAATAATTAATATACTATTAAATATTATAAAATATAAAAAAATGAATAAAAAAGTATTTCCTATTCTTTTTAAGCATTTTGGGCTTGTCGATCAAGATCGCAAATAGAATCCAGCTACGTTCATGAACCAAGCCCATGTTCAAGCCCATCCAACTTGCAATTTTTAGGGTCATCATGTGTTTGACCAATATTTCAGGGGCTGGTTTGCAACATATATATATATACACACACACATTTCTAGTAAGACCCAAATTCAATATACTGCTCAGATTCAACTTTCACCCTCTACAAAATACAAATCAACATTTTTTTCTCTTAAAAATGCTGCTGCTAATTCTTCTCTCTTTGAGAATTTTTGTTTGATAATCTCTTCAGAAATTTTTGCTTCATGTTTAATCCTTCGTATCCTAACAGTGGTTAGGAAGATAGTTTCTCTCTTTATTCTTTAATCTTGTTTTTTAAATTTTATTTGTAAGATATTTGTAAGATTTTATAATCTTTTTTAATAAAATGTTTAATTTCATTTTTTATCAGTTTTATTTAGAAGATAGGTCTTGAACTCAACTATTATGGTGGATATGAAATTTGAAGATGGGAGGGTTTAGGGAAGAAAACAGAAGTGGAGAACAGCTGAAATTTAGGATTTGGAAGAGAGCTTCATGACCCGGCCGGTTTAGATAACCCACCATTGGGTCGAACGGTTCAGCGATTGAACCGCTGGGTCGAGCGGTTTTAACTGGTTTTCAGCCCCAAGTGGTTTTGGAGGTTACCCGGACTGGTTTTAGGACCGGTTCCCGGTTCTACCAGTCCGACCGGCCGGTCCGGGTTGGGTTTCAAAACACTGCCTTGGATGTTAGATGTAATTTATTAAATTAGGGGATATTTTTTGCAATTAGGCAATACCTCAGGACCCCCAGTGTAACTATCCCTATAGAGGAAATTGCAATTTTCAATGCAAAAATGCAATTTTCCCTATCCCTATATATATAAATATATATATATATATATATATATAAGAGAAAATGTACATGCGATTAGTTTATTGAGTGGTTGTTGGCTGCGTGTTTAACACTACAACAAAAAGTAATAATAGTGACAAAATTTGAAGTGACAATGTCAAAATTGTCACTAGATATAAAGAATGAGTGACAAGAATGTTTGTTTTGTCACTATAAGAATGTTTAGTGACAAGAGTTTCTTTAAAATTGTCACTATTGACAATTAATGACACATACGTAGTGACAACACAAATAAAGTGACAACGATAAATGTTGTCATTAAGTTATCACTAAACGTGTGTCACTAATTGTCAATAGTGACAACAATTTTCTTGTCACTAACTATCAAGAGTGACAACTTCTATACAAATCTTGTCACTATTAGACATATAAAACTTATTCTTGTGACAAAACAAAAATTCTTGTCACTAAAAATTTACAATTAGTGACAACTTTGACATTGCCACTTAATGTTTTTGTCATTAATGTATTATTTTTTTTAGTGTAATTATATAGCACAACTCCCTGTATATCTATATTTTAGCTGAAAATCATGTGTAATTATAATATATACTAGTATATACCATACAAGAATGTTGGTTGGATACAGTGTTCAAGGCTAATCTTTTTCCATGTTCTTCAATTCTATTTAGAATCTTAGAAGTTCGTATAACATTATTCGAAACCAATAAACTAAACTGGAACATGAGAAGCAATAATAGCCGAGCTTATGCTATTTCTTTAATCAAACAAGTACCAAAAATATCAATTTAGGGAACAGACAAAACAAACACCATTGGATTTTCTTAAACAATTTATTTATACAACTATAAAAGTTTAGATTTGGAAGGTGTTTCTTCCAATTATGAAAGGACATTATTGTCCTTCTCTTCATTTATCTTTTCTTTGTATTATAAATAAATAATTAGTTTAATCCACTAAAAGTGAAATTTAGAATACCCATAAAATCAATTTTGAAAAGATGAGTGTGACTCTTGATCTTTTACTAAACCGAGCAATTATTGATAATTTTGACCCTTAAAATACCTATAAAATTGATGGAGAAAACATTACTGTTACTCTTGTTTTACGTAACCATTTCTACTTGACTATTAACTGTTGTTATTGTAGATAAATTGATGTGACCGACAACAAAGTCTTAAAACTTATTTTACATGCTATCTAATGACTGCAAGTAGGGGTGTAAACGAGCCGAGCTCGAGCCGAGCCGAGCTCGAGCTCGAGCCTAAATTTTTAATATTTAATATTTATATATTAAATATATATAATTAATATTTAATATTTATATATTAAATATTTAATATATATAATTAATATTTATAATATAAAAATAAATATATATAAAAATTATGAAGAAGCTCGCGAGCTTTTTGCAGATACAAACAGGCTCGAGCTCGAGCTCGGGCTCAAGCTCGAGCTCGGGCCGGCTCGCCAGGCTCGTGAAGCTCGAGTCGAGCCGGCTCGCCAGGCTCGCGAGCCGGCTCGGCTCAACTTACATCCCTTACTGCAAGAGGTATAACAATATGGAAATTGCATGTAAATGCAATCATTCTCGAAAAATAGGCCAAGAGTCAGTCAAGGAGTTCAAACTTCGCCCTTGTATGCATTAAAAATGAGCAGGTTTTCATCTCTATTTTTGGATTGGGGGGAGAAATTCATTAGCCTGGTAGACAAGTTCATTTTTCACCATGAAACTGTACATTTATCCAATACTCTATCCATCCTTATGGCTGTGCAGCTATTAAGGCTAAGAAATATGATTCAGTTTTTGACCTGAGGGAGTGGAACACCTTGTCCAAATGCAAATTCAAAATTGATGCCTTAAATTGTTTCTACCCAATGTGAAAGTACGCAGCAATATTTTTCTTCATTTCTTATGAAATATTGGTCTTATCAAGAGTGATTCCTAACTTTCATTTTCAAGCATCCTTTATCTTTTATACATCTTTTTTCATTTGTTATTTTCGTTGTATTTTTAATATTTGTATTCATTATTTATCAAGAGAAAAGAGACGAAAAAGTAGGATTAAAGAAAAAGAATTACCAAAAGCAACAATAAATATGATCAAAATAGAGAAAGAATGGAGATATTTTCTCATTAAACTTATTAAATTTCTATTAGTAAGAAACGTTATATTAGCCTTAAAATTTAAGTTTAGATTTGAACATTGAATTTTGATACAAATATTTCGCAGAAGCATCTAAAAAAACAAACTCGTTGTACGATTATCAAAATATTAGACTATTGCAATTCTTAAAAATTTAGTTTAAAAAAAGTGATTATTACAATATTTGATTTTTATCCTTAAAAATTTAAATAAAAATAATTATAATTATAAGAATTGGGCTCCACGTGCAACGCACATACTTTATGCTAGTATGATTAAATACCCCCAAGAAGCAAGATTTCTCAATTAGATATGAGCATTAGTATTCAGTAAAAGGACACTTCTTTTTTATGCCTTTACTTGGATACAAATCTGAACAAACTCGAGCACATAAGGAAGTAGGGGTACAGTATACACTAATGCCACTGCATCTGATCAATAAGAGAGTCTTTTTAGGAGTAATTGAGAATTGTATTATATCTTTATGGTTGTCATGATATCCTCAAGTTTCAGAACACTCCTTTCCATCTTCTATTTCTCTTTCCCTCGTCTTTCTTGGAGGTGAGCATTCCTGCTTTTATCTTTCCTCCGATGAAAAACCGGGATGAATTTGGAAGCTCGGCCACCTCTGAGAATCCGTAAAGACCATGGGAGAAAGGTTAATCCTGAATAATTTCAAATTCCAACAGAGGTATATAATTGATGAAGGACCTTGATTCAGGGTGAGATTTTTTTATCCAAACTTCTCAGGACAACATAATTGTCCGAGCATGAAACAGTTTTGATCAATAGAATAACTCTGTTTCAATTTTCAATGTAAATAATGTTACACAATTTGATTGTTAATATAAAGTACTCAAACTATAGTACATTAATTACCATAGAACCTGATTTCCAAGCTACATGTGTATGAGGTAGCAGGAACGCCAATCAGTGTGATCCATCGCTAAATCTGTATAGTCTGCAGGCAACTGATTACTCCTCTGTCCATCAACAACTGATTGCTCATGATCAAATCGAGAACTCGATCTAAAACTACGATCCGTGCTAGACAATATGGAGCTAACACTGCTGGAATGATTCAAGGCTATTTGCCTGTCATTCTCTCTGCGCAACACTCTTCTCACCAATTTCTTCCAGTTGTCATAGTTCCTAGACATCTCAATTCAAGAAATAACCATTCAAGATCTATTCTATCTGCATACTATAAATATTCTATACAGAGGTAATTTATGGGTGCATATGAGAAGAGAGTCTCTCTCATCTGCGTTAAACAAATAATTTGTTGTGGACCGTTAAAAAGTTAAAACAAGAAGAATGATTGTCCACTATATCAACTTTTAGGTATTATTACGAAAATTTCCCTCAAGTTTGAATTAAATCCATATAGACCCCCTGGACTTTCTGAAATCACGACTATTGAGCTTGACGTTTGATAAAATATTGGAAAGTGAGTTGAAGTATTGGATATTCACGCTGGTAACCTCGGCGCACACTGGTTACCTCTTTCTCCGCTCGATTGGGTTGAGTAATTGTCCTCGACTCAACCGAATCCTCATGGTCACAAAGCGAGATAGATGCATTATTTGATGTAGACGACGACATCTTACTTTTTAATGCTACGGATGAAGAAAAAGAAGAAGATGAAGGGTTTTATTGAATAATGAAAAACTTTACGGACGAAAATAAATAAAGAAGAAATACGTGATAAAGAGAAGAGAAGCTACCCGGAAATTATTGGAAGAAATAAAGAAAATTAATTCAAAGGGAAATTGCATGCAATTTTCGAAAATATGAAGGTTAGAAGGCAAACAATTTTCGGAAATTATGAGGGAAAAAAGAAGAGTAGGAAGTTGGAAGGCAAGCGAAGATTTTTAGGAAATTTTACACGTATCCCAAAGATGAAGGATTTTGATAGTCTTTTGGATTGGAAATGAATCTGGAAAGAGGAAAGAGAAAAAAATTTACCTGGGAAGGAAGACTAAGGAAGAGAATACTAGGGGGAGTATCCGTATCTCATGAGGAGAAAGAAAGCCCTATAAGTAGGGGTGGGCGTTCGGTTCGGTTTGTCGAGTTCGGCTTGTTTGGGTTCGGATTTGGAATATGGCCACCCGAAACCGAACCGAATTGATCGGTTTAATCGGGTTCGGGATTTATTCGGGTTCGGGTTATTCGGGTTCGGCTTGTTCGGGTTAATCGGGTTCCGCTGTACAGACAACTGTGCGCATCTTCACGAGAAAATTCATAACTCATTGTAGAAAGCTCGGATTCATGAACCATTTTCTTTCTATGAAACTAAACACATAGGGCTATCCACAAATATATCTTACATAATCAGGAGACATCTATAAAAAAAAAAAAATTGTATTCAAAGTTAGCTAAATCTCCTGATTATGTGCTTTGAATGCAAAATCCGCTTTGAATACAAAACTGTTTTGTTCTAAATGTCTCATGATTATTTTCGATATATTTTTGGATAGATCTATGTGTCTATTGTCATTGGAAGAAAACGGTTCTTGAATCCGAGCTTTCTACAATGAGTTATGAATTTTCTCGTGAATACGCGCACAGCTGTCTGCATAGCCGACAGATTTATAGTTAACTTTGAATACGAAACTGCTGTGTTATAGAAGTATTATGATTATTTTCAATATATATTTGGATATCCCTATGTTTCTAGTTTCATGGGAAGAAAACGGTTCATGAATCCGAACTTTCTACAGTGAGTTATGAATTTTTTCGTGAAGACGCGCACAGCTAACTGCACATCCGACAGATTTTTAGCTAACTTTGAATACAAAATTGCTTTGTTCTAGACGTCTCCTGATTATGTTCAATATATGTATGGATAGCCCTATGTGTCTAGTTTCATGGGAAGAAAACGATTCATGAATCTGAGCTTTCTACAATAAGTTATGAATTTTCTCGTGAAGATGCGCATATAGTTGATACCCAATTTTTTTATTTTGTTCGGCTTGTTCGGGGACCCGAATTCCCCGAACAAAATAAAAACCTAAACCCGAACCCGAACCGAATTATGGAGTTCGGGTTCGGTATAAACCCGAACCCGATTTTTACCCGAATAAGCCGAACCCGATCGGGTCGGTTCGGACCCCGAATAACCCGAACCGAACGCCGACCCCTACCTATAAGTAAAAAAAAAAAGGGTAGGGGGGAGGGGGTGTGAAAGAGAGAAAATAGAGGAGGCAGCCCGCCACCCCTAGGCAGATCGGTTAAGCTGCCGGGTCAACCGGCTAGCTAGCTTTTAAGGATGCTCTTTAGCTATGCTTGAGATTTAGATTTCGTCATGATTTAAATTCTGCAATTTGTATATCAATTATACTCTCGAGACTTTGAATTTCTTTCAAATTCTCAAGAGTAGGGAGACTAATGATATGACCATAAATCTCGTATTTACTATTTGGGCTTATATACGAATTGGGCCCCATGACATACTAATAACTGGGCCAGAGGAGCAATAGAAAATTTTAGAGAAGACCAAGACGAAAACCCATCAGAGAGAAGACCAAGACGAAAACCCATTAGAGGAAATCTAAGACATAAACAAGGTGGAAGCTCGTATATCAAGCTCGTAGAAAATATAAAAGGTAGTTGAAAGAGGGATAGCTAGTAGCTAGAAAAAAAAAAGGCTCAAGAAGGATAGTTAATACGATGATAAGGGTGCACCGAGTCAAATTCCAACCACTATCCCCTAAAATGGGGGATGTGATACCCATATCCGCCTCTAGAATGCAGGTATTATGCTAACATTTAAAGAGTGTTGTCAGTGCTCCAAATCACTGGTACATAATCGGGTAATATTTAATGTTACACATATGTGACAAGTGTATTAATGAACGACATTAGGATATCAAGAGAAGAACAAATAATTTACATTCTAGTAATATTTAGGGTTTATATATATAAGCAGCACGAAACATTTTCTTAGAATCAAACCAAGTTGAGCTGAAATCTCATGCCTTGTTAATTTTCCAATGATCCAATATTTGAGTGTATTATATCTTTGTGGTTGTCAAGTAATCCTGAAGTTTGAGAACACTCCTTTGCCTCTTCTATTTCTCTTTCCCTCCTCTTTCTTTGAAACATTAAGAATAATTTTAGTCTCTAAAGGTCAGAATTCAATACCTTCAACAATGAGACCGCTCATCTCATTAACACTTAGCTCCAGCAACGTCACCTCTGCATTTCTATTGTCTCCCTGAGGAACATAGAAATCTCCCATTTTTACTTCCATCCAACCGTATGCTCTACTCACTGGAATCTGTCCATTCGTACCATCGTCCGGCCCAAAGACTACTCTGCTTGTTTGACCCGTGGAATGAATATGATCTGGTTTATCATAAAAATGTCTGATGAAAGAATTTGCTGAAGCAATGTTTTTGTACGTCTCAGATAACCTGAACAAGAGATATGCTGCATAAGAAGTCTCGAGGGATAGCATTTGTGTTCTTATCCTCCCTTGGATAGAAAACATGAATGAATCTAGAAGCTCAGCTGCCTCTGAGAATCTACAAAATACAAGGAAAAAAAGTTAATCCTGAATAATTGCAACATCAAAGAGGGGGTAGTTAATGGAGGACCTTGATTCAGGGTACGATTTTATTTTCCAATAATGCTCAAATTGTCCTCCAGACGACGTTCTAAGTCTTGTGGGTCTGAGCATGAAACAGTTCTTCCCGGTGCTTTTGTCAAGGGAAAAACTCTGTTTCAATGTAAAATATGTTGCACAATTTAGCAGCCGGCCAGGAATTAATATAAACTACTCCAAGTGAAAGTTATTAATTACCATAGAAGCTGATTTCCAAACTACTACATGTTTATCGTGTTGCATCAACGCCTTCCAATCGGTGTGTTCCATCGGTAAATCTGCATAGTCTGCAGGCAACTTGATATATATAAAATTGGCTCAAAGCTCGTAGCTTCATATCCTCGTATAGTTATATAGATCACTTATGACTGAGGCTCGTAGCCTCATTGCCTCGTATCTGCTAACGGTCAGCTAAATTACCACTGTTATACGAGGTTTGGGCATCATAGAAGCATTTACACGAAAGGTCCTTAATGGCACCATAATTGCATAACACTACAAGATCCGCGTGTTTTTAAGTAATCCGGGCCGGGTTGACCCGTGACCCTACCCTACGACCCAAGATCCTAACCCTTCATAGCACCACGTGTCATCATCTGTGTGAAACTCTTGTCACTATCAGATCCCTACAACATGAACATCTATAAATACCTCCTCTCAACACATATTTGGGGGGGGGGGGGGCAATCTCTAGTCCCAACTCTCTTGAGCTAGCATCGTATCCACTGATACCTTGACAATAGACTCGAAGTACATTCCCAATATATAAATTTGGGCTACTCAGCCTCGTAGGCATACGACCCAATGAACCAACGACCCTACATACGACTAAAAGGGTACAAACCCATTAGTAGAACTTAAACTTTTGAACTACGTTATGACTTGATCTTCCAAGGAGGTACGTAGGCAGCTTGGACTAGAATCCAAGTGCAGTCATAAATTTGTCATCACCACCTTCATGTGTCATACGAAGCAGCCCAGACTGAGGTAGACCGATCTCCCAAAATTGAGCTAAATCAGTTAGCTCCGTCTGTGGGAACCCTACTTAGAGTTGCTGAGAAGAGATATCAGAAGAACAGATAAGGCTAATCAGAGAGAGAATCAAGTTCAATCTGAGGAGTCGACAAAATAGGAAGGTACGATCCACCAACTCATCTAACATCTTTTGAATTCGCCACAAGATAAAATGCCCAAAAGCCCAAAAGCCTAAAGGCCTAAAGCTACGAGGTAACGAACCCAAGAGCTCAAATGCCCAAAAGCCTAAAGGCCTAAAGCTCCGAGGTAACGAGGCAACAAGCCCAAGAGCTCAAATGCCCAAAAACCCAAAAGCTTAAAGCTACGAGGTAACGAGGCAATGAGCCCAAGAGCTCAAAAGCCACGAGACAAGAAGCTCAGAAGCTCAAAAGCTTAAAGGTCTAAAGCTACGAGGTAACAAGGCAACGAGCCCAAGAGCTCAAATGCCCAAAAACCCAAAATCTTAAAGGCTTAAAGCTACGAGGTAACGAGGCAACGAGCTCAAGAGCTCAAAGCTACGAGGTAACGAGGCAACGAGCCCAAGAGCTCAAAAGCCACGAGACAAGAAGCTCAAAAGCTTAAAGGCCTAAAGCTATGAGGTAATGAGGCAACGAGCCCAAGAGCTCAAATGCCCAAAAACCCAAAAGCTTAAAGGCTTAAAGCTACGAGGTAATGAGGCAATGAGCCCAAGATCTCAAATGCCCAAAAACCTAAAAGCTTAAAGGCCTAAAGTTATGAGGTAACGAGGCAACGAGCCCAAGAGCTCAAAAGCCACGAGACAAGAAGCTCAGAAGCTCAAAAGCTTAAAGCTACAAGGCAATGAGCCCAAGAGCTCAAAAGCTCAAAAGCCTAAAGTGACGAGGCAACGAGCCCAAGAGTTCAAAAGCCATGAGACAAGAAGCTCAAAAGCCTAAAGGCCTAAAGCTACGAGGTAACGAGGCAACAAGCTCAAGAGCTCAAAAGCCACGAGTCAAGAAGCTCAGAAGCTCAAAAGCTTAAAGGCCTAAAGCTACGAGGTAACGAGCCCAAGAGCTCAAATGCCCCAAAACCCAAAAGCTTAAAGGCCTAAAGCTACGAGGTAATGAGGCAACGAGCCCAAGAGCTCAAATGCCCAAAAACCCAAAAGCTTAAAGGCCTAAAGCTACGAGGTAACGAGGCAACGAGCCTAAGAGCTCAAAAGCCATGAGACAAGAAGCTCAAAAGCTTAAAAGCCTAAAGCTACGAGCCCAAGAGCTCAAAAGCTACGAGCTCAAAAGCTCAAAAGCTTAAAGTTACAAGGCAAGAGCCCAAAAGCTCAAAAGCCTAAAGTTACGAGGCAAAAGCTCAAAAGCTCAAAAATCACAAGATAAGAACCTCAAAAGTTCAAAAGCTACGAGGCAACGAGCCTAAGAGCTCAACAAGCCAAAAGCTCAAAAGCTACGAGGCAACAAGCCTAATAGCTCAAAAGTTACGAGGCAACAAGCTTAATAGCTCAAAAGCTACGAGACAACGAGCCTAAGAGCTCAAAAGCTCAAAAGCCACAAGATAAGAAAGTACAAGCTACAAAGCTACGAGCTCAGAAGCTACAAGCTCAAATGCTATGAGCGAATAATCTACACTTCCATCCTATGGAGTGCGCTAGGTCTAATTAGACCCTAAGTTGCGATATGAGAAATCATATCGCATCTTTCTCTATAGTTCAATGCAAGTTCCCTCTATAAATTGGAACACCTTCTAATACGATCCAACAAATATGATCTACGATACAACGACCTACGAAAAATGTTTAAAATGATCGTTCTAATTGAAAAGTCCAGGTTTACTTAGACTTTTACTTCCTCAGTAATAAATTTAAATCCATAAATGTCTCCTCTTTAATACTAACGAAGTGGGGGACTTAATGATATATATAAAATTGGCTCGAAGCTCGTAGCTTCGTATCCTCGTATAGCTATATAGATCACTTATGATTGAGGCTCGTTGCCTCGTATTTGCTAACGGTCAGCTAAATTACCACTGTTATACGAGGTTTGGGCATCATAGAAGCATTTACACGAAAGGTCCTTAATGGCACCATAATTGCATAACACTACAAGATCCGCATGTTTTTAAGTGATCCGGGTCTGGTTGACCCGTGACCCGACCCTACGACCTAAGATCCTAACCCTTCATAGCACCACGTGTCATCAATTGTGTGAAACTCCTGTCACTATCAGATCCATACAACATGAACATCTATAAATACCTCCTCTCAACACATATTTGGGGGGACAATCTCTAGTTCCAACTCTCTTGAGCTAGCATCGTATCCACTGATAACTTGACAATAGACTCGAAGTACGTTCCCAATATACAAATTTGGGCTACTCAGCCTCGTAGGCATACGACCCAATGACCCTACACAAACGACCCAACGAACCAACGACCCTACACAAACGACCCAACGAACCAATTACCCAACGACCCAACGACCTTACATACGACCAAAAGGGTACAAACCCATTAGTAGAACTTAAACTTTTGAACTACGTTATGACTTGATCCTCCAAGGAGGTACGTAGGCAGCTTAGACTAGAATCCAGGTGCAGTCATAAATTTGTCATCACCACCTTCGTGTGCCATACGAAGCAGCCCAGACTGAGGCAGACCGATCCCCCAAAATTGAGATAAATCACAACTGATTACTCATTGTGCGAACAAGTGATTGATCATTATGATCAAATAGAGAACTCATAAGATTAGACACGAACGAAAGATTAGAAGTGGACGATCGGGAGCTAACACTGCGTGAATGATTCAAGGCTATTTCTCTATCCGTCTCTCGACGCAACACAGCACTCACCAATCTCTCCCAGTTGTCATAGTTCTTAGACATCTTTTCAATTCACAGAAAAACACATCAACTTTAATTCTTCATCTATTGTATTTGAAGATGGCACTTTTCTTGAACTCCATAGATTATAAATATTCTATGCAGCGTTAATTAATTCTGGGCGTAGAGGTGAAAAAAGACTTCGTCAATTGCTTTAAACTCGGTTTGTTATGGGCTCTTAGAAAAAGAAGAATGATTGTCCACTATATCTACTTTTGGGTATAATTACGGAAACCTCACTCAAGTTTGAAACTAAATCCATGGGAAAATTACATTTTTCGCTCCATAACTTTTTCTTAGTTTAATTTTGGTCCCATTTGTTACGAATTTCTCATATTTAGTCCTATAACTTTCGAAATGTTTCACATTTAGTCCCAAATGATGTTTCTATCCAAATTTGACGGTCAACTCCGTTAGTCAACCTTTTGACCCATTTTTTATAGAAAAATTCGTGCACAAATGCATTCACACACATATTATATTCATTATCACGATATTTTGATTCAATATCACGTGCCACTTACGCACAAAATCTTCCCAAAAAAACGATCAAAAGGTTGACTAACGGAGACCGTTAAATTTTGGATGGAAACTTCGGTTCGGACTAAATGTGATATATGTGAAAGTTATAGGACTAAATGTGAGAATCTGTAATAAATGGGACCAATATTGAATTAGGGCAAAGTTATGGGATGATAAATGTAATATTCCCCTAAATCCATATAGTCCAACTTGGCTCCCAACTATTGACCTTGATATTTGATAAAATACTGAAGGCAAAATTGCACTTTCGGTCTCATAATATATGTAGGTGAGCACTGTTGGTCCCTTTGTTTACTTGATTTGCTCATTTGGTCCTACAGTTCTCATTTTTTGAGCGCTTTTGGTCCTTTCAACCAAATTTTTTTTTCAAACATATGTTTTGAAATAAATCAGGCCCAATATTCTTCCGAAAAATAGAATTAAACTTGCATAATTTATACATTCTTTTGACCGCCTTATCATCGGGTATTCCAAGTCCTCGATTTTACGGACTTATTCCAACCACACAACCGCAACTGATGGTTCGCAAGCCCTTGGCTCCTTCAACGATACACCACACAACCCAATTTCGTTTCCTACCTTTGGGTGTAAAAGGTGTAGAAAATATAAGTATAATTGTAGTTTTGGACAACAAGTTGGACAAGAGCCTTTTCTTTTATTAATGAAATACAAATTAAAATTACATAATATTATTCTACTCTGCTATTGGAGGAGAAAACCTTTAGCCTCTCATGAGATGACTACTATTGGGGAAATCCCCATACACTCGTTTAAGAAAAACTATAAAAGAAGAAAGATTACAAATTTTCTATGAATATTTGTATATGGAAAAGAGTTGGAGAAGTTTTCTGATGTCCTCCATCTGTTTCTGCTCTTCCTTCTTATAGCCATCAATTTCGGATTCCAAATGCGGACTCCAAAGCTTGTTTAATATTTTGACATCATTGCATACGTCAATCTTTAATGCGCGTGGGTCCCTGTGTTTGTCACTTTGCCTGCCACGCATATCTCTTTTTACAACTGCTTTCTTTTCCAGCTGTCTTCTTTAATTAATCACATGATTGATTTTTTCAATTATTGTACCTGACTATTCAGGCCTTTTTCTTTTACATGATTTTACCCTGGTTTGTGAAAACATCGGGGGTAAAACTCCTTTTCTTCCTTATCTTTATCGGATTCGGGTTTCATCTTCGTAACCCGTATTTTTGTACCAAATAAGAGTTTTTCTTGAAACTCACAACTTGAACACTCCCAATTGTGCCATTGATGATCAATATGCATCATGTTGCAGGCCTTCTTTCTGGTAGCTTCACTTGCTGGTAACTTATTTTCCCAGATCAGCATCCTCTTTTGTTCAAAGAGCTTTTCTCCGAATTCAGTATTTTTTCCTGTCATGGAGTTTAACAGGAACAACCCATTCACTGAGTTTGAAAATATTTTGAATGGATACTTGACTTTGTCCATCTTTGTAAGACAGACTCACATTCCCCATGCTCTTCTGGTGGAAACATCATCTTCATTGATGAAACTGACCAAAGGAGCATCTCCTGTTGCAACATTAACTCTGCTGTAGGTTGTTATATCTGGTCTCTATAACTTAATGAAATGAAACACTGGGTGAGACCTTTTTCTTGCAATTTCTGGTGCTGCCAAAATAAACTTCAACTCCAGAATATCACCCCTTTTGAGGTGTTGGTTATTTTGCCATGAATCAGACACGGCACTGGAAATCCAATTTGGAAGTTTGGATATCTTCGAAAAACTTGGTGACATAGTATGTATTGAAGCTAATGCCCCCAAAATCATACCAATCTTGGACTTCGTCAGGATTTGATCCTTCCTTCATCCAAGTCCTAGGATATTTCCCTGATATTTCTATCAAGGACTTATTAGGATTTATTCCTTTTCTTAAGATTAATTTTTCCTAAGAGCGCTGATAAACCTGCCAATGCAAATTAATCTTGTCAGTATTAACCTTAGAAGTGCTGGTATGTGGCCTAAGGTTAATCTCTCTCTCTTTTACCCCAGAGGTGTCGGGTTTACTTGAAGCAATAGAAGTATGAACTTCTGATTGTTCAATTGTTTCTTTTTTCTCAGACTCTGAGAATGGACTTGTGCAAGTGGTATTTGAATCCACCACTCTGGGTATAGAGCCCCTTCTCTAAACGCAGGTGTAGAGTCCTGCTCTCGTAATTCGTGAGTCATCACTGAAGATGATGCCTTTTGAATTGGCTCTTATAATGTAGTCCATAATTGAGTCATGGCATACATGGTTCCATTGATTGTGTCCTGGACTGTACCCAGAACAACTCATTATATATGGTCAGCTACTTCAGCATTAGCTGATAACTTCCTAAACTTTTTGTCAAGCTCCTCAAGGTTTTCCCTGAGATGCCTGTATCTCTTGATGATGGAATTTGCTTTAGACACTTCCATTTCTTGTCAGGAAACCTGCAAGAACATTCTCATGAGATTTCACAATAATAATGTCAAAACAATAAATTGACATTCAGCTTGCCATCTAATAATACGTGCCTTTTCAATTTCTGATTCAAGTTTATTTTTGAAAAAGGCTTTTACATTAGTATTATCAACTTTCAATGTAAATTCTTTGGCTAATAAAAATAGAGGCCATTTCTTAAATGCCTTCCAGACAGCAAAGAATTCTTTCTCATTTATATGCCAAAGACTGGCTTGTTGTTCAGTGAACAACCCTCCACCATATCTACAAGGTTCTTCCCCTATAGTTGTCTTCATCATGAGAACTGCTGCCCATCTATAGTCATTAGCATCTGTATAGACTACCAAATCATCCTTGTCTTGTGGTATTGCGAGTTTAGGAAAGTCATTACAAACTTGTTTCAACTCATGAATTCTCTGAGTGTGAATTTCTTTCCACTTCTACTTTATACTCTCCGTTTCTTTTAAGAGAGGTCGGAAATCCTTCCTGTATCTTTCCAGATCTTTGATCAAGATACCTGCAAAGTTAACAACTCCCAAAAAGCTTTGAAGCTGTTTTTTATCTTTCAGAACATCAGGAAAATTGCGTATCTTTCCACAATATGTTCCTAGAGTTCAATACATGTTTCGTCAATAAGAATACCCAGAAATTCAATCTTATTAACTCCGCTTTCTTTTCAGAAAGTACTAATCCTTCTTTATAACATGCATCTAAAAATATTTCAAGATGTTTAATATTCTCTTTCATATTTTTAGATGCAATCAGGATGTCATCAATATAGAAAAATATAAATTCAAAATAATCTTTAGATAGATTATCCATTTTCCTTTGATATATCTGGGGTGCATTAGCCAAACCCATTGAAAGTACATTCGAGATATATTGACCTTGTGGAGTAGAAAATGCAGTATATTTTCTAGACTCTTTTTCCATCTTAATCTGAAAGAAACCAGACTTACAATCAAATTTAGAAAACATTTTTGCACCTTTAATGCAATCAATTAAGTGTTCTCTACTAGGAATATAGTAATCATCAAATTCAAGTATCTTATTGATACCTTGGTAGTTGATTACTAATCTAGCTTTTCCCAGTTTCATTTCACCATGGTTTCTTACCAAAAAACCAGGGCTACTATAAGCAGAGACTCCCGATTTTATGAGTTTAAGATCGATATGCTCTTTTATAATTGTCTGCATATCCTTTTTATCTTCCATATTCATCTAGATTGGCTTGTATCGAACATACTCATACTTGCATTGTTCTTTTACTTTCAGAGTAGCTTCGATCTTGTTCTTATCCCACCAAGCCAAAGGATTCTCATTAAAGTTCCTTTGAATTAGTCGTTTAACATTTTCTAGAGAAAGCAGACTTTCTTCGTCAATGTTATCCAAATACCTGGTTTGTAAAGCATTCTTAAGAAGGCAAATTCCTTCTTCATCCAGATCTTTAATCTTTGTTCCTTTAAGGAGGTTAATTCCTTTTTGAACCAAATGAGAAACTTCACAATATTCCTCATATCCCTGTTGTCTAAAAGACAGCAGAGCCTTGCCAAATTTTCTTTTATCCTGGATTTTAGGATGGGTTAATTTGAACTCGGGATTAAAATCACCATGTTTGCTGCGAAAAGTAATAGGCATAATTCTATTAAAAGCTTTTGTTCGCCGAAAAATTTGTATCTCACTACCACAATTAGTAGTAAAAACCAACAAATTTTTGTTGTTATCCTACACATATTTTGCAAAGGTTTGGATAAAATTGTTACCCAGCAAAATATCTGCTCTAGTATCATGAAAGTAAATAGGTGGCATTTTTACCTTGATCCAATTTGTACCAAATGCTCTCCCAATCATGATGTGTGCTTCTCTAATACCTTTATTGAGTATGAGGATTTTCGGAGAAAAATCTCTTCCTGCAATAATAGGTAAGATTTCCATAGTATTGCTAGGGAAAACACCAGGTTTTGCTGTGCAAATTTCTAATCCAGAGTCAATATAAGCTGCAAAATATTCTGACTTATATTGTTCATATAGCATACCAATAGATATGTATATTGAAAAGGGGCTAGTCATTTATTCAACCTGAATAACATGCCCATCCAGGCTAAATTCCATCCCTTTACCTTTTCTTCCCCAAGGTTTATGTTCCTCAAGGAAGCTTAATCCCAAGATAACAGTCCATGGGTTACGACCTGCAACTCCTGAAACAAATACTTCATGTCCTGCTATTTCTAGCATTCCTTCATATTTGCCTACAGCAGGTTGCTGCAAGTAGTATAGATCATCACGAGGAAAATGATTATTTTTCTCTGTAATATCAAATATAACCTGCACTTCTTTCCATCCTTCAGGTCATCTAATTTTTACATTGTTTACCCTAATAGTTTGAGGAGTTAAATCTTCAAATAATTCGTTGCCATTTAAACTCCTAATCCTTTCTTCTGAAAAGGATATTCTGCTATTAAAATATGTTCTAGAACTTATTGAACGATCTACAAATGGATGATCTCGAATTAAGATATCAACACCACCAATTCTTGGTATTTGAATGGGATCAGGTGCCATCATCTTAGCAAATTCCTTGAAAATTCTTGGAATCTCAATATCCTCTTTCCTAATAAACAAATCGGAGTGCATATGCAATTCTATATGTTATAGAATATGGTTTATTCCCTTCTTTCATAAGGTCATTTCTTTTGAAATCCTGATGAAGGGTTAAAAATTGACACGCTAGAAGCTAACGTGCTTGGTAGCAAGTGCACTAGTCATGTGTAGTAATAAAAGTGGACGAAAATTCGGGGTTGTCGAACCAAGGAGACTTGAATTCTAGTTTATGATTTTATACAAAGAACAACTACAATAAAAGTAAATTGAGTGTAAAATGCGCACAATAAGAACGAGGTTACGTAAATGATTTAAAATCAAATATAAAGGGAGACTAAGGCACATGATAGGTCCAAATTGATCAATTATACTTATAAAGATTCTCGTTGAAGGATTACGCTTATATTGTTATGATGAGAACTCCTAGGGTAGAGAATAACTGATGTCTCGCGCTAAACTCCTATGCTTAGATTGTGATTTCCTAAGTATATCTACCCGGAAATCTAACCACTAAACATGCATTAACGTACTAGAGCTCACTCGATTTAAATCGAACAACTCCACCCGGGAATCTTTACCTATTTCTAGGGCAATTCCTCATTAGTTGCGGGTCATGATGTGAATTTCTTGCACCCTAAGTCAATTTTCTCTTGAAATATTCACCTAGGCATAAGATTCTAACATATAGTGATCAAGTATATGCCAGATAGGTAAAAACACAAATTCACATCACATAACAATATAAGAGTAACCTCAACAATCCTCTATTATAAGTATAAATCACAACTTAGCCTTACATGGCCCTAGTCTTATGAGTTTAGTTCATAATTGATAGTATGAAAAACACAAATGAATTAATGTACATAATTGAAATGAAAAGCTATTAAAACTCCCTCAAAAGTAAATGATGATGAATCTCCAAGTTGAATCTTCTTTCTCCAAGTTTAACTCCTTCCTCTTCCAAGAATGAATGATGAAATCAAGAAAACTCTCTCTCCCTATCTCCTATGATCCGTCACTCCCTCCCCAAATTGATGATGAAGAATACAAGACATGATCCTCTTTATAGGTGTATATTCTCTTCCCTTTAAGCTTTTGTCCCCCTAGTGTGTCCTCCATTACCCTTATTAAACTCCAAGATCCCATCAAGCATGTATTATATAGTTTATAAAGCATTCTTACCAAGAATACAAACAAGACATTCCATTACACATGTTAGTTGAGATGGTGATTTCAATGATTCATCCCCCACAAAAGATGATCAACTTTTGGCTAAAAGTAGTCAAATCCTAGACTGCCCATGCCTAGGCGTGGTCATGCTCATGCCTAGGCGTGGGCAACAGACTGTTGAGCGTATTTGCCTTTGTCCGGAGCAACAATCAAATTGCATTCATAACTCTCTCCAAAGACGTTCGATTTGGATGATTCAAGTTCCCACGTGAAGCTAAGACATAGATCTACAACTTTGTAGAAGGAAACTTCGTCCAATTCGGTCTCAAAATATACAGAAATAGCTCTCAAACGTGGCAAGTATTGCGATATCGGCGCCCAGGCGTGGTTAGAGGGGCGCTTGGGCATGGTGGTGTGAAGCAACTTGCCTAAACTTGTTTTATACGTCGTTTTTCCGCCCGTTCTTCGATTGTATCCATTTAAGGCCTGAAATCACTTAATGCACGGATTAAACGCACATGTGGCAAGTGATAAATGAACCTAAAACATAAACGTAAAGGGGGCTTAAAAACACATAAAAAGCCTCTTATCAAGACTCTACTAAAATCTTGGTCAGCTAGGTTTAATGCAATTCTTGGATGAATATCAAAGATTTATAAAATCGGGCTTTGGATTTAGACCACCAAGACTTTCGCCTGAAAGAAGACCGCCTTTTGTTACTGATGTTATTAGAGCTTACAAATCGCTTTCTCTTCTTTCTTTGCTCCATTGATTCTCCAATAAATGTTGGAAAATCATTGTTATCACAACAAAGAGGGGTTTTCTTAATTTTTCCTCTTAGTCTTTTCATGTTCTTTTGGATAGAGGCTTGTTGACACCAGTCTTTCAGTTTGTCTTTCAAGAAAGACATTCGTCTAGATACTCTATCAATTTGCCCTTCCGGGATCTTGTAGAAATGAATTCACATTTCCCTCCAAGGACTGCAAATTTTTGCAAAGAACATAGGTGCAGCAATTTCTGCACTAACATCCGCATGGTATATTTTGAAACCAATAGATGTATACATCTATTGCACAAATATTTCTACATTCAATACCATAGAGTGCTTGTGAGTACTTTCTAGTTTTTTCTATATTATTTTCACCGATCTCTGATAAAATATAATTTTATTAACCTTTCGAATCTATCAGCAATTGTACTTTTAGATTCTCTGGCTAAAACTTCTTGCTTAGATGTTTCCAAGGTGCGTTCCCAACCCACCTTTATAGATCCTTCTAAGCTTAATACCATTAATTTTACGAAGTTTTCTTTGTCGTGTTCCAGTGTAGTGACGGTTATTTTCATAGCGGCGACCTATTCATCGATTAATTTTTTGATGTTTCTAAAATCGATAATATCCAAATTTAGGATAGTACCATATGGGTGCAAGGGTTGTGACATAGTCCTTGCCCAGGGTGTATTTTCAGGTACCCTGTTTGGATTTCTAGCGTGATTTACTCTAAACGTTCCTCCCAATACGGCGGAGGTTGCGTTTATATGCAAATCTCCACTTTCACGCATCGGTTCATTCGGTGGAAGATTATTTGACGCGAAACTTTCTCGTGGCATTGTTAAGGCCTGAGGATTTGTTTCATTGGATTTAACATTAACCAAATCTACAAATGCTAGTTTAGAGAAAGATTCAGCTAGCTCTTGAAGATCAGAAGGATCCACTCTTGATATATCCATTTTAATTTATTTTTCTAAGTATATCAATAAGTAGTTCTTCCTGAGTCTTAGGCTTTCAAATTTCCTTAGCCTTTCCCTTCTGATGTAGAAGAGGTACTTGTCCAAGGGCATCACCGATCTGATCCTTTTTTATTTTTGATGTTCCAGTTACTCCATGTCTTTCTTTCAGATCTAGAACTATTGCTTTTAGATCTGTTATAGATCTATTTAGATCTGGAAGAGTCTTGAGGATTTCCTCGAGTTTCTGATTCAAGTTTTCGATTTTCGTAGGCATATGTTCTAGCCTATGTCCGTAATCTTGAACTGTCCTCTGGACTTCTCTAAGACCTTTAGAAAGCTTAGAGGTATCGTTCTCTTTCGAATTCATAATTATAAATGAACTAAATAAAAGAGTTACCTTTATTTGCTTTCCCTTGCCATTTGCCGTGGATCTCTACGAGTTGCAAATCCCTCGTGATGTTTCCTTGAAATTTATCATTCATCGATAACTTCCTATCATAGTATCTTATCGATATGGTAGATCTGCTACAAGAGTTTTTGTTTGTCCTCTAGCTATCTCTTGCTTGATTTCATATGAAATCTTTTTGGCTTTTCGGATTAGTTTATCAATCCATTTGCCTCTTTGTAATTTCAGAGTGCAGAAATACTCCCTGTTTTCTTCATAAATTGACCAATTAGTCGATTTCATTCTTGTTTAATTCTCCTCCGTTAGGGATAAAACAACTTTATGTAACCAATTTAAATATTTCATCAATAAACCTATGCTTTGATACCATTTTGAAAAGCGCGAATCATTTGATAAGAGACGAGACTAAAAGCGCAAAACTCATACAAACTATGGGACTAAAAGTGCTTGATCAGTAAAGTTTGGGACTAATAGTGCACACACAGTTACATTGTGGGACTAAAATTGTAATTTTCCCAATACTGGAATATCTATACATCTTGTCTATACTAAGGATGATTTTAAACAAACTATGACATAATTGATTACAGAATAATTGATTCCGATTCTTTATTTATTACTCCCCCCGTCCCAAAATAAATGTCCACTATTCCACTTTTATCTGTTCGAAAATGATTGTCCCTTTCTATAAATGTATGTATTTATTGTCTTATCTGTCTATATTACCCTTCATTTTGATTGAGAAATTTATAATTAATTCTTTTTTACTATAAAACTGCAATCGTATTTAAAGAAGATAATTGCATACATGGATAGTAGACAATAGTCATAAATTATTTTTTAAATCATGGCATGATTTGAAAGGTAATATTATTAGTTGTATTTTATTTTATCGAAAGGGCATTTTAGAGAAATGATGAAATTTTGATAATTTCTATGAAAAGTCAAAAGGGACATCCTTTTTAGGACAGGGGAAGTATTTTCTTATTATAAAAGTAAGAGGTATTTTTTGAAATTTTTGACACACCTAAAATATCCCTATGTAATTTAAATTTTTAATGGTAAAAGAATCAAAATCAAATAATAAAAATTAATTTCAAATATTTACAAAAATAAGATATATATTTGTATTACACTTTACAATAGAATCACATATATACAATAACTCTAAACCCTACATGTGTTGAAATTAGTCTTCACCCATACACATAAAATGAGATATAAATTGTTAGGAATTTCATGTTAGGTATTTTAATGATGACAATAAGGATTTTATGTTAGACCCCAAAATATGTAAGTTTGATTTTTTTTTTATAGAAATCATGTATAAGCTTTGAAGCGTTAGAATTGTAATAGGCTTTATAAGGTTTTGTTTTATTTTTATTCTAAACTGTTAGGCTAAGTATTCTTAGACTGAGCGTCTGAGTGAGTTTATCTGTAGTTTAGTTTGAAGGCTCAAGCGTCTGAAGTCTGAATGAAGATGAAGTTTCAAAGCGTCCAATCGACCAGCTATATCAAGCGTCACTTATAGGACAAAAGTAATTCAAAGATGAATGAGCGTCTATCAATGACTGATTTCACCTGAATTTATTTCTAAGTCTAGAAGGAGTTTAATGCATATATTCTCAGTGCATTAAGTGCTAACAAGAATTTAATTCAAGTGCATCAAATGCTGATAAGAGCATTAAATGTGATAAGCTCTTCCGGACGTACAGAGAAGCCACCCCATTAGACTGTCAACTATTCATAGACTGTAGCACCAACTTTTGTGCAGCATATTTTCAGGAAAAATGACAAAAGCTGTTCACTCGGAGAAGTGAGAGACACGCGCCTGTGCATGTGTCAAACAGACACTTTTTTCAAGAATGCATATAAATAGGACTTCAACAACAAGCCAAAATATACGATCAATTCCAAGCCAAATTGATCTTTCATTGAAGTCTCATTCCTTAAATTCTTAGAAAAGCCAGAATCTTCAAGCAAAATTTCTCCTTGCTTTTCCTCAATTCCTGAGACAGTCAACCAAATATCTCAAACCTTCTTTTTAGAGAAACCTACACTACTATTGAGATATTCCCAGTTGTTTAAACATTATCAAAATCAAACAAACTGTTTAGAAACACCTCATCCAAGCCTCATGGTCTGTGTGAAGTCGAAGTTGGATACTTGCATTATTTCTGAGTGAAAGAAGCACGAGGATATAAGTGTCTTGGAGCAAAAATCTGTGTGATCAAGGAGCACAAGTCATCAACATCCATCTCTCCCTAATTTGTAGAAGTTTCTGTGTGATTCTTTGAGAATCATCTTAGTGGATTGCCTCCGAGTGTTCAAGGAGAAAAAGGACGTAGTTGGGATTACACCACCCAACGAACCTTACAATTATTGTGTTATTTACTTTACAGTCAATTTTTTTATCATCATATCATTACATAAATTGATTAAGTAAAACACAATCAAACGCTAAGCAACTCAAATATTTTTTCACGCTAAAGCTTTTAAACTAGAAGACTATAAAATCAATCCCGCTGTGCTAACACTAATCAAAGAAGTGAACGCTTAAACCCATTTGGTTATAATATTCAAATCTTGAAGTCTAAGTTAACTTTCTTAAAACAACTTCATTAGACGCTCAAGTCAAGCGCCTATTTTCAAGCGTCCAACGAATTTCAATACGAATCTTTTTGAAGTCGAAAAAGATTTCAGGGTCTATTCAACCCCCCCTCCCCGCCCCCTTCTAGACCCTTTCGTATGCCACTTGGGATCAACGAGTGGTATCAGAGCGGTTAAAGTTGAAATTTTTAAAAATTTCCAAGCATAACAGCTTGTTTAGATCCTTTTCAAATCTAGTTGCTTTTAAATTTATTTATGGCATTTGCTAAAGTTCCCAAACTGACTGAGTTAAATTAAAGACTTCAGGGTCTATTCAACCCCCCCTCTAGACCCTTTCGTATGCCACTTGGGACCAATAAGTGGTATCAGAGCGGTTAAAGTTGAAATTTTTAAAAATTTCCAAGCATAACAGCTTGTTTAGATCTTTTTCAAATCTAGTTGCTTTTAAATTTATTTATGGCGTTTGCTAAAGTTCCCAAACTGACTGAGTCAAATTATGACACATGGAAAGTCAAAGCATTTACATATCTCTGTTCATGTGATGATGACATGTGCGATATTAGTTCAGATGGGCCAATCAAAATATGTAAGGTTATCACTAGAGCGCATGGAGCCATGGAAGACACTCCGGATGGTTACGTGGAAAAGCCAAAACAAGAATGGTCTCCAGATGAGCGTCGAAGAGCAAATTTGGACAATGTTAGTTGTAATGCTCTATATACAGCTATCGGTGATAATGACAACTTATTCAACAAGATTAAGTCACGCAACACTACTAAGGAAATTTGGGATAAGTTAGCCACAATTTGTGGTGGTTCAGCTCAAATTAAAGAGAAGAAACTTTCCATTGCCAAAGAAAGGTTTAACAGTTTCAAGATGTTGCCCAATGAGACTTTAGAACAATTGGATATAAGATTCACAGCCCTTACTACAGAATTAACATCTTTGGTTATGGGATCTACAGAATCGGGAAATGGTGGTCAAAATCTTTAGAAGTCTACCTAGTAGATTTTTGATGAAGACAACAGCTATGAGAGAGTCGAACAATTTGGACAGATTAACTCCAGAAGATGCTTTTTCGGAACTCAAAGCATTTGAGTTTGAGTTGAATTCGGCTAGTGATGCAGTGAGCAGTCCAGTGATTGAGTCTGGAGTGCTTATAGCATCAATCAAGGGTAAATCGGGTAATAAAGGAAAAGCTTAAGATATCAGTGAAGATGAGGAACTAGCGCTTCTGAATAGATTGAGAAAGTTCTTGAGATATGAAAAGAAAGGAAATAGTCCTAAGCATCAAGGACAAAATTCATATCAAGCGCCTGCTCCAGTACAACAACAGTATCAAGTGCCTCAGTAGTCTGCACCTTTTCCTTCAGCGCCGATTCAGTACCAAGCGTCAAATCAACAGAATCTCTCAGTGCCCGTGATCTCAAAACCACACACTGTAAGGTTAACAAATGAACAAAAGATGAAAACTAATCTTTATTATAATTGTAGGAAACCAAGGCACTACCAGGTCAATTGCCCTTATCTAAATGTATCCAAGCCCTCAAGGCAGGAAAACGTGGATAGAAACTAATTCAGGAGCAACCTTCACCAACAAGGTTTGCTAGCAGAATCAGAACCAGCGTCCGCACCTGAAGAATTGGAGTCTTTAGAGGAGAGTAGTGATGATGATGAGCCAGTGGATGACTCAGCGCTTATCTGCCTCACAGCAAGAGATGATGAAGCGTTCCCTGAGGTAAACACTAAATTATCTCTTCCTCTCTCTTATGAAGAATTACTTGACAAAGTCAGAGAATGTTATAATGATTGTCAAGATGCTGCCAATTATACCAAAATCACTTTGATATTATTTCATCGCTCACAAGTGATAAAGTGACTCTCAAAGCAGAGCTGCAAGTTCAGCAACAATGAATTGAGAAAAACCAATCCCTTGAGAGTGAAATAATCCAGTTGAAAAGTGATCTTGATATAATAGTCAAGAGAGAAGCTGAGCTGATCGCTAGACTTGCTCAATCAGAACAGCTCGTCTCATCATTGTCTAAGGCGTCAAGAATGCTAGACAATGTGACTGAGGTAACAAGGTTATTTGGTGAAAAGACCGGTTTAGGATTCAATAAATTCGGTAAACAACCAAACAAACCTAATGTTACGGCAAACAACAAAGAAAATGGTGTTTTCTTTGTTGAAGAAAGTTCACAAAGTCAAACACATGTTGAACCAAGCGACAATGGTACGAGGCCAAATGAGAAAGCCAAAGCTAACTCAGGCAAGGGTAAGGCAAAGGCAAATGATTCACAAAGATGGGTTCATTCAAACGCTCAAAAGGCTAAGGATAAATCTAACCCTTGTGAATCAAGCGCTAAGTGTCCAGCACCAAAAGCGCAACCCAAGCCAGCGCCAAGGAAGTACTAGCGTCAATGTCCAAGGCAGTCAACATCATATTATCGATACTATGATGATTATGATTATGACTATGATTATGATTACTATTATAATCAAGGATATTATTATACACCCAAACAACACACACAACACAATGTGAAACCCAAGAAGGCCAGTATTCCTACACTGAAGACTAGGTAAGTATGGGTTCCTAAAGTTCTAATTCAAACTAACAATGCTACTAATGGTAAAGGACCCAAGCAACAATGGGTACCTAAACATAAATAGAACTTTCTTTTGATTGCAGGTACCTAGAGCTAAAGTCGATACATCTATTTGGTATTTCGACAGTGGATCGTCAAGGCACATGACAGGTTCCAAGGATCTTTTGATCAACTATCGAGCTGCCAATGGTCCTCAGGTTGTATTTGGTGACAACTCCAAAGGTAAAACCAAAGGTATAGGTACTGTGCATAGGGGGAACATCATGATAAGTGATGTTTATTATGTTGAGGGTCTAAAGCACAATTTATTAAGCATAAGCCAATTTTGTGATAAAGGCTTTGAAGTCATATTCTCAAGCGACTGTTGCTACATAAATGATGCTAAGACTAAGTCTACTATATTGAAAGGAAAAAGAACAAATAACGTATATTTGGTAGGTTGGGGTTCAACACTTGATAACAATCCAACATGCTTTGTTGCTAAAAATAAATCTAAAATGGGTTGGTTATGGCATAGAAAAATGAATCACCTCAACTTTAAGACAATCTCTCAGCTTATAAATCTAAATCTTGTAGAGGGATTACCAAAAGGACCATTTCATAAGGATCACCTTTGTGATGCTTGTCAAATGGGCAAACAAGTCAAATAATCTTTCAAAAGAAAACCTCATCTGTCTAGCTCTAGAATACTTGAACTACTTCACATGGATCTTTTTGGACTTGTTCAAACGATCAGTGTGAGCAGTAAAAAGTATACTTTGGTGATAGTAGATGATTTCTCTCGATTTACTTGGGTGGAATTTCTTTCACCAAAGATAAAACATGTGACAAGTTAACAACGTTTATTCGGCAACTTCAAACATTAAAAAATCTTAAGGTTGCAAGAATAAGAAGTGATCACGGTACTGAGTTTACTAACAAGTTTGTTGAGAAGTTTTGTGCAGAGAATGGAACACATCATGAGTTTTCAGCTCCCAGAACTCCCCAACAGAATGGTGTTGCTGAGCGCCGGAACAGAACGCTCAAGGAAGCTGCCAGGACAATGTTAGCAGAGTCTAAGCTCGCTCCTAGGTTTTGGGCCGAAGCGATGAACACTACTTGTTACACTCAAAATCGTTGCATGATCAACAAACAACATGGGAAAACTCCATATGAACTATGGAAGGGACGTAAGCCAAATGCTTCATACTTTCACGTATTTGGTTCTAAATGTTTTATCCATAACAATGGATTCCAAAGCCTAAAGACATTTGATCTTAAAGTGGATGAGAGAATCTTTCTAGGCTACCCCAAGAATGGAAATAATTTCCGCATCTTAATCAAGATCAAATCGAAGGTTGAGGAATCTATTCATGTTGTTTTTGATGATGCTAACCAAGAACCAAGTAAGATTAATATGAATGATGTAAGAGTGGAAGATCTGTGTCATCAAGCGTCTAAGATTACCATTGATGAAGAAAGTGAAGATGATGATGAGATCTCAGTGCCACCTCCTAAGATTATTCGTGAGATTATTTCGGATAACAATGCAAGATCTGCTGATGATCATGAAGAGAGTGATCATCAAGAGCGAACAAGAATCAATGAACTTGAAACGCCTACGCAAGAGGGTAGTCAAGTGTCTGATCGTCAAGCGCCTGTTCAACCTCTTAACCCTTTCCAACCAGATAGGCTATGGCTGCGTGATCATCCACCTGAGTAGATTATTGGAGATATTGAAGCGCCTGTTAGGACTAGAGCCGCTACATTTAATGAGACCATCTCAAATAGAGCCTAAGAAAGTAGATGAAAGTGCTAAGCGACCCAAGTTGTATTGAAGTTATGCAAGAAGAGTTTAATCAGTTTGAGCGTAGTAAGGTTTGGACGCTAGTACCAAGACCAACTCACCAAGGAGTTATTGAAACTAGATGGTTCTATAGAAATAAGATGGATGAAAATGGCATTGTGATAAGAAACAAGGCCAGACTTGTAGCTCAAGGTTATTGCCAAGAAGAGGGTATTGATTTTGATGAGACATATGCTCTTGTCGCCCGTCTTGAAGCAATTCGCATGTTTCTAGCGTATGCAGCGTTCAACAAATTTATTGTGTATCAAATAGATGTGAAGAGTGCCTTCCTGAATGGTAAACTCCAAGAAGAGGTATATTTGGAGCAACCACCAGGATTCATCAACAACCATGGTAAGGGTATGGTTTACAAGCTAGACAAAGCACTTTATAGGCTTAAGCATGCACCCCGAGCATGGTAGGACACTCTCTCTATTTTTCTTATTGGTAAAGGCTTTTCAAAAGGCAGCGTTGATACAACGTTATATAAAATTACCAATGACGAAGATATTCTCTTAGTCCAAATTTGTGTTGATGATATCATATTTGGTTCTACTAACAAGCGTCTGTGTGAGAAATTTTCAAAAATGATGCAAGAACAATTTGAAATGAGCACGATGGGTGAATTAACTTTCTTCTTAGGATTACAAGTTAAACAACTCCCTAATGGCATATTTATAAACCAAGCTAAATATACAAGAGATATGATTAAGAAATTGGTATGGAAAATGCATCATATTCAATGATTTCAATGAGTCAAACGCTTAAGTTAGATAAAGATGAAAGTGGGAAGAAAGTTGATATCACTAACTATAGAGGTATCATTGGGTCACTTCTTTATCTTACTGCCAGTAGACCTGATATTATGTTTTCGGTATGCGTGTATGCACGTTTTCAAGCTGATCCTAAAGAGTCACACGTTATTGCTGCCAAGAAGATCCTTAAATACTTAAAAGGCACACAAAATGTGGGCTTATGGTATCCAATGGACTCTTCTTTTGAACTAATTGGTTACTCAGATGCAGATTTTGCAAGTTGCAAAATAGATCGTAAGAGTACTAGTGGTACATGTCAATTTCTAGGTGATAGTTTAGTTTCATGGCATAGTAAGAAACGACAATCAATAGCTACCTCCACAGCCGAAGCTGAGTATGTAGCTGCAGGAAGTTGTTGTGCACAAGTGTTATAGATGAGGCAACAACTTCGAGATTATGGTATAATCTTAGGTCCAACGCCCATTCATTGTGATAACCAAAGCGCTCTAGCCATGACTCAAAACCCTGTTCTTCATTCCAGAACCAAACATATTGACATTAGATACCATTTTCTTCGTGACCATGTTCAAAAGAAAGATATCTCCATGAACTTTATTGGAACTGACAAACAATTGGCAGATATCTTCACCAAAGCGCTCAACGAACAACGTTTTCTCACTTTGAGAAGTGAACTAGGTTTGATTGATTTAAATGCTTAATCATCATGCATCATATTTTATTAGACATATAATTTAAGGGGAATCCACGTTATTTATGACCAAAAGATCTTTGAAAAGTTGTTACAAGTTATCAAATTTAGGGAGAACCTTAAAAATTGTACTTGAAACATATCTGTAAGCGTCAATGATCAAAAAATTTCATATGCATGATCATCAACGCTCAGAATTATTTATGCACCATATGCTGGAGGCTCAAGTATAAAATGATTTTGATCTCAAGCGTCAATATAAATTTTACAAGTAATACGTGTTCATCGTTGAACATATTCCACTCAACACTTAATATAAAATTGTTTATAAAACTCATGCATAAATTTTACACGCTTCTTGAAGTAGTGGATAGACTCAATAGTCTATGTTGTACTCTATCTACACGCTTCTATCACAACAAATTGGCGAGTAATCAAAACTTTTCAAAATGACGGTTCAGAGATAGCACGTGTCTGTGTACGTGTCAGTGTACCATCAGGCGCGTGTGTTACACTCTGAAAATCCCAAATGTTTTAAAACTTTAACTCGGATGTCAAATCATTATATATGGGAGTTACCAAATGTAACTTCTCTCTCTTACACAAAACTCACGTCCGCAGTTAAAACTATTCATGGCTGAGATTAAATAACTTTACACGTGTCTACATCTTATTGAGATAAGAGAACACAAGTTTCAAAATTACCCTTTTGTGTCATTTAAAACACAATTTTTGCAAAAAATTACTCACTTTTCCTCTCTGCAAATTTTACTCTCTCTCTCTCTCAAAGCAAAAGAAAATCTCCGTTCATCTCCTTGACTAAAAAGGGCACCCAAGAAATCTACTTGTACTTCTGCCGAGACTATCATCAAGGTTACTGAAGGCCTTGTTGTCGACTGGAAATTCTTGTACGAGCAACCTCAGATCAATCTAACTGATATGATGGACCTGGTAACCAAAGTTGGGCTCAAAACATTCTTAACACAATACTCCTATCTATTTCCTATGGAAGTCGACACCTTCTGGAAGATTGCTAAACTCTCAGCAAACAAGAAGTCCATCTCTTGTCTATTTTCTCTATCTAAGAAGGAGTCATCTAAGGAATTTGTACTGTCTGCTGTTTCCATTGCCAAGAACTTCAAACTCCCAAATGAGGGTGAGGCATTGGACAGTGTCACTTTGGAACAACTCAAAGAAGCATGGACGACTATGAGTGCTTATGACAGAGTACCCTACAAACAACACTTTGAAAAGAAAGAACTGGTATCCAAATACCGACTGATGGCTGATTTCTGCAGCAAGATCATAGAATGCAGGGTGGGTACCTTTGATAAAGTGAACCCAATGCAATTTCAGATGATGACGACAATACTCCTCAACCTCAAGATCAACTGAAGTGAGTATGTATTTGGAAGGTTTCGGGACTGTTTAAGCGCCCCAAATAAACCTTATGGGCTTATTTTGAGTGACCTGTTGTATCGATCAGGCTGTGTCTACTCTTCTGGTCAACTTTTGAATAAGGCTAAACTGCTGGGAAGAAGGATTCTGAACAATCTCTTCAATCCTCCCAAGGTTGGTGGTGCTGCTAGACCACTGTCTGAGCGTCTGGAAGTACGCGAAGTGTCAGACGAAGAAGCTGAGCGTCCAGTTCCAGAAGAAGCCGTGAAGCGTCCGGCTGCTACAAAAAAGAGGGCTCCCAGAAAGCCCAATGCTCAAGTCATTCCCTCTCCTCAAAAGGATGATGAGGATGCATAGGACAAGATCCCTCTGATCAAGCGGAGAAAGCTGGAAGGCATTGTTAAATAAATCGACTTTGAGGAACCAGCTGCCGCTCCTCCCACTCAAACGCTTAAACTCGTTGAAGGAGTTAACGTGAAGAAGATTTTCAAGCGTTCCAGGACAAGCAAGCGTCAAGCTGCTCCTGTTCCTAAAGAGCCTGAGACGATTAGGCCAAGTTTTCGAATTGCGGTTGAGCCAAGTGCTCAAGTTGCTGATGAGACAAGCTCTCAGGGTAAGTCTATTTCTTCCCACAGCATTTCCTTTCCTACATCTGTAGAAGATCCTGCTCTTATAGAGGATAGTTCTTATGTTACAACTTTAGTTCCAGCTACTGCTGAAGCGTCAACAGACGTCCATCTGGATGTTGAGATGACAAATATTGTGGCTATTGCCAAAGATGTTGCCGCAGAAGCTGCTGGAATTGAAGTAGAAGAACCTGCTACCAAAGAGGTTCAAGCATCAACTCTTATTCCGGCTATAACAGAGGCACGCTCAAAAGGTCAGAGTGTTGCTAAGGACGTTACAAAGCCAAGACACTTCTTTAAGCTAGACCCACTGAGGACGATTGATCATTCATTCAATTATATGCCTCTAGCGCTAGAGGAAGACTTCATTCCAGCAGGATATAATGAAGAAAGATACATTAATGCTGAGTATGAGGTAGCCGCGCTGATTGACATTGACAATCAGATCCGGGATATAGTGTTCAACACTGAGCTGACAGAAATCGAGAGGAAATACTATCTGGCAGTTCAACTCGGTAAAACTCCTGGTCAGATACCGTCTTCTCTTATTCTTCAACAAGACCGACAAGGAGGCAGAACTCCTAAGTGTGATGCAGATTTGGCGTATTATCTAGACTATGGGCACAGCAAGTCAACCGGTTTTGCTCTCAGAGACTACAACATCAGTGTGTATGATCCTTTTCGCCTTACCTTTCTAAATCCATCAGAGGCCTTCTTGAACAGAGAAGGCTACACACATTTTCCTCATATAGCAAATAGTCCTGAAAACTTGAATTCTGTCAATCCACTTCTACTGTGGAAGAATAAAGGAATTCATTCTGGTGAGAGTCTAGCATCTCTCACAGATGTGATCCAGACCGAAGCTGATGCATACTGCGTCTGGAATGCCAGCTATTAGACTGATAGATATCACTTTGAATCTATCAGAGATATCTACCATGAAGGCATTCGAGCTATGGTTAATGCTGGGACAGACTACTGTATGGCTGAGAAAAATTGGACTGAAGCGTATGTGGGCCATAAATATACTTTCCCGGAGTTAGTTCATGCATAGACATGCATGACAAGAAGTGTCAGTTTGCCAAGTATTACCTTGAGAAGCATCAGGAGAGAGTTGGACTTATTGATCAGTTACCTAAAGTTCGTCAATAGATAGAACTGTTTCTATGACAAGCGCTGCACAGGCTTTCCATCACTCCTCTTCAGTTCAACGCTCAAGCGTCCACCAGTGGCAGTTCATCACCATCTTGTTTGAACTTCTCACTAAGCCACTACGATGACAATTTCAGACTGATGCTGAAGATTATGGCTCCCATTCCTCACTTCGACAAGATCTTCACTGAAAATCTACGGAAGCCAAATGGCTCGAGGATCCGAGACTTCCAAGGTTATCCACTTCTACCTTCTATCAGACAGGAAGTAAGCGATCATTATGCCTATGTTCTCTCTCTACTTGAACGCAATCAAGGCATAGCTCGAACGGTGTATCCGTATTTGGAAGACTATTACCTCATGTATGTGCCAGAAGCTCACAAGTCACAGCGTCTTCCTACAGATAGAATTATTGGATTTTCCTTGCATTACTACCCAGATACCTTATTTTTTATTCCAAAGCCGCAGTCAAGGATCTTCCCAAACCATGTATTGGACATCATGGGTCCAATGTATGTCCGAGCCAGAGATAGTCCTCTTCACACTTTCATTCAAGGGACCTGCATCTCTCGCTCCAGACTGACTGAACTTCTGGAAGCTGCTTCAGATTCCTACGCAGATATCGCCAACTGGAACTTCCAATTTGATGACTTCCGCCAAATGGAGTCAACACTTGAGGAAGCGCCTATAAAACTAATTGAAGAGTCTACACCAGCATCCACAGCAGAAGTTGTAAGTCTTCCAGCGTCTGCTGAAGAACATGTTCAAGCGTCTCCACCAGAGGATAATCCTGACGCTTCTGAACGAGTTCTTTATGATATAGCTGAGGATCTTCAACTTGATTTACGCGATACAATTTTTGGTCCTGCATATCAAGCTCCCCTTGACTCACTCAAGCATATATCCAGATTCAAGCAATCGGCTCCTCAAGCAGTTCTATCGGATGTGAGTCAAGCTTTTAGACCTTTACTGAAATCTGTCTTAGAGGAGGTGAGCAATCACGCTACTCAGAATGAAGAATCCTTCCACTGGATTAAGACAGATTTGGTGAAGATTAAGTCTCAAACTATGAGCGCCCAGATTGCTCATATGCACAGTTCTGCTCAGGCTGCTGTTGGTGAATGTCGTCGAGAATTTCAAGAGATAAATGATGCTACCTAAGCCAACCAACTCGCAATGCAAGAACATTTCGACAAGCGTCTGGATGATCTCACAGCTTCAATGTCTCAAATTGCCTCTTAGGTTAGCCTACTTATAGAACATTTTAAGGCTGATGATGACAATAAGGGGGAAGAGAAAAGAAAAGGAGAGAAGAGGAAAGCGTCCGGTTTAAGAGCTCAAGATCCTCCTCCTCCAGCGCCGAAGCGTCATCAAATATCTTCTTCTTCTGCGCTTAGACTCCCATTTGGATAACTGTTTATAGGGTAAGTGATTCTGCTAGAGCGCCTAGTAGAACACTAAGAGAACCTCCAATTGCACTGTATCCAAATCTACCAATACCTTCTCGAGCACGGCTTGAACAGTTTGACATCCCTCTTCAAAGAACATCCGGTTCAAGAGCTCAAGATCCTCCACCGCCGCCGCAGAAGCGTCAGCAAATATCTCCTCCTTCTGCGCTTAGACTCCCATCTTAGATAACTGCTTATGGGGTAAGTGATTCTGCTGGAGTGCCTAGTAGAACGCTAAGAGAACCTCCAATAGCACTGTATCCAAATCTACCAATACTTTCTCGAGCACGGCTTGAACAGTTTGGCATCCCTCTTCAAAGAGCATCTATTCCAGAACCCACTGATCCAGAACCTTAGCTGAAGAGAGGCAGATGACTGACTTCAACCGAATTTTTAGAATTTACTTAAAGTATATGGGTATTGATCCAACTAAATGGGACAGACACTTTACTGCTTTCAGGAAGAGACAAAAGGAAGAGAATAAACACATAATTGACAATGATCATGAAGTGATGATCACTTTGGCAGATAACCTAACTGAAGCTATCCGAGCTGAAATGCCCAAGTGATACATAGTTAGACCAAGTCGTTAGAGCCTTTTGATTTGCATTATCTATATTCTTGTCTCTTATGTAACTTTTGTTTAGTTGTAAAAATGCTTGTAATCATTGAGATATATATATATAATGCATTTTTCAGCTGAAACATCTCGTTGAAGCGTAACTAACATCAACTAACCTTATCTAACCAAAGCTAACTTTCTTTTTGGTTGTCTAACTCTTGAACTATAAAAGAGTAAGTATTGCCATCATCAAAAAAGGGGAAATTGTTAGGAATTTCATGTTAGATATTTTGATGATGACAATTAGGATTTTATGTTAGACCCCAAAATATGTAAGTTTGATTTTTTATAGAAATCATGTATAAGCTTTGAAGCGTTAGAATTGTAATAGGCTTTATAAGGTTTTGTTTTATTTTTATTCTAGACTGTTAGGCTAAGTATTCTTAGACTGAGCGTCTCATGATTTCTGAGTGAGTTTATCAGTGGTTTAGTTTGAAGGCTCAAGCGCCTGAAGTCTGAATGAAGATGAAGTTTTCAAGTGTCCAATCGACCAGCTATATCAAGCGTCACTTATAGGACAGAAGTAATTCAAAGATGAATGTGCATCTATCAATGACAGATTTAGCCTGAATTTATTTCTAAGTCCAAAAGGAGTTTAATGCAAATATTCTCAGTGCATTAAGTGCCAACGGGGATTTAATTCAAATGCATTAAATGCTGATAAGAGCATTAAATGTCATAAGCTCTTTCGGACGTACGGAGAAGCCACCCCATTGGACTGTCAATTCACAGCCTGCAGCACCAACTTTTGTGCAGTAGATTTTCAGGAAAAAGGACAAAAGCTGTTCACTCGCGGTAGTGAGAGACACGCACCTTTGCATGTGTCAAACGAACACTTTTTTCAAGAATGCCTACAAATAGGACTTCAACAACAAACCAAAATATACGATCAATTCCAAGCCAAATTGTTGTTGCATTGAAGTCTCATTCCTTAAATTCTCAGAAAAGCCAGAATCTTCAAGCAAATATTCTCCTTGCTTTTCTTCAATTCCTGAGACAGTCAACCAAATATCTCAAACCTTCTTTTCAGAGAAACCTACACTACTATTGAGATATTTCCAGTTGTTTGAACTTTATTAAAATCAAACAAACCGTTTAGAAAAACCTCATCTAAGCCTCGCGATCTGTGTGAAGTCGAAGTTGGATACTTGCATTATTTCTGAGTGAAAGAAGCAAGAGGATAGAAGTGTCTTGGAGTAGAAATCTGTGTGATCAAGGAGCTCAAGTCATCAACATCCATCTCTCCCTAATTTGTACTGTGTGATTCTTTGAGAATCATCTTAGTGGATTGCCTCCGAGTGTTCAAGGAGAAGAAGGACGTAGTTGGGATTACACCACCCAACGAACCTTACAAATATTGTGTTATTTACTTTACAGTCAATTTTCTTATCAACATATCATTACATAAATTGATTAAGTAAAACACAATCAAATGCTAAGCAACTCAAATATTTTCTGTGACGCTAAAGCTTTCAAACTAGAAGATTATAAAATCAATTCTGCTGTGCTAACACTGATCAAAGAAGTGAACGCTTAAACCTATTTGGTTATAGTATTCAAATCTTGAAGTCTAAGTTAACTTTCTAAAACAGTCTTCATTAGACGCTCAAGTCAAGCGCCTATTTTTCAAGCGTCCAACGAATTTCAATGCGAATCTTTTTGAAGTCGAAAAAAATTTCAGGGTCTATTCAACCCCTTCTAGACCCTTTCGTATGCCACTTGGGACCAACATAAATAATTGAAGAGGTAGGGTATAACAACAATTCAGTGTCCAATAAATTTGTTTACAATTTATATACGATATTTGTACGCCAAATTAAGCATAAACAATCATCCTACAATACAAGGTTCGAAGTTTAGGGTCCTAGTCATTGATAAGTTACATGATAAGTAAAAATAATCTACACTATATATAAAAGATAATATATAATGTTATTTTTATAAAAAAATGGGTATTAGAAATAAATCATATTGATATAACTCTTATAAGAAATTCAAACAAATAAGTTAGATACATGTATCCATATTATGAAAGTGCTAACGATAAACAAAAATCCCAACTTTGGAGTTCTAATCTTCAAACAGTCTATAATATAGTAATATAATATATTATGATATGACATAAATACTTATGCACATACACAATAACAAATAGTACATAATTAAATTAAAGTTCTTGGCAGAGTTAATAGTTATTTAACTAACAAAATGTGCACATTAAGTTAATTACTGAAAAAGAGTTAGACAATTAGAAGATCAAAATAAAATAAATTATGAACTATCAAAAAATTACTATAAATTTAGTATAGACAAACTTTGCAAAAAATTATCACTATGCACGTGTTCTTGCAGTACATTATTATGATTAACTTGAGTAACGTACATTTAAGTCTTGTTATAAATAATCTTTTATATATAAGTTGTAATGATACTCAAATTTCTCAATCTATATATTAGTTATAGTTCATCAGTTAAAAAGTTTAAAATAAACAATGAATTGTAAACTGCACACACTTATACGACTAATCCAATTTCAGTCTCCCACACTCATCAAATTAACCATTAAAATACAATAATTTTCTCATTTTTGGTGTCACTGTCAACTTCTCTGTACGGTAGTTAACGCGTGGCTAATTTTTCCTCCATTTGACCTCATCTACGCCTCAAGTGTCTTAACTAACTGGACTTTAGGGTTGCTGAGCCCCAATATTCGCAACTCACTTTTCAAATTCAACACTTAGCCAAAAAATTCCCGAAATTCTTCCACACAAAGTATCCCCCAAATTCGTTCAACATGCCATTTTCGCATAAAATTGGAGCTCTAATCAGTGTTTATACCATATCCTAAACAGAGTTCAAAAAATTATCCCATGAAAACTCATTTTCCAAGTTCCCCCAATTTTTGAAAATCATAATTCTTTGATTTTAAAATCTCAACTTGAAGAAGAGAAGAACAAGATGGCCCATTTTTAAGCTCAAAGACACTAATTTTGTGTTGAGGGTACTCTTGTTTAGAGAACATGCGAACTTTTTGGGGTGAAAACTTGATATAAATGGATGGTTGACTGAAGTCTGTGTTTTTTTGCGCCACGATCGTGTAAATGTGAGGGAAAATTGGCTCCCTCTTAACGAAAGGACGGAGAAGTTGATGGTGGGACCAAAAGTGATGAAATATGGTAGTTTAAGGGTCAATTTGATGAGTTTGAAACATGGGGAACTGAAATCGAATAACGTACAATAAAAAGTAATATTAGTAATAAAATTTGAAGTGACAATATTAAAGTTGTCATTAGATATATATATATATATATATATATAATGAATGCAATAATTTTTGCTTTATCAGAATAAAAACTTTTAGTGATAAGAGTTTCATATCAGACTCAATAAATTTAGTCCTAATTGTTCCAATTTTAAACAGATTTGGCCTATGTCGTTAATTTTCCATACAAAAACTAACATAATGAGCTCAAATTGGGAGGAAATGGATGGAACATCACTTCACTTCGCTATTTCAAAAAAAATTGTATGTGTCTCGATAAATTTTCCAAAAACCACCCCCTTAGAACCGTAATCGAACCCACATTTCTTTAAAATTATCAAGCGACCTTATGGGTTTTGAGCTGTCTTAGACTTAATGCTAGTCCTAATCATAACTTTTCCAACCTTCAAAGCTTACAAAAAGCAGCCAACAAACCAAAACATCCGTCAACTGTTGTTGCCAAAACATCGATCAATTGTTCAAAAGATATCATCTTCAAAACGACCGGAGGCAGTAAGATTGTGGTTGTAATATGGGCATCTCGATCAACGTCTCAATAAATGTTTTTTATATTAGGATTTTCTCCCAAAATAATAAAGACACTTAGGAAAGTTATTTGAATGCTCATCACTTCACTCGAATTCAGTAGTTATTAGCTCATATTCATCATTGGATATGACGATTGTTGGATCTTCATAACATGTCCGCTTCTGAAACCCTGTTTTGAAGATGGTTTCTAGAGACTTCCAAGCAAGATCTGTACACACTATGAAGACCCGTTAATACATCGTAACAATTCCTACTGATTATGGAAATAGGATAATCGCCATATCGAGATCTCTAGAACCAAAATTTTGGTCCCCGCTTGTGGTTTGTCTCTTATTGCATCGCATAAGTCGTCAAAATTCTCACATTTGATATTACGATCAATTTTCTTTAAAAAAACGCATGGTTCTGTTAGTCAGAAGCATAAAAAGAAATAAAATTATAAATACTTAGAATAGTGAGTGTGTGTGTGTGTAAAGAAGATTTATTAGTTGTGTGAACATTGTGTAAAGTGAGTAGGAAGAGTTTAGTAGGAGATGAAGAATTGAATTATAGTTGGAATAGTTGGAAGTTGTAGAGAATATTTGTAGCTGAAAGATGCTATTGTATTGATTGAATTGCTTGTTGTTATTATTACATCACTTTATACACCATCCTCATATTTATAGGTGTAGACACCCACCTTTTAGATGGTCTAAATATCTAGATATTTCTACACACATGTTATCTAGATATATCTACATATATATCTAGAAGAACTATCAAGATTTTTTATAGGAACATACTAGTTACAACATTCTCTAGAATAAACTAGGAAAATATCTAGAGTACTTAATTCTAGACCTTATTAAGAAACTTTCTAGAAAGTGCACTTATTTTAAGACTCCTCCTAAGTGCACTTTTCTGTGATTCCAAGCATTTCTCGGAGGGACTCGAACCTTTGTCTTGGTAAAGCGTTAGTGAAGATGTCGGCTAGTTGTTCCTCTGTTCTGCAAAACTTTAGCTTTATCTTCTTATCTGATATTGCTTCTCTTATAAAGTGATATTTTATAGCCATGTGCTTAGTTCTACTGTGATAGACTGGATTATTGGCGATAGCAATTGCTGACTTACTATCACAGTAGATTTCAGTTGGCATCCCATTTTGTTGTTCTCCCATGTCTTCAAATATTCTTCTTAGCCATATCGCCTGACTAGTTATATTAGATGCTGCTACGTACTCTGCTTCTGCAGATGACTGAGCAACTGTTTCTTACTTTTTTTACGCCCAGGAGAATACTCCAGATCTGAGTGCGAATGTATACCTTGAAGTGCTGATCCAGCCCAATCACTGTCTGTATATCCAAACAATATTGCATCTTTGGTGGCCTTATACTGGATCCAAGTCTTTTGTTTTTCTTAAGTATCGTAAAATTCTCTTTGCTGCACCATAATGCTTTTGACTCGGAGACTGCATAAATCTTGATAGTAGACTCGTAGCATATAAAATGTCGGGTCTTGTAGCTGTCAAATAACGAAAGCTTCCAATAAGACCTCTATATTGTGATGGATCTACTTTATCAGTTCCATCTTTTTTTTGTAATTTTTGATTTTTCACCAAGGGAGTAGCAACTGACTTGCAGGTATTCATCTTGTATTTCTTTAGAAGATCCTCCGTGCATTTCATTTTGAGAGATGAAAATCCCTTCATCAACTTGACTTATCTCAATGCTGAGAAAATATCACATCAAGCCCAAGTCGGTCATCTCGAATGTCTTCATCATATCTTGTTTGAATTCTTTAATTAATCTCTCATTGTTTCCAGTGTATATGAGATCATCTACATATAAAGAAACTATGAGAGTATCAGTGTTAACTTGATTCTTGATGTAGAGTGTTGGCTCACTTTTACTCCTCCTGAACCCTTGATCCATGAAGTAATTTTCGATTCGACTGTACCAAGCCCGTGGTACTTGTTTTAGTCCATAAAGTGCCTTTTTCAATTTCAGCACTTTGTCTTATCATCCTTCTACCACGAACCCCTGTGGTTGCTCCATGTATATTTCTTCATCAAGGAATCCGTTCAGGAAGGCTAATTTTACATCTAGTTGATAAAGTCTCCATCCTTTTTGTTCAGCTAGAGCAATTAGTGCTCTAATAGTATCATGTTATGTCACAAGAGCAAATGTCTCGTTGTAGAAAATTCCAGGGACCTGCGAGTACCCTTTCGCCACAAGTTTTGCCTTGTATTTTTGTATTGAGCCATCGGGATTGAGTTTTGTCTTGTAGACCCACTTTACTCCTATGCCTTCTTTATCTTTTGGTTATTCAACCAACACCTATGTATCATTTTTCTCGATCATCTTTATTTCTTCTTCCATAGATTTGATCCAAACTTCTTGCTTGGCAGCTGCTTCAAAGCTTTCAGGCTCCATGTTTATGTAGTTATATCTCTCGCATATTTCTCTTAAAGATCTTACTTTTCTTGGTGTTGATTCAGGTGAATCTTCTTGCAGCTGAACAACTGCAGGTTGTGGAGTAGCCGGAGGACTTAGTGTCTCAGTGTTTTCTCCATTATTGCGTTCTTCACTTGGTATAGTTATAGGCATGTATATGTTTTTCTTTACTATTTTTTCTTCTTCCCAGTTCCATGATGCGTTTTCGTCGAACTCCACATCACGACTGATGATAAATTTCTTTGTCTTTAGATTGTAAACTCGGTAGTCGTTGGATTCGGTGCTATAACCCAAAAATATACCTCATTTCGTCTTCTCATCTAGTTTACTTCATTTTTGGTCCGGAATGTGGACATAGCATATGCATCAGAAAATTCTAAGATGCTTTGCAGATGATTTTCTTCCGCTCCAAGCTTCTACTGGCGTTTTATCTTGTATTGCCTTGGTAGGACACCTATTGAGTAGATAGACTGCAATATATACCGCTTCTGCCCAGAATGTATTCGGAAGCCCTTTTTCTTTTAGCATTGACTGAGCCATCTCCATTACAGTTCTATTCTTTTTTTCTGAGACTCTATTTTGCTCTGGTGCATATCCAACAGTTAATTGATGTTCTATGCCTTCCTCTTCACAGAATTTGTTGAATTCTTTAGATGTGTACTCTTTAGCTCGATCACTTCGAATTGTCTTGATTCTTTGATTTTCTACTAGTTGCTTGAATTTTTGGAATATCTTGGGAACTTCCGATTTTTCTTTCATAAAGTATACGCAAGTCATTCTTGTAGAGTCATCGATAAAGAGAATAAAGTACATGTTTTGGTGAAGAGATGGAGTCCTCATTGGCCCACATATATCTCTGTGAATTAGCTATAATGCTTTCTTGGCTCTCCAGGACTTTTTAGATGGAAATGATTGTCGGTGTTGTTTCACGAGCATGCATCATTCACATACTTCTTCAGCTTCTTTGATTTTAGGAAGGTCATCATATTCTTCTAATGAAGAATATTGAGACCCCAATTGTTGAATTGTCCAAATCTTCTATGCCATAACCATGAATCATCTGTTTGGACCTTTAGTGCTATATTATAATTCCTACGTATTGGAAAATCTCGACAATCCCGCATTTGTACTTGAGCTGTGATAAGATTTTGTCTGTCTTGTTATATATAGTGCATGTATTTTTTTCAAAGTGTACATGTATTTTTTTTCAAAGTGTAGTACGTAACCGCATTCCATCATTTGTCCAATGCTGAGGAGATTCTGAGCCAAATTAGGTACAAGTAGAACATTGCTAATGTACCGCGTACCTTTTCTTGTTTCCACGGCAATAGTTCCTTTGCCCTTTACTTCTAGAAAATCATTGTTTCCCAGTCTCACCTTGGATTGAAAACTCGTGTCTAGCTCTGAGAAAATGTCTTTGTACGGTGTCATGTGGTTACTGCAACCACTATCAAGGAACCATGTGTCATGGGGCTTCTCTGTCGAGCTTCCACTTGTGAAGAATAAGTTTTCTCTCTTTTCCTCTGCGATGTTTGCTTAATGCACATCTGTAGCCCGACAGTCCTTCTCCATGTGACCAAATCTCTTCCATTTATTGCATTGCTGTTTTCCTCTGTGCTAACAATCTTTTTCTAGATGATTTTTTTTCCCGCAAATTCCACATGGAAGATAACTTGATTTTGTATTTGATTAATTCTTAACTTTTCATGATTAAATTTTCTTCCAACATTTTTGGATTTCTGATGCCTTATATTGAATTTAGTTTTGAAAGCACTTTCTACGGATTCTTCAATGCGCCTACTAATTTTTTTCTCATAGGCTTCGAGAGCACCTACCAACTCAGTGACAGATGGAGTTGATAGATCTTTCACATGCTCCATAGTTGTAACTTCGGGGTCATATTTTTCTGTGAGAGTGATAAGTATTTTCTCTACTACTCTCTCATCAGATATATTTTCCCCGTATAATTTCATTTGCTAAATTATTTCTCTTATTCTTGCATAATACTCTCCTATGGCTTCAGAATCCTTCATTTTCAAAGTTTCAAAATCTCTTCTTAAATATTGTAGTTTTATAGACCATACCTTTTTGCTGTCGTGGAACTCCTCCTCCAACGTATCCCATGCTTTCTTCGCACTTTGAGTATCTGCAATTCTTGTGAAGATAGTATCTCCTACAACTTGTTGAATGATTAATAGCGCTTGTGCATCTCTTGGTTGCTTCTCCTTCAATTCTTTTAATTGTTGCTCGGACAAAGTGGAAGTATCTTTGAGGATATCCACTCCGTTATGGACAATATCCCATAAACTTTGGGAGACAAAATATGTCCTTAGCTTTTGTCTTCAAAAGACAAAGCTTTTACCAGTGAATGCTGGTACAGGCACTGATGAAAAATTAATAGTTGTTGGTGTAGCCATGTATTGAAATTTCATACCCAGTATTTGACCGGACATGGCTCTGATACCACTGTTAGTGTGATTGAATAGTGAGTGACTGTGTGTGTGTGTAAAGAAGATTTATTAGTTGTACAAATATTGTGTAAAGTGAGTAGGAAGAGTTTAGTAGGAGATGAAGAATTGAATAATAGTTGGAATAGTTAGAAGTTGTAGAGAATATTTGTAGTTGAAAGATGCTATTGTATTGATTGAATTGCTTGTTGTTATTATTACATCACTTTGTACACCATCCTCATATTTGTAGGTTAGACACCCTCCTTCTAGATGGTCTAAATATCTAGATAATTCTACACATATGTTATCTAGATATATCTACATATATATCTAGAAGAACTATCAAGATTTTTTGTAGGAACATACTAGTTACAAGATTCTCTAGAATGAACCAAGAAAATATCTAGAGTACTTAATTCTAGACCTTACTAAGAAACTTTCTAGAAACATAAAAAACTCCCATTTCTACTTCCATCTAGGCCTGGCACTGGTTGGGTCTGGGTCTGGGCCTAGACCCAAAAGAATTGTTGGGTCTAGACCTAGACCCAGACCCAATAAATTTTTTTAACTGGGTCTGGGTCTAGACCCATAGACCCAAATTACCCTTATAAGCTATTTTTTCTCTCTCTTACCTATCTCTCACTCTCGTCTCTCTATCCTCATCTCTCGCTCTCGTCTCTCTCCCTTTCTCGTCCGCCGCCCCTCTCTCTCTCCGTCGCCGCCACCCCGCGACCTCCGCCGCCTCCGTGACCTCCACCGGTTGGTAAGGTTTCGATTTTTTCTTGTGGGTTTTTGATTTTATTAATGGTGGCTTGTGGGTTTTTTGATTTGGGTTTTTTGTTAGCAGAATATTGTATTAGCAGAATATGATTTGGGTTTTTTGTTAGCAGAATATGATTTGGGTTTTTTGTTAGCAATGCAATGATGAGTTTATAACCAATTTTTTTGATGAATTCTGCTCTACAATGAAAGTTGGGTGATGAATTTGTATTAACAGTATTTGACAGAGTTCTTCCTTCTGCACTTTCTTCGTCTTCATTGTGATGCAGCCATTTTATCTATCTATCTATATATATATATACACACACACACATATTTCAAGTATAGTGAAAAAATACATACATATATATATCTGTATATATAGATATATATGTGTCTATATTAGTGAAATTATATGTATATAAATATACATACATACATATATATATATACATATATATATATATATATGTGTGTGTGTAAGAAATAATTACCGCTTCAAAAAAATAGAACCCAAACAAAGCCCAAAAAATGCAAAAAAGGAATTGGGTCTAGGCCTGGACCCAAAACATTGGGTCTCAAAAGTAGACCCATACCCAATGTATTGGGTCTGGGTTTGGGTCTGGGCCTAGCCCAACCAATGCCAGGCCTACTTCCATCCATCCATCCTCTCTACTCACTGCAATCTGTCCATTTGTACCATCACCTGGACCTAAGCCTACTATGCGAGTTTGCGCCTTCGAATAGTTACTATCTGATTCATCACCGTAAACACGTTTGACGAATGAATACGCTGATGCTAGATTTTCGTGCATCTCAGTTAATCTGAATGAGAGATATGATGCATAAAAAGTCTCTGGGGACAACATTCGTGCTTTTATCACCCCTTTGATAAAAAACACTGAGGAATCTCGAAGCTCAGCCACCTCTGAGAATCTGCAGAATATAAGGAACAAAGTTAATGCTGAACAATTGCAACTTCAAACGATTGCAATCTCAATCTATAAGGACCTTGATTCATGGTCAGACTTTATTTTCCAGTAATGCTCAAATTGTTCTCTGGATGACGTTCTAAGCCTTGTGGGTCCCAACATCAAATAGTTCTTGCTAATCCTTTAGTCAGGGGAAAAACTCTGGTTCAATGTAAAACATGTTTACACAATTTAACTAATATAAACTACTCAGAATAAGTGTTGTGAAACATGGGATAGGTGTTATGGAAATTTTGTAGTTGAGACACGAGTTAACCCGATTTTCTTAACACAATATGACCCTGCTATATAACGACAAACGTCTTTGCACTAGGACAACTTCAAAATTCAAAGTCTGGCAAACATGCCTCAATTAGAACTATCGGTTTTGCATGAAGAACACTTTGAAAACACTCAAATTAGTATATAGAAAAAAATTAATTCTATGATCCAAGGTCGCGTCAACCTGACTGTGGGTGTGAAAAGTTAAGAAGTTGGGCCAAAGCACAAGTCCATAGCTTCTCCCTCTTTCAAATAAACAAGGGACCCAAAAGGTCAACTCTTACTCTACCACCACTTGTGATATTTGAATCCTTACAAATATCCATCTTCAACATATTTTTATCCAATTCAAATGTCAAACCTTTGTTGGAAATCTTGATTGAGTAAATCGTGTGTTAACATGATTTTGTTAGAGATTTAAGTGAATTCCATATGTTGAAAGTGGAATGTCTTTGGCTCAAATTTATCTACGTTTCGAGTAGATAAATTTCTAGTATTTAATCACTCAATTCCGATTTAGGGTGAATAAGAAAGTAATTAACAAAATATGTCACTTAAAAATTGGGTTATAATTGGAATCAATGAATCGATATGAACACACATGATTAAATTATCAAAGTCATACGATCGACGGCCGCGATTGTATGGAAAATGGTTCATTTAGTTCGGGGACTTAAGAGTTCAAGTTGAAAAATTGAGGGACCAATTTGAAAGGACATAATTGATCAAGATTAAAAATTTTGGGGTCAATTTGAAAGTTTTGAAAAGTCAGGGGCTGAATTGCACAGAAATGGGTGCAACCGCCCACACTGGATTAGCGCCCACTCATGGAGCGAATCCATTGGCTGTTGAGCGGATGTACCGTGCACCCGCCCACACTGAATCCATTGTAAGAATAAGTTTGTATATTAAATGTTTAGATGTGGATTTAATTCATCCTTGTCCATAGAGAGAGTTTGGAACAAAGTTTGTTCGTAGTAGCGCTACTATTTCTTTACTAAGTCATTGAATCTTGGGAAACGATTGCCAAATCCCGTAAGCACCGTGAGCGGGGCAATTTCGTTTCAAAGATAAAGTGTAGAACACTTGCCTCGACTTTGAAATCATTCTTGAAGATATTAAGCCCGAGTAGGCTCACGGATGTTTTTCCAACAACCTTAATACCTAATATTTCATTCATCTGAAATAGGAATCAATCAATTCGAAATGGTAGCTCTATTGACATGATCGAGACTTAGTTTCATAATATGGAATAACATTTTGCATCCAAGTAGAAGACAATTTTGAATTTCCAGCTAAAGTGTGTGTCAACGCACACTTTAGTTACTATCTAGATTTCTAACATAAAGTTATCACTTACCATAGAAGCTGATTTCACACTGTTTCCCGTTTACCAGGTGGAGGTGGTAGTGGTAATGGCAGTAGTAGTGGTGGCAACTTTTTCCAACAAGTGTGATCAATCGTTAAATTGGAATAGTCGGCAGTCAACTGATTAGGGTACTTTGCGCCAACAAGTGATTGATCTTCATGATCAAATAAAGAACTCGTAAGATCATTAGACGTGGACGATCTGGAGCTAACATTACTGTTGGAATGATTCAAAGCTATTTGCCTACCCTTCTCTCTGCGCAACATATTCGGTAAGTGCATACTTATTATAATATAGTACAAATATACTTGAGCAATTAAGAAGTCATATATCAATTTAAAATAAGGGGTATTTCATAATAGTGATTAATAAATTAACACTATACATATATAAGTATATATGAAGCAAATTATATATATATATATATATATATATATTGTGGTTGGGTGCAGTTTTTGCTGTTCATAGAAACTTAAAACTGAGCTCGACTGCAAAAATGTGATTTTTTTTAGACTTAACCCAAAACCGACCCATCAAATCGTCAACTCGCTATTTGTTGTGCTGTTTGGGTTGGGACAGTCCAACGGTTTGGTTGAACACCTCTAAATAGCCCCACCATTAGCGTATAGAAATTACTAAAATCTATTGCAAAAATCAAATATGATTAAATACTCTTCCAAGAAGCAAAATCTCCTAATTAAATCGCATCAGTGTTACTTACAGATTCAGCAAAAGGACCTTTGGCCTTTTCTTTTCTTTTGATGCCTCTACTTAGATACAAATTAAATATGAAATATCTCGAGCATAACCAGAAGCAGGTATATATGATATGATACTAATGCCATTTCACTCTCATCAATAAGACTGTCTTGGGGTTGTTAATAAATCCTGAAGTTTGAAAACACTCCTTTCCCTCTTCTACTTCTCTTTCCCTCTTCTTTCTTCAAAACAATAGGAGTTATTGCAGTCTTCAAAGGTCGAAATTCAATACCCTCAACAATGAGGCCTCTCATCTCATTGACACTTAGCTCCAACAACATCACCTCTACATTTCTATTGTCTCCCTCAGAAACATAAAGAATTCCCATTTCTACTTCCATCCATCCATCCTCTCTACTCACTGCAATCTGTCCATTTGTACCATCACCTGGTCCTAAGCGTACTATGCGAGTTTGCGCCTTCGAATAGTTACTATCCGATTCATCACCGTAAACACGTTTGACGAATGAATACGCTGATGCTAGATTTTCGTGCGTCTCAGTTAATTTGAATGAGAGATATGCTGCATAAAAAGTCTCTGGGGACAACATTCGTGCTTTTATCACCCCTTTGATAAAAAACACTGAGGAATCTCGAAGCTCAGCCACCTCTGAGAATCTGCAGAATATAAAGAACAAAGTTAATGCTGAACAATTGCAACTTCAAACGATTGCAATCTCAATCTATATGGACCTTGATTCATGGTCAGACTTTATTTTCCAGTAATGCTCAAATTGTTCTCCGGATGACGTTCCAAGCCTTGTGGGTCCCAGCATCCAACAGTTCTTTCCAGTCCTTTGGTCCGGGGAAAAACTCTGGTTCAATGTAAAATATGTTTACACAATTTAACTAATATAAACTACTCAGAATAAAGTGTTGTGAAAAATGGGCTAGGTGTCATAGAAATTTTGTAGTTGAGACGCGGGTTTACGCGATTTTCTTAACACAATATGACCTTGCTATAAAACGACTAACGTCTTTGAACTAGGACAACTCCAAAATTCAAAGTCTGGCAAACATGCCTCCATTAGAACTCTCGGTTTTGCATGAAGAACTCTTTGAAAATACTCAAATTAGTGTTTAGAAAAAAGTTAATTCTGTGGTCCAAGGTCTGGTCAACCGGACCGCGGGTGTGAGAAGCTAAGAAGTTGGGTCAAAGCACAAGTCCATAACTTCTCCCTCTTTCCATTAAAAATGGGACCCAAAAGGTGAACTCTTACTCTACCACCAGTTGTGATATATGAATCCTTTCAAATATCCATCTTCAACACATTTTTATCCAATTCAAATGTCAAACTTTAATACTTAGGCTCTGTATGTTTATGTTTTTGGGAACATTTTCATTTTTTGAATCACCAAAAAATGAAAATGCACACTCCAAGCTAAATTTTACAGAAAATACTCAAATTTTTAAATCCTACTCACATTCCCCTATATAACTACTCATCATTTCATCATTCCAATCATTTCATTCTCCCTCTTTATTAATTACATAATTCAACTATTCAACATATTCTCTTTCTTACTTTATCATAAATAAAATATTATTCTAATTTTTTCTTCTATCATCATTACATATAGAACTAATTCAATCAACTTTATATCACATCTACACAATTTCCAAACATTTCTGAAAAACACATCCAAACAAACAAAAAAATTAATATTTTCACACGAATTTCTATAATACACATTCTCTAATAAAAACTCAAAATTTATTTTCGAAAACACAACCATATACAGCCTTAATGTTTCATTTATCCAAAATAGGAATCGATCAATTCGAAATGGTAACTCTATCTACTCAATCGAGACTTAGTTTCATAATATGAAATAACATTTTGCGTCAGAGTAGGAAGACAATTTTGAATTTCCAGCTAAAGTGTGTCAAAACACACACTTTAGTTACTAGATTTCTAACATAAAGTTATCACTTACCATAGAAGCTGATTTCCACACTGCAGCTTCCCGTTTACCAGGTGGTAGTGGCAGTGGTAGTGGTGGCAACTTTTTCGAACAAGTGTAATCAATTGTTAAATTGGAATAATCGGCAGGCAACTGATTACGGTGCTTTGCGTTAACAAGTGAGTGATCATCATGATCAAATAGAGAAGTCGTAAGATCATTAGACGTGGACGATGTGGAGCTAACACTACTGTAGGAATGAGTCAAAGCTATTTGCCTATCCCTCTCTCTGCGCAACACTGCACCCATCAATCTTTCCCAGTTATCATAGTTCTTGGACATATCTTCAATATAATTCAAGAAGAAAGCCACCCCTCAATATTACTTCATCTTTTCGACGACACTTTTCTTGAGCGAGCTCCGTAGACGACTATAAATAATCTATATATGCAGCATTAATTATTCTATATATGTTAAGAAAGTCTTCGTCAATTGCGTGAAACCAGCGTTTGTGGTGGACGTACTCTTTAGAGCAAGAACAATAATTGCCCAACGTATCAAGTGTGACTATGGAATCCCAACCATTGACCTTGACGTGTGCTAAAATATTGGTATATCTATGCATTATACTATGAGAGGGAAATTTGCATTTTTGTCCCATATATTTGGCATTTTTCAATTTTGGTCCTAATCATAATTATGGGATTCTCAAATTATGTCTTGTAACTTTTAAAACTTCTCACATTTTGTCCCAACCAAATTTCCTATCCAAAATTTAACGCTCAACTTCGTCAGTCAATATTTTGACTGAAATTTTTCGGGAGAATTCATTCATAATTGCACTCACACACATAATATATTCGTGAGAATCATCATTTGATGTCCCTGAAGAAGGGGCATAGCCGCATAGGTTATATGGTGCCAATATAGCTTCATTGCGACACTATTTTCAATTGAATTAGGGGATTTTGTTGAATTGAGGGAAAATTAACCCTCAATTTGGGGATTTTGCTAAAATGGAGGAAAAATCACATAGTTGGACTCGATTTTGGAGAAAATGCAACTGTTATTTTGCCAAATTGCCCCCAATCTCCAATACTTACCAATTTCTCCTATTATTTAGATAAATACAATTTATTTTCATTGACGAAATCAATAAATTCAAAAAAAAAAGTAACAAAAAAAATTAGATTATTTTTTTCAAAAAAAATTAAATCTATTTTTTGAAAACTTATGAAAATTCAAAAAGTATAAGAAAAATTAAAAAATACAAACGATAACAATATTTTAAAAAATTAAAAAACACTAGAAATAATATCTCAAAAAATATTTAAATTTAAGTAAAACAAATTTTAATGATGACAAAAGATTTCCATTGACAAAAAATAAATTAAATAAAACCAAAAGTTTCATAAAAACCATAAAAAAATAAAAACAAAAAAAAATGATAAAATAATCTAAATAGTTTTGAAAAATCAGCAAATAAAATGATAATAAAATAAAGAAAGAAACAAAAATCATTTTTAAAAAAATGTTGTAAAGTTCAGAATCCTAAATAAATAAATAATTTATCTTGCATTTATGAATATAATATTATAAGTTTTTACTTTAAATTATTTTATAGATATATTAATTATTCAAATTTTATTTATAATAAATAAAAAAATACTTAGATAAACAAATATTTGAATTGAAAATTCCAAAAATTTAAATAAATTAAAAAAAATTAAATGAGTTTGTGTTAAATCCCCAAATTAAGGTCAATTTTTCCTCCTTATGCAAAAATCTTCCAATTAAAGGTTCATTTTTCCTCCATTTAAGCAAAATCTGCTCAAGTCAATTTTTACAGCTAAATGACATTTTCCGGGGAAATTGGTACTGAAATCTCCAAATTAAGCAAGTTAGTGTACTCAAATCGCAACAAGCCAAATTATAGTACCAAAAAAGGTACAAGCCAACTAGGAGTACCACTTTTACAATTTTTTCGGGTGAAAACTTTAGCAAACTTGTTGCGTTTTTCTCTTGAAAATTGCAGCAGCTTTGCTGTAGTTAAAATTGTGTTAACAAGAACTTGAGCCTGGTCATGCGAATAATTGAGCTTAGATTCGCGAACTTGCTGACTCGAGCTTCTCATGCATGTCACCAGGCTCGGATCGTACTTTGCTCATGACCACCCCTATTGAAGCTCCATGCTTGCTTGATAACAAACGAGATTTTGTATTTAAACCTTGAGTTTGGCTTGACGAGCTCCAAGCTGAGTTCGAGCAAATTTGCATTAGGAATTTCAATATATTTGTTTTTTAGTTTTATATGGCTGCAATTTTTTTCTATATATGAGGTCATATATGTTAGGTGTTATGCCCGCTATGCCAAATGAGAAATTAGATTTAGGAGGGTATTTTATTTATATTGTATGAACATTATTAATAATTAATAAAAGAAATTGAGTTTGTTCTTATAAATCTAATTGTGGCATTGAATATATTGAACAAATTGGTCCTTAAGATCATGGTGTACTCACCACTACTTATTTGATAAGAAGGAGCACTGGTGGAGTTAAGTGCTTGATCTTATAAACATGGTTCACGTGTTAAAGAATCTAAATTAGGCGTTTAGGTTCTACGACACTTGCTTTGACAAGGAAAGTCCTAGTCTTACACTGAGTGGATAGTGAGAGTTGGTGTCATGTATATGATTAACGTAGTTAACATATTCGAACACGACTCGTTGTAATCCTATCACATGGGTTTTTACATTGGTGATAGTCAATGATAAGGAGTACTGGTTATGATAGTATGAGTGAACTTTAGACCTGAGGAGTCTTTTACATTGTGCTCGTACCATTGAATAAGTTATTAGAGTAGTTAGGCCCAATCACCAATTGGTGGGGTTGACCTCGAAGTACGATTCAATTGGCGTTCGACAATGGGAAGTGGACTGCCAATAAGGAATTCACTGTCTCGAAAGTAAACGAGAAGCGACCTGTACGTCATAGGTGTTGTGATTAAAGTCGTTGGCCAAAGCATTAATGAATGATTTGTACTGGACATAAAGGGCAGTTTGAAAATTTCACATCAGTATGATTGTAGTACAGTATCAAGTTATATGAGGTTGACGTTCCATGGCTCTTACATGATCGAGTTGCGTTAGTGAAGAGTTTATACTCATATGGTAATTATAACATAAAGGTTCGTGATGAAATATTCATCTCGTACTTGATTAGGTTTCAGTATAGCTTCACAGGAATCCTCCCAATGTCGATCAAGACGAGCCTAGAGATTCGCGCTATGTAAAGATGATAAAATAAAGGAGTTTTACTTTATAAAGGGTATTTTGGTATTTTCACTTAGAGTGGAAATTATCAAAGGGATGTGTATTGATTATAATAAATATATTTAATTATTATAATTAAATAATTTTATTCACTCAATCTTAATAGTATTATTAATCTAGAATTAATAAAGTTCTATTAATAAAAGGAGCTTAGTAATTAATTAATTACCAATTTGTTTGGACTCAGAATATTATTTAAATACTTAAAACTGGGCTTGGAATTGGATAAAGCCCAGTAAACCTATCCCGTGGCCATTTCGGCCACCCCCTCTCTCCTTAGTGAAGGAGTGGTTTTTATTTAAACACTAGGTGTTTGATTAAAAATATAACTTTATGTGTTTTTTCATCTTAGAGAGTGAAAAAGAGTGAAACAATAAAATCCTTTCTCCCTCCCCATAAACCCTAATCGTCCAAACGAGTCTGAGGTAGAGGAGGTCGAGTTTCAAGAATTGAAGATTATCTTTTGCGTGATAATCTAGATGAAGGAACGATATGTTGCTTCTCAAAACCTTGGCTTTAGAATTAATCGAAAAAGGTAATTGGATTACATCTTCTTCTTGGTTTTCGATTTTATGTGTAAATAAAATTATCAAAAGATGAATTGAATCTGTGCTTTGTGAATCGAGGAAAAAAAAATTATCCGCTGGTTCGATTCATAACAGTGGTATCAGAGCCAAATTCATGATTTTTGATAATTTTATCATGCGTTCATGCGTTTATGTTTTTTGATGAATATGAATGCATATTTGAATGTTTATATTTTTTGATGAATATAAATATGTAATTATATGTTTTTTTGTATTGTATGGAAAAACGTAAAAATTGGATGTTATGATTTAATACTATGGATGTTTAAACTATTGAGTTTTGATGATTAAATTTGCATGATTGAAAAAGTTGAGGCAAAACCATGGTGGAATCGCCCAAAAAACTGTCGCCGGTGCGCCTACCGGCGGCAGATCACGTAGCTGGCCGTGTCGTGCTCTGTGTGTGTGTGTGTGTGTGGCGCTGTCCTAGTGCTTCGAGCTTGGCCCGACGTGTAATTTTATTTTTTGTCGGGTCGGGCGAGACCTTGGAAAATTAATACTACAAGTTTAAAATTAATTTTTTAAATTGGGGCTTGGTCTATTTAGTCAATTGAATGTATTTTGAACCTAATGGATGATTTTGAGAATAAAATTGGGCTCAAGCCTAATTAGCACTTTTAAAATTATTTTTGTGGATTCATTTTAAAATTAAAAGCCCCATAAAATCTTTTTCAGTTTTAAAATTGGATTTTAATTGAGATTAAGTTGGATTTCATTTTTGTCACTTTATTTAAAATTGGATTTTAATTGAGGTTAAATTAGATTTAATTTTAATTATTTTATTTGAAAAATTAGATTTTTCTAAGGCCAAAATTGGATTTATTAGCCACTTAAAATTAATCATCAAATTTAGTCCTTGTATTTAAATTGGATTTAATTGACTAAATAAAGCTTGTTGGGCTTGTTTTATTTTATGGATTAAATTAAATAGGATTGACCCAAATTAATTTGGAATTGGATTTAATTAAAGTTTAATTTCGATTTTAAGTTATTTCACCCATGTCGGGCTCTATTTGATCAAGTCCACTTTAATTGGATTATAGTAAATGTTTTGGCTTGGCCCATTAACATTAAAATTCAAAATAAATTGGATTTATTTTTAAAAATTATTTAAATTGGATATAAATAAATATTAAATAAGATTTAATAATAATCACATATGTGTTTAATTTGATTATGTGCTCCCTTTATCATTATGTGATGGTGACACCCCGTATGGGCTTAGGGTTGGTTTCTTTTTATTATCTGGGTTGTATTGGGGCGGAGTTTGAGCCACCCAGTATCTTTATTTTTATTTAGAACAATTGTATAGGTATGTACCATTGCAATAAAAATGTTAGATAGGTCCAATAAAGAGGGAAGACGGTGGCAAGCTTGGAGCGGAGTCAAGGATCTCTTTTGTAATAGATTAGAACCCCTCCCCGATTGACTCGTTGGCTCGAGACAATCTAGATTAAAGCCCGTACGTGTGTGTGTTGTTAGAAACTGCTAGGCGTTTTTCTTATGCATTTCCATAACTAGTGCTTAATAAATTAGTGTGCAAATTGAGACCCAAAATATGATAACTATCAAGTTATTAATTCTCCCTACATCAAATGATACTAAGTAAAGGGTATTTGATATCTTGGCTCTCCATCAAGCTTTAGAATGAGATGGCTGCATCTTGTATATGGCATCGTCCCGCTATTAGGGGGTCATATAGAAAGGTAATATGCTTGATCTTCTTTAGTGCATTTGATGACTTCAGTCGAAACGAATTTCGCACCATATATCAAAAAAAGTTGCAAGGCGAGATTAAATTGTTAAATTGATAAGAGTTGATGAGAATAGAATTAGATGAATCACCACCTATATATCGAAAAAGGTTGCGGTTATATGATTCAGAAGCCAAAAGGATTGAATTGCTAAATGGTTTAATTGGCATTAGGCGCCAACTCAATTTCTAGATGGGCCCTATTTTGACAAAGGTTGCAACCTATATAGACATTGAGGACCTCAATCACGCACTATGAAACCAATCCAATGAGGGTTTTGATTATTGTAGTAGGAGTACAATAATTGAGAAAAATAGTGGGATCTGATCCATATCCAACAAGTGAATCTTGTCTAAATGGTAAAATGACTAGGCCACCCTTCACCGGACATTTTGAAAGATCCAAGGAAGTTTTGGGTTTAGTTCATACAGACGTTTGTGGGCCTTTCAAGGATGAGGCCTACGGAGGTTTTCAGTACTTCATTTCATTCACTGACGACCATAGTAGATATGGACTCGTGTATTAAATGAAACATAAGTCTGAGGCTATTGAATGGTTCAAAGAGTTCAAGACTATAACTGAAAAATAAACAGAGCATAGTATTAAAGCACTGCGATCGAATCGTGGTGGAGAATACATGAGTACTAAGTTTGATGAGTTCTTAAAAGAACACGGCATAGTATTACAACTTACTCCTCCAGCAACCCCACAATAAAATGGAGTAGCTGAGTGCAGAAATCGTACCCTATTGGATATGACAAGATCTATGCTTAGGTACACCTATTTACCTGTTTCATTGTGGGGGCATACTTTGCTTACAGCTGTACATATATTGAATAAGTGTCCCTAGAAATCTATTCTGGAAACACCATATGAGTTATGGTGTGGAAGAAAACCTAATCTTAAGTACATAAGAATATGGGGTTGCCCGACATATGTTAAGAAGACTAAGGTAGAGAAACTGGAAGAAAGATACCTTAAGGGTCGATTCATAGGTTTTCCCACTAACTCCATGGGATACCTATTTTACCTACCAAACCGTCATCGGATAATCGTGTCTTTTCAATAATTCTTTCTCGAAGACAAGTTCATTATAGAAGGAGGTGCAGGTAGGAAACTCGTTCTATTAGAAGAACCAAATGAATCCCCTTCGGAGACACCAATTCAAGTACAAAGAACTGAACCTGAAACTTAAAAGACACAACCGTTGCTACGACACACTAGTGGAATATCCCGACCGCCTGAGAGATATGGTTACCTTCATGAACAACAATATTTTTTTGTTGTGGCAAATGAAAGCCATTGAGATGAGCCTTCTAGCAACGAGCAAGCAGCGACTGATATTGATTCCGCAAAATGGCTAGAAGCCATGAAAGCATAGATTGTTTCTATGTATTGGAACCAAGTCTGGACTCTTACTGATCTCCCTGAAGGTGTACGTCCGATAGGGTGAAAATGGATCTATAAGAAAAAGATTGGTTCGGATGGCAAGGTAGATACCTATAAGACCAGACTTGTCGTGAAAGGTTATAGTAAAAAAGAGGGCATTGACTATGAGGAAACCTTTTCGACCGTAGCAATGATCAAGTCTATTCGAATTCTGCTCGCCATTGCAGTGAACTTAGATTATGAAATTTGGCAAATGGATATGAAAGGCGCATTTTTAAATGGATACTTCGAGGAGGACATTTATATGCAGCAGCCCAGAGGTTTTATATCCGATGCAGATTCATAAAGTTTGCAAGCTAAATAAGTCCATTTATGAACTTAAGCAGGAATCTAGAAGCTGGAATCAACGGTTCAATCAAAAAGCAAAATCTTATGGATTCATTAAGAATGAAGATGAACCGTGTGTTTATAAATTGTCCAATGGGAGCAAGTTGACATTCCTAGTGTTATATGTAGATGACATACTGCTAATGGGATATGACATAGGCTCATTGACATCAGTCAAGGCATGGCTTTCAAGCACATTCTTCATGAAAGACTTAGGAGAAGAGACCTACATTTTTGGAATTCGCATCTACCTCGATAGAGCAAATCGGATGTTAGGTCTTTCCCAAGCGCTCTACCTAGAGAAAGTCCTTAAGAGATATGAAATGAGTAACTCTAAGGGAAGACTTCTGCCCATGGGACATGGAATACATCTCTCTAAGTCTATAAGTCCAAAATTGGATGAGGACAGGCTAAAAATGAGTAAAATCCCATATGCATCAGCAGTGGGAAGTCTCATGTATGCAATGTTATGCATGAGGCCTGACATAGCCAGCGGTGTGAGTGTAGTTGGTCGGTTTCAAGCTAACTCGGGTGAGTATCATTGGATGGCTGTGAAGACTATCCTTAAGTATTTTAGAAGAACAAGGGATATGTTTCTCATATATGGAATTGAAGAAATGAGAGTAGAAGGATATTCTGACTCAGACTTTCAGTCTAATTTGGATGATCGAAAATCTACATCAAGGTTTATATTCACTTTCAATGGTGGAGCAGTGTCTTGGAAAAGTTCCAAGCAAAGCACAACTGCGAACTCCACATGTGAAGTTAAATTCATAACTACCTCTGAGGCAACTAACGAAACTGTTTGGATAAGAAAGTTCATGGCTGAACTTCAAGTGGTTTCTAGCATGGAAATGTCGTTGCCACTATGGTGTGACAATAATGGAGCAATAGCACTGGCTAAAGAACCAATGTCTCACAACAAATATAAACATATAGAGAGAAGGTATCACAGAATTCGAGAAATCATTGGCAGAGGATATATCGTCGTACAGAAAGTAGCCTCAGCGAAAAACGTAGCTGACCCACTCACTAAGCCTCTATCATTGGCGGTGTTAGAGAAACATCTTGAGAAGATGGGACTCAAATACAATAGCAATTGGCATTGAGTGCAAGTGGGAGATTGTTAGGTGTTATGCCCTCTATGCTATTGAGGAATTAGAATTAGGAGGACATTTTATTTATATTGTATGAACATTATTAATAATTTATAAAAGGCATTGAGTTTGTTCTTATAAATCTAATTGTGTCATTGAATGTATTGAAAAAATAGGTCATTAAGATCAAAGTATACTCACCACTATTTATTTGATAAGTAGGAGCACTGGTGAAGTTAAGTGCTTGATCTTATAAACATGGTTCGCGAGTTAAAGAATCTAGATTGGGCGTTTAGGTTCAACTTGTATAACACTTGTTTTGATAAGGAAAGTGCTAGTCTTACATTGATTGCATAGTGAGAGATGGTGTCATGAATATGATTAATGAAGTTTACATATTCGAACACGACTCTTTGGAATCCTATCACTTGGGTTTTTACTCGGTGACAGTCAATAATAAGGATTACTGGTTATGATAGTATAAGTGAACTTTAGACCTGAGGAGTCCTTTACATTGTGCTCGTACCATTGAATAAGTTATTAGAGTAGTTAGGCTCAATCACCCGTTGGTGGGGTCGACCTCGAAGTACGATTCAATTGGTGCATTTGACAATGGGAATTGGAATGCCAATAAGGAATTCACTGTCTCGAAAGTAAACAAGAAGCGACCTATATGTCTTAGGTGTTGTGAAAATAAAGTCTTTGGCCAAAGTATTAATGACTGACTTCTTAACATCAGTATGATTGTAGTACAACATCAAGTTATATGAGGTTGACGTTCCATGACTCTTACTTGATCAGGTTGCGTCAGTGAAGAGTTTATACTCATATGGTAATTATAACATAAAGGTTCGTGATGAAATATTCATCTCGTACTTGATTGGGTTTCGTTATAGCTTCACGGGAATGGCTTGGTGATAACTATAACATTGGAATCCTCCCAATGCCGATCAAGACGATCCTAGAGAGTCGCGCTATGTAAAGATGCTAAAATAAAGGGGTTTTACTTTATGAAGGGTATTTTGATAATTTCACTTGGAGCTGAAATTATCAAAGGGATGTGTATTGATTATAACAAATATATTTAATTATTTTAATTAAATAATTTTATTCAGTAAATATTAATAGTATTATTAATTTAGAACTAATAAAGTGCTATTAATAAAATGAGCTTAGTATTTAATTAATTACCAATTGGAGTGGACTGGGAATATTATTTGAATACTTAACACTGGACTTGAAATTGGATAAAGCCCAGTAAACCTATCCCGTGGCCATTTCGGCCGCCCCGATCTCTCCTTAGTCAAGGAGTGGTTTTTATTTAAACACTAGGTGTTTAACTAAAAACATAATTTTATGTGATTTTTCATCTTAGAGAGTGAAAAAGAGTAAAACACTAAAATCCTTTCTCCCTTCCCATAAACCCTAGTCGCCCAACTCAGTCTGACGTAGAGGAGGTCGAGCTTCAAGAATTGAAGATCATCTTTTGCGTGATAATCTAGAGGAAGGAACTATCTGTTGCTTCTCACAATCTTGGCTTTAGAATTCATCGACAAAGGTAATTAGATTACATCTTGTTCTTGGTTTCCGATTTCATCAAAACATGAATTGAATCCGGGCTTTGTGAATCGAGAAATATTTTTTTATCCGCCGGTTCCATTCACAACACTATGTATACTCATAATCTATGGCATGAAAGCTCTCAAAATCTGATTTATATCATATAATTAAAATTTTTCAATAGTTCAAAATATCTCATGATAATGACATAAAAAAGATAATTATCAGTTGATTGATATCAAAAAGGAAGGTATGTGTTATTTTCAAACTATAACACTTCAAAATTCTAAAACTCAACTATGCCCTTCCCTTTTTACTTTTTGGTACATACTCATTAGGCTCAAATTAGGTGTCTTGAAAATTTCAGAAAAGTTTTTGAGCAACTGTCGTACTTTTGTAATAGGAAAAAGAAAAACCCTATTTGTCATGTGCATATGAGAATATAGAAGAAGAAACATCATTTGATACATCTGAATCTAATGTATTATGGACTTACAGTGACGTAAATTATAATGTTTCATCTAGTGTGGATAGAAATTATTTTCAATTATGTTCAAGGGATTGCCATAACTAAGTTGGGCTATGTGTCTGGTTGAACTTTTGCTGAAGGAAAAATACTTTTTGATAGGTCGTTTTTTTAATTGAGATAGTTGCTATGAAATTTTACTCGACCTAGCTTTTTTTAGTTGTCAAAAGAAAAAGCTCTTGTAAAAATATTTATAATAAAATCTAAGAAAATTCAATAAAATTTCAAAGAAAAATATGCAACTCCAATATCAAACTTTCAGACTCATTCGAGCTCATTATAAAGAAAGGTTAATTACACTAACTACCCCTTATTTAGTGTAACTATAGTTTAATCCGTTTATTTTGAACACATAACAAATATAACCGTTCCATAAGAAAAACTAACGGATTTTGCTATCATCAAAAAATATTTTCTAAATTTTCTATTTTACACTTGAGAAGTAATTTTTCATATTAAAGGTAATGTAATTGTAATTTTCTATTTGGTCTTAAATAAATGATTTCGTAAAAAGTTGTTGACATCTTGATAATGAAGTGCGAATTAGATTTAAGCCAATTCGATTAACTTTTAAAATTGAAAGCATATAACAAGTTTCAATTTGTTTGTCAAGCAATATCACAGTTCAATGCAAATGAATCTAAATTAGTAAGTTGCCAAAAATATAACTTTGGACTAACGGTCGTTAGTTAAAGGAGGGTAAATATAAGATTTAATTATAAGACGGTGGTAAACGTAATGTTTTATAATAAAAGGAGCGTGTTTGTTATCGGCCACAAATATGTAGACTGAATTATAATTACACTAAATAAGAGGGGTAGTTAGTGTAATTGACCCTATAAAGAAAGGTAATACTCTGTAGTTTATTTTAAGATCTTAACAAATTCTTTTGATCTTACCAATAAGCTTATTATATTGTTATGTACCCTCTAATAAAAGTCTAAAAAATAGAGGAGGCATACAAGATCTTTTGAGGCTGCAAGCTTCCGGAAGAAATTTTGCTTAATTTATGAACAATTAAGTGTAGTGTTACTCCCTAAACTATAAAATATTGATGACTAGTTTAATATTAAACTATAAAATTGAAGTAGGATTAATCTTACGTAATATTGTAGAATTATAATGTATATATGGAATTTCATTGTAATTATACATTTATATTAAATTTCTTTTATAAAGTTTTAATATGATTATACTTACTGTTGTGGGGGAAATTGTATTTTTTGTCTCATAACTTTGGTCTTTTTCGATTTTAGTCTCATTCGTTATGAATTCTCACATTATATCCCATAACTTTCAATTTTTCTCATATTTGGTCTCATTGAAGGAATCCGTCCAATATTTAATGGTAACTCCGTTAGTCAAGATTTTGATCGAAGCTTTCGGGCACAACTCGTGCATTAATGCACTTGATATGAATAAAAACATCGTGATATTGAATATAACTCGTGTGTGAGTGCATTCATGCACAAATTGTATGCGAAAACTTCGGTCAAAATATTGACTAAAGGAGTTGACTATTAAATATTAGACGGAATCCTTGAATGAGACCAAATGTGAGAAAAATTGAAAGTTATGGGGTATAATATGAGAATCCGTAATGAATGGGACCAAAATCGAATAAGACCAAAGTTATGGGACCAAAAGTGCGATTTGCCCTATTGTTGCGGATTCTTAAAATTCATTTTTGGCACTTTTTGCTATTAAAAAATTGAATTTCATGTGGATATTTTAATTATGTAAAAAATGTCAAAAAATCAACTCATGCATGAATTCCATAGAATAGATATATATATATAAAATTTTATGGAACCCAAGCTTTGTTCCTTCATTGTAGGTCTTCTTCTACTGTTTAAATGGTTTTCTACTACTTAATGAATTCTATCATCATTTTGGTTAATAGTTAAAAACAATAATGAGTAGGATGGGTATATGAAACTCTTTTCATAATGGAACAAATACATGAGTTATTCCTACATTTATATGGAGTTTATTTATTTATTATATTTAATTTTGAAAATGTCAGCCAGTTGTTAGGTAATTTTGAAAATATATGTCTGCAGTGCTTCTTAATTTATTCCCAATAGTTGTATCCTTTATGCAAAGAGTTGTGAAATTTTCCTTGAACCTCCTGCACGCTATTTCCAAAAGGAAAGATGGACCTCTTTACAAGGGGTTGGTCGGAAAATTCTATGTCACACCGGTACCAATGGTCCCGGTGTGGCAGACACCATTGGATCGGGGGTATTTTAGTAAATACCCCCCTGTTGGGGGGATCCAATGGTGTATGGCACACCGGGACCATTGGTACCAGTGTGGTATAGAATGGCCCGGGTTGGTCCTGTATATAACCAGAAGACGCTTGCAAAGTGATAAATACAGCATACATCACTTGGAATTTTCGTCAACATTCCCGAATACAAGCAGTGCCTTGCTTTTATAATTTTTAGCCTTGTCTTTCTTCATTGTCATTTGTCAACATAACAATATTAAACAATTTTTTGATTGTTCAAGTTTGTCCTTGAAAGTGCAATTTGCAAGCAAATATCACTTCTTGTGCCTACATCGGACTCCAATGTATTATGGGACGAATTCGCCATATAACTCGTACGCACTTAGTGGGGCAAATATTTGTTTTGAAGAGAGCATAATTTTGGGTGACTTTGATACGAGGTTATAAGAAACCAATAGTCTTAAGTTATTCATCCTAATTTTTCTAACAACTATGCCACCATAATGAGTTGGCAACAATTTCTTTGTACATAAAACGATAGAAATTCGAAAAATTCAATGATCAAGTTTAAAAAGTATTACATAGTTCTTGTTATAGCTAGTAACATTTTCTGAATTGGGATCCAAGGATTATCGATCAACTGAAATGGTAAGAATCTACGACAACTGGGAGAGTTTGGTGGCAGCAGTTGTGCGGAGGGAGCAGCTGAGGCAAATAGCTCATAATCACTCAAGCAACTCCAGCACCATCAGCTCTGGATCATCTGATGATTTCGGTTTAAGTAACTAATCACATTTTATTGATGATCAGTTACCTGCAGCAACAAGTGACCACACATCTGACTTCGAGGAAATAATTTCAACATTACAGACGCAGGTAAGAGACCTTTATCCGTACGTTGTGATTGTATGCAAAATGTTAAATATTGGTTATGGGAAACTCGCATTTCTCGTCTCATAATTTTGCCTCATTTCACTTTCAGTCTCATTCATTACAAAATTTCACACTTAGGGGAAAATCCGTGCCTGAATGACACTCATATATGAATTTAATTCAATATTACGATGTTTCTATTCAGTATCACATCTCCAATCACACATTAATTCTCCCCAAAAAACTAGTCAAAAATGTTGACTCGAAGTATACGACTTTGACCGTTAAATTTTAGATGAAAAACCGGTGAAAAATGTTGACTATCGAAGTATATGACTTTATATGCCAATATCGACAAGCTTGGAGCGATGAAAGAAATAATTTATTAGTCTTTCTACTTTAGGTAAGAGAAACTCATGGTAACCATTCGAGTTGAAGAAATTGGTAATATTATCCGTGGATATTGAAAAAATAGTAGAGAAGTCAAGATTGTGAGTACTGGCACCATACTTCAAGTGGGGCGATAGTATTGCTCGTATTTATGGTCTTGATGAAGTAATGACGGGTGAATTCGTCGAATTTGAACACTTAAGTTTTGGATGGAAATTTTGGTTAGGACAAAATGCCGAGACAAAATGTGAGATTTTGTAGATTGAAAAATGTAATTTCCCCTATTGTTTATCTTGAGTACTCCCGGGGGCCCCAAGAGAGCAGAGACAGGTATCGCGGAGGGAATCCTGTTTCCCGGTTTCAATTATCTTTTTCAAAAGATCGTGAATGAACATCCGGTTTCCTAGACTCATATCAGAAAATGGCTCATGTGGAAATATAGATCATCACGATCATTAGATTTTATAGGATAAACTACAAATTAGAATTTCTTATGCATTTATTTTGTGAAACATTAGTCAGCAATCTATATAACCAGTCCGAGAATGGTAATGGACATTAATCCACAATGCATATTACTCCCTCCACATATTTAGAGGTCTAGTTTGACTGAACATGGAGTTTTAGACAAGAGCACATTCGAGTCTTACTTCTGGACTTCTCAAACATAAATAAGAGCAACAATTTTAGTTCGGGGGAAATTTGAGCCTTAACAAAATTGTAATGGCTACAGGCTGTGTTAAATCTGCTATAGCTAATGCAAGCACCTGACTTAACTATAATGCAGGGGTTTTATGTAGACGATGGTACTGAAAAGCACTATATGCTTGGAGCAAAGGAACTTCTAATTTGGATGCGACGAACGTCTCAATATTGGGATTGGACAGCTGATGCTGGTTCCAGGTTTTTTTAACTCTCTCATCTGTTAATAATTCCATTTGAGTACTTCGCTACGATAGGTGTCTTGATATTCGAGGAAGGATTAAAACACAAATGCTATCCTAAGGTACCACTTATGCAGCGTACCTGGTGTTCAAATTAACGGGGTGGTCAAAGGGCCTTGAATCAGCAAATGCTGTTGTCAACATTTTTAGAGTTGAATCAGATAGAGATGCTCAAAAGAGTGCTCAGATTGTGCAGCTTCAACCAGGGAGGAATCCAAGGGGACCGATTGCAATGAGGAGAATCGACGGATGGTTGGAGATAGAAATTGGAAAATTTTATGTTGATGTACATGATGAAGCGGTCGAGGCACAAATATTAGAGCTTACGAGCTGGAAGATGGGCCTAACTGTTGAAGGTATTGAGTTTCGGCCTCTGTATAGTGAGGCTAAATTTGCTTTTCCACAGCCCTTGAAGTTACAGTTAGGCAGCTTGAATGAGACGGATGACAGCAATGATGATAATCACCAAACAAAATCAAGATCGAGTGATTTGGAAAAGTCTACTATTTTCGTTAATGGAGGTAAATGTATATCGAATAACAATTTGTTTGTTTGCAATTTAAGTAACAGTCATTGTTTATCTTGTCGAAATCTTTCATGCTTGAGCAGATTATAGTCTTGCAATGATCTTTCATCTCATGTGCCCTGCACATGAGAGTACATAAGTGCTCTAATGAAGAACCATAAATCATGTTGGTGTTCTTTGATAGCTCTCAGTCCTCAGATCAGACCTTATATAATCTTTGCAAAATGTTCTAAGTCATAAAAAGTTCAAATTTACTTTCACTTATATGTGATATGCTATTGATTATATGTCCTCGTTTTGATGAGACATATATTTCAAAGTTCGCAAAGCTAGGATGGTGGCTGATACTGAAAAAGCTGAAGAGACTGAGATTGATATCTCTCTCTTACAGGAATTTGCACCACTATCATTAGCGGTAAGACCTGACCCTAGCTCTTGACCTCCGACTTCGATAGCATCTCCGCCATTACCACCAAGTGCTCAGTTGAAGCAGAAAAATAATAATTCTTTGCAAGATGATGGAGTAGGGGAAGAAATGATGGCCAAGTTGTTGCTTCCTGCAGATGAGCCCTTGCTAGCATCCCTTACACGAGATGAACTATTTTCTAGTGGCTATGATTGTCTTTCTAAGGTAATGGTTGCCTTCACCATTTTGCATAATACTGTTTGGCAATATACTCCTTCTATGCAAGAAAATAATGAGTCTGGTTTGATCTTAATAGAACCTTACTAAAACAGTGATCCAAAGTTAGAGGCATTGCATCATTACTTTAATTGACATTATAGTTTTACGAAAAATATCTATTAAAAGAATGGAATCAAAGAATTGAGATATCTTATAAACGGAATCACAAATCAATAAATCTAATTTGTCCAGCTTATTGATAGTAGTTTCATTACTTCAATATATAGGTTGTTTACTTTTTCGATGGCATGAAGAGAATGATTGAGCTTAAAGATAGAGAGAGTGATGATTTGAAGCAAAAATTACTTAAGAATGAGGTGGAGGCTCAACTCGCCCTTGCAGCCAAGGACTGTGAGTTAGAGGAGCTAAAGAAAATCGTTAACGTCTTGAAGAGCGACATAGAGAAGGTGCAAGATAATGCTCGGGAGGAGGTAAGAAAGGCTGATGAAAAGGTTAAAAAGGCGGAAAGGGAGGTTGAGAATGCTGAGGCTCGAGCAGCAAGCGCCATTGAAAACTATAAAAGCTCTCACGACTTGAAGGTTGACAAACACAAGTTTGCCTCAAAAGCTTTGCCATAGGCTTCGATCTCTGCAAAAAACAAGTGTTAGAGGTCGATCCTAATTTCGATTTTAGTCGTATAGATATCAAATGTCTTGAAGCCTAGCTCTTCTTCTTCTCTTAATTAGGATCTAGAACCATACTCCCCTTTTTTGCGTAGTTGGAGAATAGTCAAATATGTCTATACCCTACTGTTTCATAGTTATTAACTGGCATCAGTAATAAAAGAAGCATTAAAGATTGTTGCAACACAAATTGAAGAAGAAAAACATCTTTTATCATTCAATTTATTAAATGAATAGAACTTACAAAAAGAGAGAGGAAAAAAAAACCAGAAGCCTATGCAAGTCTTCCTGCTATACAACTTACTATAAAGTAACTAACCCTTATTACTTATTAGCCAAAAACGCAGAATCTTAGCTAAAAACTTGTAAAAGTATAAACATGCCCGACTGCCCCATTACCACTATTCTGTCCCAATAATCAAAACCTAAAACCATGGAGGTCGACATTCTGCTACCGCCACTGGCATTCCATCCCCAAAACCTGAAATCTTGCTCAAGCTCTATTTTGACTCCCTTTTTAACTTTCTGATCCTCTTATTAGATTCCACAATCCCATCATTTTGGTCGTTATTCTCTTTGTCTTCAACTGATCACTTTTTTCAGTTTCGTCAATCTCATCCACTACCCTAGCTTCATGAACTTTGATATCTGTATCTAATTGAACAAAGAGTCAAAATCAATAGAATACAACTTATAAATGCAAGACAAATGAAAATTTCAAAATAGCAGCATGACTTCGTCCTACCAGTACTATAGCACCCTCAGGGATCAGATATTGTGGTTTATCCTCCGATAAGTCTCAATTTCAGCACAGCATTCACATAAAATGCTTATCTTTCGTATGTTATATTTCAAGATTCAAAATCTATAATGATTTATATTTCCTGGTTTCGTGAAAGGAGCCATCATAGCAAGACAAATAATAAATGTGAGAACTGAACATGCTGATCAATGGGAATGACTAAGATTGCATATGAAAATATTGGTACTATATAAACATTTATACTTTTATGATTTTACCCCCTCAAGGAAACATGGGGAGTCTCAGTATACAGAGGGCGAAACTCAATACCTTCAACGCTTTGGCCCATCTTCCAGCTTATAAGCTCCAATACGTCGGTTTCTTTAGCACTGAAATTTATAGTTTCAATTGGGTTTAGGCACAATTACTAATAGTAACTAAAACTAGAAGAAACTCAATTCACCTTGAAAATATGTGATTAGAATTTTTTAATGCATACAATGGTCGAAACTCAATGCCCAGAACAATGAGACCTTTTTTCAGGCAACTCGTCTCCACGAAGCGCGCTTCCACCTCTCCCTCATCTCCCTGATCTATATAAAAGTTTCCAATTTTAACCTCCATCCATCCATCTGCTCTCTCCACTGCAATCTCTCCCTTTCTCCTTCTCCTGTCCACTGGCTGAAGATGAACAATTTCAGCTCGCTCTTCTGCTTCACTCTCTGTTTCCTCATCGACAAATCTGACCGAGGCCTTCGCGGATTCAACGCACTTGAACGTGTTAAAATTAAACAATACATAAATCGTATTTGAGGTCATCATTCGTGTTTTCATCTTGCCTCTAATATCAAGCCAACAAACAGATTCAAGCTCTGCCACTTCCTTCAAGGACCTGAAAAATGCATTAAATTCCATACTAGAGAATTGTTTTTGTAGCTGAAAATTTTCAAAGGGCGTATGATTGTTGAGTCAAAGAATAACCCTGAATTTACCCGAATCTCCATCCTGAATTCGGTTCGGTGTCTCCGCATGAAATTGTAAGTTCCCTTGATCCCGCCACTAGAATTTACTAGTTGATATAAACATATATCCACCTTATAATTGCTTTCTTGAATTAACAAATTTAATATAGATAAAGAAATAATAAATAAATAAACAGAAACAGAACAGAGAAAGGAAGAAAACTTATATATTTAGTAATCAATAATAACATTAAATTAGGTAGATGAAATTACCCGAGGCAGTGGTGAGTTTATTGGTCGATAATGATGATCGGCCGGTTGCGATAATCTGTGCCATTTAGAGGCATCATCGAAGTCGGGTACCGTAGGCGATTGAAGGGTTGGCCACTTATAAATAATGAACTGATCGATAAGACTTAATCTAAATGATCCGTCGCTAACGCTGCTGATGGAGTCAGCCATGGCAAGTTGCTTCAGCTTCTCCCTCAGCAGCACTGCTTCCACCAATTTTTCCCAGTTGTCATAGCTCCTTGACATGAGTAGTAACTAGCTTTTTCTGCTTTAGCATGAGAATATATGGCCAACTAATCTTTGATCTTGCATATGAATATGATGCTCATTTGGGCACTACTGTAGGAAGGAGTCTTGGTCAACTCAACGGAAATTTTGGTTCATTCGGTGTATCACGTGATTACATACAAAGAATTTTCCAGAGGAAACATGGAAAGTTCGTCAAACTTATGGGCCACTAATTTTAGGTAATTGAGTCAATATCAGCATTTATTTGTGTGTGGCAAAAGATATAAAACAAATAGAAATTAGGTATATTTTTACACATTTAAGTGGTATTAATTACTTGTGAATTGAAAAAGAATCTCTTGATATCTCTTATGAATTAACATTATCTATATGTAATTTCATGACTTAATATAATTATACTTCTTATTGTTGTACATACTTAAAATTTATTTTTATTATTTGATTCTTTTGTCATTTAAAAAGTGAAGTACAAAGGAATATTTTAAATATAGAAAAAATTTCAAATAACAACTCTATCTTTTATAATAGAATAGATAGATAGATAAATTATAGTGTTTTATATAACTTTATATTTGATTATTGTCTAAATATAATTCCTTTATAAAGTCCTCTATATACAATTTTCTTGGATAAACTTACAAATTTAGTCTTGTAACTATAGGGCGTGGCAATTTTTGTCCCACTTTGTTTGTAGATGGCAAGATTAGTCTCGTATGTATAAAAAACTCGCAGATTGAGGACGAATTTGGCCGGATTTTCAATTTGACCTGAATTGGTGATGTGGCACACACGTAGCCACTTGAATTTGGAGATTTTTTTATTTTCATGTCAATTTTGTACACATGAATCGATAGCTTGGGGACATGGGACAACATTTTTACCCAAACGGTCCAATCCGGAAACAAGTGGAAAAAATAAACTAAGTAGAAAAATTAATAAGAATTTAATATATAAATAAAAATTAATGAATAAATCAATTAATAAATTAAATATTATTAAATAAAAAAATTAAAAAGAAAATCAATCCCACTTTTCTTCTCCAAACCCCTCCACCCCTGCGACACGCCGTCCGCCATAACCATACAGCTCCGCCGTCGCCGTCGCCGTCGCCACCCCAGCCTCGCCATACCCCCGCCGCACCTAATTTTCATGGTCGGGTATCCGGTAAACCTAAAATTGCAACCGCCCGTGCATTTGCAAAATCTGCTCTCGAATCTTTTGAAGCTTCTCGGTAGTCGGACCGGAATGGGGTCGGCAAGGGAAACTGAGCTTCAGAAGTGGAGAGGTACGGGAGATCTGGTCGGCGGTTGGGGTCAGCGCTGGCTACGAATCAGAGACGGTTGGGGGGGGTGGGGGAGGGGGGCAATTTTCTTTCAATTATTTTATTTAGGTAAAATAATGTATTAGTTAAATAGTAAATATCAATTTAAATGAAGTAATTCTAATAAATTATTGGGATAATGTCACTAATAATCCCTTAATTATTAAATCTGTATCACTTTGGTCCCCAAAGTATTTTTTGATACGCTACCATCCCTAATGTTATAATTTTGTCTCACTTTAATCCTTTCTGGCAAGTTTTAGCCGGAAGTATCAATTTTTATCTTTTGTTGTCTCATTTTGGTCCCTTTTTCGATTTTTACGTCTCACTTTGGTCCTTTTTTCGTTTTTCTACATTTTTTCCCCCAAAAACACTTTTATTATTTCCAATGTCACTTCAAGACTATGATGCACGGACACTCCGAAAAATCACCCCGTGCAGTGTCGGACACATGGTGGACACGGACACGGCATGGACATGGATATGGGACGTGTTGGACACGGCCAGGACACTTCGGGGCTATTTTTTGCATTTTTTTTATATTTTTAATATAAATGTATTTATATATATATGTAATTATATATAGATGAAGCTTTATAGTTTACAGAAACATTGTTATTAATAAGTTGTTATTTTGTGTAAAAATAGGTTGCTCATATACAAATAGTGAATATATATATATATATATATATCTAGGTTGTTATTAATAAGTTGTTGAATTGTTAATTATTGTTTAATAGGTGCTCAATTACTCATAAGTTTATAACATATTATATATATATATATGGACAGGTGTGTCCGAGTCGTGTCCGTGTCCTAATTTTTTAAGAATTGACGTGTCCCGTATCCGTGTCTACGTGTCCGTGTCTGTGCAACATAGCTTCAAGACAACTCAAATTTAATTGCTACTTGATCAAATTACATATAATTAAATTTATCATGTAATTAGTTGAGTTCAACATAAATATTTATGATAAATATTTATTTCTTAAATCTAATCAATTGCATTTAGTGTATTGATTTTTTTTGTGATTTTATTGGTGACACTTGTCCTTTTGCTTTTTATAAAAGAAATTAATACACTAAATGCAATTGATTAGATAAAATTATTTAATTTATTCTATCAAAACTCGGTTATAAAATGGTGCAGTTCGCCATTTATATAACATTTTTTTAATTTAAATTCCATACATTTTAGACAGATTTTTTAAAAAAAACAAATTTAGTTGAACTCAGCTAACTACATGATAAATTTAACTATATATAATTTGGTCATGTAGAAACTAAATTTGAATTGTCTTGATGTGGCATTGGAAATAATAAAAGTTTTTTGGGGGGACAAAAATATAAAAAAATAAAAAAAAGGACCAAAGTGAGACATAAAAATCAAAAAAGGGACCAAAGTGAGACAAAAAAACAAAAATTGATTCCGGCCAAAACCTGCAGGAAAAGACCAAAGTGAGATGAAATTATAATATTAGGGACAATAGCGCAACAAAAAAGACTTTAGGGACCAAAGTGATACAAATTTAATACTTCAGGGACTATTAGTGACATTATCCCTAAATTATTTTATACTAATACTAATTGTTTTTTTCCCTCCAAAAACATTTGATGTCGCATCCTACATTTTAAAATGGTCCTATGTCATCCAACCCATCGGTCCACGCGTGGAAAATTAGCCAAAAATTGGAAAATCTCCAATTTGAATTCCATATGTGTGTGCCATGTCATCAATTTAGGCAAAATTGAAAAACTCTGGCCAACCTTAATCCTTGAGTTTTTCATATATACAGGACCAATTTCGCCACCTCTGAAGAAAATGGGACTAAAATTGCCAACCCCTAGGTACATGACTAAATTTGCAATTTTCTCATTTACTTATAGAGTTCTTATGCAATTACATATGTACTTTTATTATAGAGTCCTAATGTAATTATACACCTTATTGTTGTAGATATGTACAACTTATTTTTACTATTTATTATTTGACACTTTCGCTATTAAAAAAGTAAATTACATAGAAATATGTTAGGTACATCAAAAATTTCAACAAACCACTCATACTTTTATAATATAATAGATTAATGAAAATTTGTATCGAATAAACTTAAAATCTTGTTAGCTGGTTAATTTTTTAATTAATGGACATCTTGCTTTGCTGGAAATAAAAATATTCACTACAAGAAAACAGAGTATCAGAGAAGGAATTTTAGAGACTGGCGGAATTTGGTCTCTAAAAACAGACCGAAATTGAGACCGACATTTGTTCGGTCGCTAATTAGCGACGGATTCCCGACGGATATGCGAATCCGTCTCTTTTTCTTAAAAAAAATCCAATAATTTTGGTCTCTAAATCCATAGCTAAATGGTTGATTTACTTACCTAACTCAAAAACGGATATTTTCGGTCTCTAATTTTCAAATTAGCGACGGGATTTAGCGATCGATTCCGCGATGGGATATGAAATTATATTTTAGAGACCGATTCAACGACCGAATAATTCGGTCTCTAATTCGGAAATATCCATCTCTATTTTGTAAATTAGAATAAAAAAAAATTGTCAACGGAATTCGAATCTCGGATCACTTCTAAGGTTCTGATAGCGAATGCCACTACATCACTAGGAATACAACTACACTTATTGGTGCAATTATTTACATATTTATTATTTTTTGTTTTATTAAAAATATTTTTTGCATTTTTAAGATTCGAACTTATGACCTCCCACTTCTAAATGGATAATTATGCCACCACGGTATTTCTCGAGTAATAAATGTTACAATATTGTATTATATATATATATATATATATGAAATTAATAAATATATATATATATATTATAACTAAATAAACAATATTGTACAACACTAATGAGGCCATGGGCCAAAACTTTTCTAATAACAATTCCATTCAGTTCGCTTTCGGAAAACTTGCTAGTATATCTAATCTATATTATAACTTTATTGAATTAGTTTATGTATATGTCAACATGCCTTAATTAATCAGGCATTTTAGGCAAAATAGCCCATTGGATCTCTATCATAGTGGACTATTTATCCTCAAGCACAATCTCTTGTCATTGTAATTAAATAATTTAGCAAAATTTATTCTCTTTGATGTAAATTTATAATGTAGTATATATAGTATAATATATAGTGTAATATATATAGTTTAGTAATATTAAAATATTATTTATATATATATATATATATTATAACTAAATAAACAATATTGTACAACAATAATAATATTTTAAAAATTCAGCAAACTTTATTTTCTTTGATGTAAACTTATAATATAGTATAGTAATATAAAATATTATTTATATCTATATCTATATATATATATATATATTATAACTAAATAAATAATATTGTACAACACTAATAATATTATGGGGCAAAGCTTTTATAAGTGGCCCATTAAGACATAATTATAATATATCTAATATATATGATAACTTATAATATAGTATATATTAAAAATAATAATATTAAATTATTATTAATATCGAGTCTTGCTAGCCAACGGACAAGTTTTTTCGGCTCAAGTTAGGTTCGTTAAGCTATTTTGTGTTTTGTAAAGAAATAGCCCAAAAACCTGAACAATCCTATACCCTAAGCTTACCCTAAACCCTAAAACCCATATATAGAGTGATAAGATTTACTTATATATTAAATTAAAAATAAGAATTAAGTAAAAACAATAATATGCTTACACCAACATTTGAACTCTTGACTTTTCCCAATCTCACACAACGTACCTACTATTACAAAAAAAAAAACTTGAGGCAGCCATACCTGAAAAAAAAGAGGGGAAAAAAGTTTTCGAATTAATTTTCAAAAAACAAAAGAAAAAAAAAAGGGTCAATGTCCCCATGACCCCAAAACCAAAACCCCACCTACCACACATCAGCAACATTCAAATCCCCCCACCGACCACATATCACCAACTTGACCCCAAAACGCCAATTTATCTCTCCATCTTCCCCAACTCTCAAGCCAAACACCATAGCCACCAAAGCTCCTGTTCATCTACCACTGCAACACCATTCCTTCGCGACGTCGCCGACGCATCTCTCCGTCGCATCCCGTCGGACGAAATTCGCACCTTCCTCTGTTAGGAATCAACGCGCATAAACGAAATTAAAAGCAAGAATCAAAGCGAAAAAAAAAAACCGACGAGACAATATTTACATAGTTCGGCCAATAATGCCTACGTCCACGGACTTATACTAGAGAGATTTATTTCCTTGTATGAGATGCAATTACAAAAGGGTTGAGTGTGTATAATTCTATTCTTTTTGTATACAACTCTTGCACTAATTACATAGCAACAGGGGAGATATATATAGGCCCAAAAGAGACACAAAACGCGTCCAACCATGATGAAAACGCGTCCACTCAGTTAAACCGCGTGTACAACTCAAAAAACGCGTCTAGGGGTCACCTTTCGGCGCGCCACGCCTGGGCGCCCCGCGCCCACGTCTAGGCGCCCTCGGGCCCACGCCTGGGCGCCAACAAGGCTGAAAACTCCTTTGCTTCTGCCTTTCCCGCCTGGGCAGGAGTTGAGCTGCGCCTGGGCGCCGTTCCCCCTTTCCTTTGTCACTTTGAATTGTTCTCCACACAAAATCCCATCAATCTCCCACTTGAAGATCAAACTCAAAGTTGAAGACACAATCCCTTCTTCCCTTCACTTTTCCCAAGTGAACCTCAATCTAGTCGTCACATCCCCAATCCCATTGGAGATCAAATCCGTCCCTAGTGCTCCCACTTGACAGACTCACATTGTGAACGATGTTCCACTTCTTTGAACCTCCGCCACTACCCTATTCTTTTGGTGATCAGCCAACTCCTGAATAGCGTGACTTATCCATCTCGGTCCAACTGACCTCGGATATAGGTTACTCCCAAGACCCGGAACATGTCTCACAACCACGCAACTTTCGTTGCCATCCTCCTCATAATTAAGAGGATAACTACCTTGGTCAACTCGTCTCACGACATCCTTACACCAAGGACTTTTCTGCTTTGGTCAACTTGTCTCATGACATCCTTACACCAAAGACTTTCCACCTTGGTCAACTTGTCTTGCGACACCCTTACACCAAGGACTTTCATTGACTATCTCGGATCTTCCCACATATCTATTCCCTGCCAACTGCATGAGCTATGTCTGATCCTCATGCCAATAAAACCCAGGCTCCGCGAATCTGCCTAACTCGGCTTCGCGTTCTGCCCCAGCTCAGCTAATCTGCCTAACCCGGCTTTTCGCATCTTGCCCCAGCTCAGTGAAGGCCTAACTTGGCTTCACATCTTGCCCCCATGACTTCCGGCTCCATGGTCAACCCCTCTCGGTTCCGATTCCTGCCTTCATGGTTTATCCACGTGGTCATGCCTCCGTAACTCCGCCTCCCTCGGTCCCCGGCTTACTCGTTCTTCCGCCCTCTTGGCAACACGAGTCTGCCCCTTTGACCTCCGGCTATACGGTTCTGCCCCCGGCACTGCAACTGTTCCCACTGGCTTCATGTCTACCTAACCCGACAACATAAACCTGCTCTCGCTGCTGCGTCTCTGCCTCCGCATCTGGCACCACAATTTCCCTCGTAGTAAACAAAGTCCCCGACTTTTTACCACGAGCCACCAACAGATTTCCTTTGGTGATTTGCCATGCACCACCACCAAACACTGTGGTAAAACCATCACTATCAATTTGACCTAACGAGATCAAATTCCTTGTCAACCACGGGACATGTCTGACATCCTTCAGTTTCAACTGCATTCCCTGTGCCGTCGTTATCGTGACCTCACCCATACCAACAATTTCCAAGGGTTCGTCATCCGCAAGAAATACCTTTCCAAATTTTCCACAAGTATAATTTGTTAGATAATTCTTACACGAAGTAAGATGAACCGACGCACCTGAATCCAGTACCCATTGGTCAACAGGACTATCAACATAACAAACCAGCGCATCTTCATCATCGTCAGCCGCTGCGTTTGCTTGATGTTCCCGGTTATGACTGTGACCCATCTTTTCTGGACAGTCCCTCTTGTAATGACCTTCCTTACCGCAGCGCCAGCATCCAGCATCTTTGCCCGGTTTTGACTTCCCTTGCCCCTTTGATTTGGATCGACCACTGCCTCTCTGACCACCTCGTGGAAAACCTCTCCCTCTGCTTTCCGCATTCAATGCAGCAGATTTGAATTCTCCTGATTCCCTCCGGCGAATATCCTCGCTCAGAATCAGATCCCGAATCTCCTGAAGTTTCAACTTGCTTTGGCCAGACGAACTACTCACAGCAGTTACCGTCGCACTCCAACTTTCTGGCAAAGAAGACAATAAAATTAAGGCCCTTACCTCGTCCTCGAAATTGATATCAACCGAGCTCAACTGAGTGATGATCACGTTGAACTCGTTGATATGATTGGCCACCGATCCTCCCTCCAGCATCCTCAGATTGAATAAACGTCACATCAAGTAGACTTTATTCGACGCGGATGGCTTCTCATACATGTTGGACAACGCCTTCATCAAACCCGTCGTGGTTTTCTCTTCCAGGATGTTAAACGCTACGTTTCTCGCCAACGCCAGCCGAATAACCCCAAGAGCTTGCCTATCCAACAACTCCCAGTCTGCCTCCGTCATTTTTTCAGGCTTTCCTCCTGCCAATGGTTCATGGAGTTTCTTCTGGTACAAATAATCCTCATCGTCCAGAATCCGAAATCCTTTCCATCGAACTTGTCAATTCTTACTTTACCATCTTCATACGCCATTGATTCGCCCACGGATCGCTGTAACCCGTGCTCTGATACCAGTTGTTAGGAATCAACGCGCATAAACGAAATTAAAAGCAAGAATCAAAGCGAAAAAAAAAACCGACGAGACAATATTTACGTGGTTCGGCCAATAATGCCTACGTCCACGGACTTATACTAGAGAGATTTATTTCCTTGTATGAGATGCAATTACAAAAGGGTTGAGTGTGTATAATTCTATTCTTTTTGTATACAACTCTTGCACTAATTACATAGCAACAGGGGAGATATATATAGGCCCAAAGGAGACACAAAACGCGTCCAACCATGATGAAAACGCGTCCACTCAGTTAAACCACGTGTACAGCTCAAAAAAAGCGTCTAGGGGTCACCTTTCGGCGCGCCGCGCCTGGGCGCCCCGGGCCCACGCCTAGGCGCCCTCGAGCCCACGCCTGGACGCTCCCGGCCCGCGCCTGGGCGCCGACAAGGCTGAAAACTCCTTTGCTTCGGCCTTTCCCGCCTGGGCGCCGACAAGGCTGAAAACTCCTTTGCTTCGGCCTTTCCCGCCTGGGCGCGAGTTGAACTGCGCCTGGGCGCCGTTCCCCCTTTCCTTTGTCACTTTGAATTGTTCTCCACACAAAATCCCATCATCCTCAAGACACTGCCGCCGGCATCTCTCTCTCCCTCTCAATGCAACACAGCGGCCATCAAAGCTCACACCACCGCAACTCCGCTTTCATCTCTCTCCCTCTCTCGCCGGTTTGTCATGGGTAATGGTAAAGCCCATGAGTGGTAAAAGGCTATCTCTAAAATCTTTGATCTATTTTAGTGACATTGAGTTGCTGGTGTTGTTGTTCATACTTAGTGGGTTAAAGGGTGCTTTATGTGTGTTTTGTGATATTGAAAGTTGATATTCAGTATTGAGTTATTGGTGGTATTGATTGTTGATAGTATAGAAGATAAACATAACTTGCTTTGTTCTTTTTTCTCACCAGCAGGTACGTTCCTTCAGCTGCTTCTTTTACTTCATTTCTTTGTTCACGTTCGGTTAGTTCTTGAGTTAAACAGTTAGTTTTTATTTACTTCTTTACCCATCATTACATGATTATAGTTGATCAATTAATTTATTGCTTCGAAATTCTCAATTTCGAACTCTACAGATTAGTGGGTAGTCTAATTAGTTGCCTATTAGTTGAATTACTTGATTATTAATTAGTGGGTAGTTAATTAGTTCTTATTAGTTTCATTACTTGATTACTAATTCAGTGAAATAGATTATAGTACTAACTATATATGCTATATTCATTTCAAGCCATTAGTGATTAGTTTAGGTTATTTCCATAAGTTCAGAAGATCTTAAAGATTAACTTACTTTATTATTGCAGTAACAAGAAACAAATGAAATATTAGATTTTCTTTTGGTTAATACATACTAAAGTTACAAACAGTGTACCCATTGCAAACTAATGATAAATTGACCAGTCCTGTTTAATCTTTAGAGTTTAGATGGTTAAAAATTAAGCTATTACTTATCAGTTCGAATCTTAGTTAACTCAATGTATCGTTATTGTGGAGACAAAACTGATATTAGATTATTTGTATCATTAATGGCGTAGGCTAAGTGATGTTTATTTAATCATAGCATGTGATGTACTTTCTTGAATGCAATCGGTTATCAAAGAGATTTGTATATGATTGAACGGAGACAAACTATACCTTTGAGTTGGGATGTTTATACATGTGATGAGCTTTGCACCAATGAAGCCTAATTTGAGATAGATTTTGTTGAAGAAACTGCCCCTTGCCTATGCTTTATTTGTTAGTTTATTTTATTCCATAATATTTAGTGTCATTGTCATTTATGTAGGTAAAATCATGCCATAAATATGTTTTATATGAATTTTTAAGCATACTCATTTATATAACCCAAGTGTCATGCTTTATCGCACTTTTTTCAAGCATACTCATTTCTATCCCTCGTGAAGCACATCGACAGAAACTGATAGGCTTAGTTTAGAAACTGTTAATCTCTTTAGTGCAATACTATTGAATATTGACTTGTATTTTCATTATAATTGTAGGAAAATGAATTGAAGCGCCCTGTGGATGGATATGAGCTATTTGAGCATACCACAAAAGTAAGAGTATCGGGGAATTTATCGTCAGAAAATCTCAAGCACTTGAGGAAGTTCGAAAGAGAAAAGAAGAGGCTCGAAAGAGAGAAGAAGAGGCTCGAATGAGAGAAGAAGATGCTGAAAAGAAAGCAGAACAAAGGATTCAGGTAGTCCAGGAGATGGTTCGAAAAATGATTTGAGAACAGAGGATTCAGGAAGTCCAGGAGATGGTTCGAAAAATGATTTGAGAAGCAGGATTTACAAACCACAAGTATGTCAGTGGATTTGGACATGGGAAATAAAGTGGTTCTGGTGAAAAACCTTAGTTGGTATTTTTATTTATTGCTTGGATGATTTAGTAACTTGTTTTATTATCTGTCACTTTTGGTTGGATGTTAGAGTGGATGGATTGAGATAATTGTTAGTTAGATGATGTTTTGTTAGAATTATGTTGTGTCATGATCATATTGTGTTAGATATAAATTGTGGTGTGAATGAGTTGTTTGTATTTTGTGGAAGGGATTATGATATTGTGGTAGTTATTTTTTGTTGATTTTGATGGATCATTTGTAATTAACAGATTTGACATGGATTTAGTGGATAAAACGCTGTATACATAATTGAGATGTGCTAATTTTAGAGACGAATTTAGAGACGGAATCATAGATAAATATTTAGAGATCGGTTTAGAGACGGAATCATAGATAAATATTTAGAGACTGATTTAGAGACGGAATCATAGATAAATATTTAGAGACTGATTTAAATGGAATCGTAGATAAAAATTTAGGCCCTAATTGGTTGGCATGCTCTTCTCCCAAAAATCAATTTTTCCAGTAAAAATCTCCAAAACATATGGTTAGTTGGCATACTACCAAATTTTCTTTTAAAAAAAAATCTCTCTCTACCTCTCACCCACCCTTTCTATCTCCTATTTTCTTTTTAAAAAAAAATCTCTCTCTTAATACCTCTCACCCATCCGGCCCCACCTTCTCTCTCCTCATTTTCTTTTAAAAAAAAATTTCTCTCTCTTAATACTATTTTCCATACTTCACATAATACTATTTTTAAAGTCTTCATTTTCTTTCCCTTTTGTATATGCTATTTGGAAAAATTGCAATTTTGGTACCATAGGATAAAACTAGTTCGCAAATGGTACCACGCTTTTCACTTTTCCCACTTTTGGTACCAAATATGTTTTTTTTCTCACTTTGGGTACCATCGTTAGTAATTTGACGGATTTTGACATGTGCCTCGCACAGGTCCGTTAACTTTTTGGAGCTTCTCGGCTGTGCAGGTAGCTGTGCGCGTTTTCACGAAAAACTTTATAACTCATTGTAGAAAGCTCGGATTCATGAACCGTTTTCTTCCCATGAAACTAGACACATAGGGCTATCCACACATATATCGCACATAATCAGGAGATGTCTACAACAAAGCTGTTTTGTATTCAAAGTTAGCTAAAAATCTGTCGGCTGTGCAGACAGCTGTGCGCATCTTCACGAGAAAATTCATAACTCATTGTAGAAAGCTCGGATTCATGAACCGTTTTCTTTCCATGAAACTAGACACATAGGGCTATCCACACATATATCGCACATAATCAGGAGACGTCTATAACAAAGCAGTTTTGTATTCAAAGTTAGCTAAAAATCTTTCGGCTGTGCAGACAGCTAGCTGTGCGCATCTTCACGAAAAAATTCATAACTCATTGTAGAAAGCTCGGATTCATGAACCGTTTTCTTCCCATGAAACTAGACACATAGGGCTATCCACACATATATCGCACATAATCAGGAGACGTCTAGAACAAAGCAGTTTTTGACTCATTTGAGCGTGTATTTCCCTCCAAATCAGCCCCAAACGGTATATTTTCCCCAAAAAACCAAAAGTTAACGGTGCACATGTCAAAATCCGTCAAAAAACTAACGGCGGTACCCAAAGTGAGAAAAAAAAAATTTTGGTACCAAATGTGAGAAAACTAAAAAGTGTGGTGCCATTTGCGCATTTGCCCTATCCTACGGTACCAAATTTGCAATTTTTCCTATGCTATTTTATTCAATATTTTAGATATAAGTTATTATTTTCTTTACCAATTTAATTAAGATAATAAAAATTGATTTTGGACATCACTCGTTACTACTCCTAAAGTACCCTGAAAAAAGATGGAATTAAGGCATCTCTAATTTCATATTGATTGGATAAAAATGTTGAAGGCTTGAAGCTTTATACATCACACATGCATTTAAGCTCTAACCAAAAGTTGCTTTAATTTCTTACTATATCAACATAAAAAACATCTACGTATGCATGGAGCTTTTTTATTTTTATTTTAAAATAATTATAGTAGCACTTACTATATAAATTGATTTTATTATAGTGTTGTGCAAGGTTGACCAATTTTTGTTGTACTGTAAACGAAGATATTTTAGCAAACTCATTTAATTAAATCTTGGATATTATTATACGGTTTTTCTACTAAAATGAAATTCAATATTCGATCGATTTATTAAAAAAAAAAGTTTATGAAAATAACATGTGTTTTACGAAAATTCACATAGAAAATAATAAATTATTATAGTTTATTAATTCAATATATTTATAAAAATAGTTATAGAAGTATGAGATACACCATCCAAATCATTTTCTTCAAAATTATCTATAAATACAACCAACTTTTCTTACACCAACCTCACAAAAAATGTCACATCAACACTTTTTCTCACAAAAAAAACATATCACATCAAACATAATCATTAAATTTTTTTCTCTAAAAAAACCCATCCAAACACACTATTCACCCCATATTTCTTATCTCTAAAAATATTTTTTCTCACTTTTATCTTGAAATTTTTTTCTCCGAGACGGATATGCCAACCAATTAAGCCCTTAGAGACTGATTTAGAGTCGGATTAGGGACGAAATTTGGAGACCGATTGTGTTTGAACAAGATGTGCAAATAGAGACGGATTTAGCGACTACAAATTTTCGGTCTTTAATTTTAGCGAGGGAAATTTCCGTTGCTAATTACTTTTATCTACCAAAATTTGGCTTTTAGAAATCGATTTTTCGATCTCTCATACCCTATTTTCTTGTAGTGATTTTGAATAAGAGAGTAGCAACTTTCTTAACTATAAAATATGGACTAATTTTTGGTAATTAGGGGATGAGAAGGTGTAAAATTCAACAATTTGTTATTATGGAAGTGTTCGTCTAAATTAAACTTTATACAAATATAATTTAAGTGCAATTAAATGTGTTTATATACTCAAAAAAGCACTACTGGAATTATGGATTGGAACTTGTTTTATTCAAGGGATAATTACACTCACACCCCCTCAATGATGGTGTAATTACACAAACCTCCCTTTACTAATTGATAATTACAAGCACACCCCCCAAAGGGTCTATTTGTAAGGTTTACAAGGGTGCAATTGTAAGAATTGTTACACACAGGGGGTGCAATTATAAAAAAATTTTAACATGAGGGGGTGTGTTTATAATTATCAATTAGTGAGGGGATATTTGTGTAATTACCCCATCATTGAGGGGGGTGTGAATGTAATTATCCCTTTATTGAATCATTCGTTTATGTTTCAATAAGTCGCATGTTATGGTCGATGAATCGAACAATATTGCAAAAGCCAAAAAGTCTTGGTTTACCCTGTTCAACAACGAAAATTTGATACAAACTATGCAAGTTCATCTGAACGCGTTTGATGCAGACTAGCACCCCTAAAATCAACCGCACGATAATTGATTTTCATAAAATTAATTATGTCAAAAAGTAAAATTTTAGTTTTATCAAAATATCGTTTTGTAACACAAAAGTCCAAAGGATATTGTGGAAAAGAAATTTTAGATTTTCAGCCACCAGGTCAAATGCACCCAAATGCATCTCATTCATATACTATTTGTTTGCAGTAGAAAAGAAATGAAAGCACTAAAATGCCTCAGATTTATACATATTCAAAAGAAATGTGTTAAGTTTAAGCAAGAAATTTTGAATAAGCCTTGCCTTTAAAAAGAATATCTTCAATGAAAATAAGATGATGAATCAAATTTCTTAAAATTGTGAAGCATGTACAATAGTACGAAATCATAAAAAATATTTATATCCGATTGATATTATTATCCATATTTACATTGTAAAACAAGAATTAGGGGCAATCGGAAGAAGAATAAAATGGACACCGAAAATCCACTATAAATTTGGAAAATTCTACAAAACTCCAAAATGACACAAAATATAAAATGACCTATGGGACAAATCAGCATATAAAGCAAGGAATGCGAAGGGTTGAAAAGGAAGAACCACTCGAAAAGGCTTGTCATGTGGTGGTACCAACCATAATTATAATTTTTGATTAGAGCATTCAAAAAAACGATTGTGCTCGGACTTAGAAACATCGTCACTTTATGAGAGACTGAGTAAAAAAGAACCGAAAATTTGGGGACACCGAAAATAGTAATAGCGATGGACTTGGGGCATTCCCCGTCTATCTATACAGTAGTAATATGTAAAAGATTTAATTCTAAATTATTAGTTTGATGAAAATATGTTAATTCACTTAGGCTACGTTTGGTTATATTTTGGAATGGGATTTTGATAAGAATTATTGGTGAAAAATTTATGGGGACACGTGCAATTTTGATGGAATAATGTTTGGTTATGTTTTGGGAGTTGGTTTTTGAGTGATTTTTTGGTAAGATAGTGTTTGGTTTTGTTTTCAAAGAGAACATAAATTACTGTACCTGTCAAATCATGTAAGTTTTTGTCTGACAATAATTAAAAATTATAATATAATATTGAGATTGAAATAATTATTATATAGATAAATATATATGTATATATGTAAGTAATAGTAGTGTGTGTATATATATATATATATTAGTGTACATATATATGTGTGTAAGAGTAGTAATAGTAGTTTATATAAAATTAAAAGAAAAGTATATATACACACACACACATATATATATATAAGTAATAGTGTTAATAATAGTTGATATATAATTAAAAGAAAAGTATATATATTCATATATATATATATATATATGTATCAGCGTGTGTGAGAGTCCGTGTAACAGTGTGCGTGTGTGACTGTGTGTGTGTTTCTATGTGTGTAATTGTGTGTTTGTGTGTGCGTGTAATAGTGTGTGTGTGTGTGTGTGTGTGTGTGTTTTTGTGTGTGTAATTGTGTGTGTTTGTGTGTGCGTGTAACAGTGTGTGTGTGTGCGCGCGTGGAAAGGGGTGTGAGGGGAGTTGGGGGAGATTGGGGAAGACGATGAACAGTCCCCCCTCCCCTTCTTTTTTTCTTTTTTTTCCTTTTTTTTTATTTAATTTATAAAAAAAAATATTAATAAGTAATTTATTTTAAAAATTATTAAAATACAATCCTATTCTTAGATAATTAGGTCACTTCTACTACAAGTCAATTACTAAATCCAAACCAAAACCACGGAATAAGAAACCCTTGCTTCAAGTCACTATTCACGCGGTCAAATCTGCGTTGACCACACGGTTGACTCGGTCAAACCCGAGTTGACCGTGGTCAAATTGCCTTTGACCGTCCCAAGACCTTTTTTTTTCCCCACATAATATACATTAAGAAAACATACACATATAAATATGGGTAACACACATGCATTTCTCGATCCACACACACAATCAAATCACAAATTTAGCAATGAGATAAATTATACACAGCCACACACATAAAAAATAAATAAAACTTTAAAATAATATGTACAAATAACATATATATGCATATAAATATAGATATATATAAATCCAAATACTTTCACTATAACTAATTTGAAAAACAAAATTTGAAAGTTTTACTTTAGAAAACTCCACAAATTTTAATCTATGTTTTATCAATACTATTTCTCATGATAGAATTACAGACAAACAAACTTTTTTCTATTTTAAAGTTTAATGGTACACGATCAAAGATATGACAAAACATTACAAAAAAATATTACAAAAAAAAAAAAAGACACGGTCAAAGAGAAGAGAAAGAGTGAGGAGAGAGAAGAGAGAGAGGATAGGGGGATAGAGAGAGGAGAGAGAGATAGTGGATATTAAGAGGAGAGAGAAAATTTTTGTATAAAAAATAGAGGAGAGAGGATGAGATAGGGGACAAAGTGAGAGAAAGAGGAAAAATAATGATTATGTTTTTTTATACGAAAAAAGTTGTGTATTTTTGATAAAATATTATGTGAAACAACTATTGTTTAGCGGGAATTTTGGATCAAATATGACTTGAAAACATAAACAAACATAGCCTTAGATTTGGACTGATGGTGAAGCATTAATCTATCAATTGGCAACTTCCTTTAGTCAAGAAGGGCTTTTAGCATGGAGGCATGTGTTCACTTCTATTTGGTGAATTGACATACACTTTAATTTTTTCTCCAATGTGTAGACAAAATATTATTTCATTGTCTCGCGCAAAAACAAAAAAAAAAACAACAGAGAAGAATACAAGAAATGGATTAAGAAATTAATTACATCTGGATAACTGAATTATTGGGATAATTACACTGACCTCCCCTCAACTATGCATAATTACAAACACCTCCTCTGCTGCTGAGAAACCATCTACCCTAACAGAATTGATAAAATGACATTTTTGCCCTTGTGGTAAACCATTCCAATAGTTTTAAACTTCATTTTTCATTTGAATCAAATATGTTTTTGCTAGCAATTACAAATTTGTTACAATTAGAATCCATGTTATTCATTTTATGATTGGTCTAGTAAACTAGTCAACTCCCATATGAAGTCAATGCAAAGGAAGAATCGGGTTTATGATTTTCATTGATGATGATGTCAACTTTTTTCGTTAAAAAAGTGAATAGAGAGGGAAAATTGTAAGACGGAGGTTGACGGCAGGGGGTGTTTGTAATTATGCACAGTTAAGGGGAGGAGGCTGTAATTAGCTCATTTATCAGGGGAGATCAGTGTAATTATCGCTGACTTATAAATTAGTCGATTATATGTTGCTACAATTGTGACAGCAAAAGGTTGCCGTTTTGTTTGGTTTTAAGCAATACTTTTAAGGAGGGATAGATTGATTGCACTTTCTTGATCATGTAAATCCAAATGTTGACAGAATTAAGGTTTATCGATATTTACTGCAGGAAAGGAACATGTATTGAATTATCACAACCAAGGAATACAATCAAATGACACAGAATACGAAATACAATTTTTTGCCCATGCACACGAAATTTTCACTAGCAAGAACATGACGACATCTAGTATTGTCATGTTATTTATTTAAACCATCACCAAATTAAAGACACGAAATGGAAAGCATTCTACAAGGAAACATTCTTGTCGAGCGAGAAACGACGATACAGTGTTTAAGAATATTAAGAAACATGGTGTAGTTTGACATTCAAAAAATGGAGAAGTAGGAAAGGACGACCAGTACTCTTCATGATCTTTAGCAAAGATGCTCTTGAACGGCCAATTCTTCGATCAAACTTTTGTGTCCAAGGGGATTGAACAATTGATCACCACACTTGGTGCAGACAATCAAACTTTTGTCGACCGATGGTTTTGGACACTTTCGAGCAACAACCACCGAGTTAATAACGTCATCGGTTGGATGAAACACCGAGAGAACCTCAAATCCTTGTAAATGACGGGGCTCCACCACCGGATAGAGAAAAGCACGAGCACCATGGGCGCTCCTCAGCATGAGAATCGCACCCGGGGCCATGTGCTTTGCCAAATGCTCCACCACGTTCATCTTTTCTTCTATCCCCATACCCACCAGGGCTGCCAAGAAAACAACATCGTAGTTTTTCAAGGCTTCCCCAGATACATTCATTATGTTGTTCGTGTAGAAGTTCATTCGTTTTGACAAGTCCGGGTGCGACTCGACAAGTTTAGACGCCATAGAATTGGCAGATTCATCGATATCGTAGTTGTCAAAGACAGTGGAAGTGAGATGATGAGAAGCTAGCACAATGGAGGTTAGGGGAAGAGGGCCCGACCCCACAAACGCCAAACGAGTTGGCTGGGTTGGGCAGTGCTTGCTGAGGAGGTCGAATTCAAGACCACCGAGTTTAAGGTAGTTGGAATAGTACGGGAAAAGTTGGAGATGTTGTAGAGGTTTTTCATAGGACCCTAGGATGGTGGAGTAGTGTTTCTCGAGGAGGCCTTCGGCGTTGCCACATAGGCGAATGAGATTGGTCCTCATATCCTGAATTTGGGTGCATAGTTTGTTGACGTCCATGGGGTATGGTGGAATGCATGTAATGACGAGCTGTGAGAAGAGTGTGTCGACATCTTTGGAGGGGCTGAGGTTGTCAAGCTTTGATATCTTCTCGTACAGCTCGCACACTTTCTGGATCAGCGGATCTCTTAGGCACACCATGTCGACACTATGCGGAACTTATTTAGGTATTTTCTGGGAAAAATATTAGAATAGTTAAGAAGAAGAATATTGTGTATTGAGAGCTCAGTACTACTCTTTCTTTCTCTTCTTCTTAGTTGGTGATTGATCTTGCTCTTCGCCCAAGCCTATTTATAGGCAATTGTGGATGTGTGGGTCATGACTCAGGGTTAAGGTATTAATGTTGCATCATTCATGACGCCAAACATTAATTTATTGATGGATTGTATTTCGCCATTGTCTAGGTTCACAATGCGGATAAATTTCAGTGTAAAGGTTAATTAACTTATATTATAATCTATATATGATTACTATGGTAATTATCATCAAGTGTCATTCACTCTCCTGGTGAATTACACTTGAGTTCGACCAAACCTGTTCTAGGCTAAAAAAATTTTATGATAAAGGGGAATTTATTCATCTTATAAATTACACTTGAGTTCAGTGGAACTAATTGAATCTGTACTAGAGTTTTCGGTTCCTAATATGGTTTACTATATACTCAAAACTTTTAGGGTCAAAATTACAAGTATCGTCATAATAAAATTTATGCACGCTACTCCCATCTCTCTTAAAAATATTCTTCTTTTCGATACATTATCATTATAGTGTTTATCAAAATACAGTTAAAGACCATATTACACATCAAAACATTGCGGGTTTTTGCATTTTTTTATATAATTTTTTTTATTACACTTTCTTATCTGAACTACATTATTATTACAAAATTTTACATTTTAACATATTTCAGCGAAATTGGCAGAATATTCCGTCGGGATTCCATAACATATGATCTCTTTAAGGGTAAAAATAATATTTTATCGGTTGACACAACAGTTTCTTATGGTTTCACTACTTTGAATTATACTATTTAAAATGTTCTTTCAATTTAAAATGGTAAAAATACTGAACTAATAAGGCCATAAAATATCAATTTTACCCTTAAAAGGATCACATGCAATGTATGTAATGGAATCTCAACGAATATTCCGCCAAAAAATGCTAAATATATAAAAAATTATAAAAATTCGTGTAATTTATAAAAGAAAGTGCAAAAAAATAATTTATATAAAATAAGTGGAAAAATTAATGTGTGAAAAACAAAATATATATAAAAAAAATCAAAAAACGCAAAAAGTTCTGATTGCCTTACGGTTTTTAGCCCATCTAAATATTTTAATCTTACAATTGCACATCGTAACATTAATGGTAATTTTATCATTATGCAATATACATTAATGTATTTGCAAGTGAAATCCAATTTGAGCAAAAATGGAAATTCTAACCCGCTTCTGCCTCAGTCGCACTCAAGTGTATTTCATAAAGAGAATGAATCACAACTGACGTATGATTGGTCGTTTATTTTGTAAAATACACTTGGCTATGCCCGATCCAAGAGCGGGCTAAAATTTTCTAACATTGTGACTTGTTTTTAATGTGTACGAGATTAATGTTTATGGGAATACAGAGAACAAACGGCATGGAGCATGCAACAAGAATCTTATACCATAACCGTCTTTATGCAACAATTTCACACGGACGTCAAAGTCAATATTGAATTTTGATTACCATCAGATTCTGTTAATTCTCATGCTTTCACACTCTTCATTTAGATGTCAAATTATATGTAGATCTGAAATAATTTAATTATTCATCTGTTACAAATAAAATAAAGAACAATAAAAAAAAAAAAAAGAAGAAGAAGGAACACGCAGATTAATAAGGTTTGGATCAATAGTAAAATTTGTGCTCAACACGTGATTCTCTGTTTTAAGTTTGAGCATCTTTCTAAATTTTTACTATACTACATCCAAGTTTGATGTCATGTCCTCTATTCCAAAATAATGTTTCATCTTTTATTGCACTTCAACTATGCACATCATATCTATATAGAATGTTCAAAAATTAAAATGTTGACATGGATTATATATAATTGATGTACATAAGTCATGTAATACAAGATGAGATACAATGTTTTAAGTATTAGTCTATGATAAAATTGCGTTTTTAGTCTCACAGATCAATCTCTGATGTAAAGTTGGCACCATGGTTCCTTGAAAATGCAACTTTAGTCCCACAAAAACAGTTTTCATTGGACAAATGGTCCCGTCGTGAACCTTTGGACGGAAACGCTACAAGCAGCGCATGCGATTTTTAACTTTGCATTTAAGGTTCCTAGAAGTGTACAAATTCAGTCACATATTTAATTTCAGTATTTCGTTGTAATATTGATACCACAATTAAAAATTAATCGCTAATGCTACAGACAATGCCATAACTTACTAATTTCGTGCAATTGCTTTTGGTGGGGCAGTATCGCCCAATATTCATAGGGAAATACTACTTTTGGTCCATTTCCACGGCGGCAATGTAAAATTTAGGGAGTTGATATTAACACCGTCAAAAATGATAATCACACTCTAAATTTATTTTATTTTTAATTAGATTACCAAAGTACCCATATATTATTTGAACATACAATTTCTTTTAATATATGAGAAGAATATAATTTTCGCTATACTATGCATCATTTTTAAGATTGATCGTCATATTTTAATGTTTGAACATACTAGACAATTGCAACTTTAGCATAATCTTTGTTTGCATTTTCTCCTATTAATTTATTTTACATTATTTTAAGAAGTATATAGCTATTACAAGTTAAATAATGATGAGAAGTTGGGAAGTTTAAAATATATAATTGATCATTTTCTTTGAATTTTGGATAATTTTTTAAATCATATTTTCTTTCACAAAAATCTCATATGCATCATAAGTTCAGCATTTACAATTGTTTTATTTTATTTATTTTGCGTAATAGATAGTGAACTTCATATGTGACGTAAAAACTTGACCTGGTGTAAGAAAGCTAGTATTATTATTTTAGACAAATATTATTGAAAACTAATATTATTGTTTGCCTAATGTATGTTTTACTTGATGAAAAACTATGAAGCAAAAACATTGCCCTGATTTACGAAAGCTTGACCTAAGTATAATTAATGCATGGGAGAAAGCTAATATTATTGTTTTTAATTATTGTTTAAAATGATTAATAATGATGTTCCAACATTAAAATTGTGAAGATAAACCTTTAAAAAAATGAATAGTATAGTTAAAGTTTTATTTGTCTTACATATTAATTTATTAGGGAAAATTTTACTTTTGGTCCTATTGGAGTTCGGTCAAAACACTTTTAATTTCATATGAATATTTTTGACACTTTTGGTTCCATTGGGGTCAAAATGTGACACTTTTAGTCCCGTCTGTATATTTTTGGATGAAATTTATCTATGTGAGACATATGCTTTGTTAGTCAACTGCACTTCATGTGTTTTATTTCAATCCCGAGGCAATTAACTAGCAATGCGTGTGTTTCACGCGGGTAAATCTCGTCTAAAATTAGATAGACGGGACTAAAAGTATCACACTTTGACTCCAATTGGACCCAACGTGTCAAAAAAAATCCCGTTGGACTAAAAGTATTTTGGCCGAACTCTAATATAGGACCAAAAGTGAAATTTTTCCTAATTTATTAGGAGAAATTTTGTGTTCAAATAATACATGTGTACTTTGGTAATTTAGTTAAAACTATAAAATCAATTGAGAATGTGGTTATCACTTTTAGGAGTGCTAATATCATCTCCCAAAATTTATTGCAACATATATATTGGGACAAATTATGGTTTGCGGAGCAAGAAAATTTTAAAGCATAAGATGTTGTAATAACTTTTAATTAATTAAACAGAAGTGACGGATAAACTTTACAAATTATTAAATGTCAAATTCAATACAAAATCTTAAATGTTTACTCCAATTATTTTGTCATTCAATAATTTTCATAGGAACTATCAATTTCTTTTCTAAACAAGTCTGCTTATCAGATTGATAAACCATGTAATTTATCTTTTCAATGTTGGACATATTGTACAACACTTGAAATGTTCTTTTCAACATAATTGAAAATTATATTTAATTCTATTAGTTTTAGATAACAACTTTTCAGGGGGTTGTTGCCTGACTAAGAAATGAACAAAAGTTGTATTAACATCTTTTTGTTTGTGTCTTTGATTGATTATTACTGCGATTTTAAGTGCATCATGAAGACTACATAAGACTTTTGTTTTTTGGTGATGTTCTTTCAACAAATGCGCCGTTCACATCATATAGGTTCAATATTCTTGAATGACAACTCGCCTCCAAAATTCTCATTATGGTCCATAATAATAATAAGAATAATAATAATAATAATAATAATAAAGGGTAAAGATCATTACCTGTCCAAACTTTGTGAATTTTTATACTTTTGGGAACAAATGATTTTTTGTTTTTATACTTACCTACCCCAACGTTGCAGGTTTTACACTTTTTTGAATATTGGCATATTCCGGCAGATAAACAAACTTTTTTTTTTTATACCTTTTTATCCAAACATTGTTTTTTTTTACACTTTTTGATCCAAACTTTGTTTTTTTTTTTTTACACTTTGATCTAAACTTTGTTTTTTTTTACACTTTTTTATTTCACTCCGGCGGAATATTCGGCCGGAATATGCCAATATTAAAAATAGTGTAAAACTCGCAAAGTTCGGGTAGTTAAGTGTAAGAAAAAAAAAGAATTTGTTAAAAAAGTGTCAAAATCCACAAAATTTGGGTAGGTAATGGTCTTTACCCCTAAAAAATCATCTTAGTTTGTGAAGTCCACACTTCAGCTTGTTATTCTGTATAGTTTAAGAACTTCTCTCGGCCATAAGGTTTTCTGTATAATATTATGAACATTATATTCAAGAAATTTGTCGTGAAAACAAAGTTAGTTTCATATAAAACTTACATTTATAGCCAATTAAGAATTTTTAAGATTCTTCTCTTATTTTTTCACCTAATATTACAACAATCTTAGTTTATTTTTATTTAATTTTATGATTTTTTTAATTTTATTTAGTTTATTATTTTGATTTAATCTTATATTTAGACCTTAAAATTTTGATTTAGTTTATTTTTATTTAATATTATGATCTTTTGAAGTTTTGTTACATCAAGTATGTCCATATAAACATATATATTAAACACTCACTTCTTACTATTGTCCTAGCGAATACTACATAAATAACATAAAGCCGAGTTAGACGCTAATTTTAAAATTTTAGGTATAATAATTTTAATTAGAAGTATGTTGTAATTGATTAGAAACTCTAAGGATATATGTAAAAGAACGAATATGTGAAAAAAAACGTGAAAGCATGTTTTAGCATAGATTTCCGTTTTTGCTTATGAACTCAACTATTTTATATATAAATTAATCTTTTAAAACAATTCGATCAATTATTGTTCTTAATCCAAATATTTGTAGATTTGATATAATGGAAATAATTCATAGAACAAATTTCATAGTTCAAGTAGAGTTTATCAATTCTTATTGGGTTAATGTAAAAATACTAAGATAGTTTAGTGTAAGTTATGAATAGCAAGGAACAACTTAGTTAGAATGCAAATAGAACTTTACGAGATCAAAATTAAAACAACAGTAAAATTTGACATCGATGTCATAATTATGTGGTTGAATACCAAAAATTTGACCACACTATTAAGGATTTTCACCTCAAACAAAATAACTTTTAAGAATATGATATTATGTATATTTGTTGGAAGCGATAAAAGATTGGCAAAAGATGCAAAATCATCCTATGGATGATGATCAAGCACTAATTAGGACATAATGTCAAAACAGAATTTATGATCTCTTTTTTATGGTGTGAAGTTGACCTATATTTATTATAGGAAAAATAGAAAAACCATTATTGCTCACTTACATAGATCTTTTGCTCACCAATAAGAAGGTCAAATATTTTGTTGTGTGCACGTCTATACGCCGCCGGAAATGATTTTATTATTAAGGAATTACAAAAATAATTGAATATCTGAATTTTGGAATATCCTTGCATTCAAACTTGTCTGGTAATTAAATATGAGTATTATCAGTATTATATGAAGCAAGAAAAATATACTTTGTTACTGTTTCGCACGCTACAATTCAAAATCTAAGTTATAGTATTAATTAGTACGGTTGATGTTATAATAAGATGTTCTCACCATGTCAACATACTAATTTTATCATGCACTCTCTTCTCCTACCAGGCTACCACTATCATATCACGAAAAAAATAGAGAAAAAGTAATGAATTAGCAACATACAAATGCAAATTGTTTGTTTTATAAGGTTTATATTTTATCTTCCCTCGAGGTAGTGGAATACTTAATTAGGTGAGAATTTTATTGGATTCGAAAGCGTACCTGAGAGTCTGAGACGCCCTTTACTAAATATGAACTTTCATATGAACCATAATAAATATTTAGCAACCTGAAGGGTTAGCGTAGTGGTGGATACTACACTCATGAGTATGAAGCGTGTTCGACTCCCTCCGGCGACAATTTCCCTCGAGCCAGGCGGGATTAGTCTCATACCTAATGTGGTGTGGGGAAACCCGTGAAAAACAAAAAAAAAGAAAATAAGTAAATATTTAGCCATTTGGGTTATTTTCGGCTTTGTTGAGATACTGCATATATATAACGAATTCACGGTGTCAATTGATATACAACATAATAGTTCGGGCTTAACTACATGTGAATAAGGGGTAATAACAGTAATTTATTCGTACTTTTTGAGTATTTTTCTTAGTTTAACACTTTAAACAACACGGGATTTTAGAAAAACATATATTTTATCATTTATTGGTGGAATACTTGTCCGGCTTACATATTCCTTCAACTTATATTAAATTTTTCATCAAATTGATAACGGTTGGGATTACTTATAATATCAGAAATAGTACTTTAAAACCCAAAAATACAACTTTTGAAATTTTCAACCCCAAGAAAAATTAAATAACAAATCTCACCCTTCAATCATAATTTTTTTGATAAATTATAGCCCAATCAACTTCTTAACCATAATTACCACTTTATTATAGTGTTCAATACGGAAATATATAAAAATAAGATGCTCAGGAGAAAGAAAAATGATTTTTCTTAGTTTATGAATATCCATATAGAGATACATACAATACTCATTATAACAAAAAGTAATATTAGTGATAAAATTTAAAGTGACAGTGTTAAAGTTATCACAAGCTTTAAATAATGAGTGACAGTAATTTTTGTTTTGTCACAAAAATGTTTTTTAGTAACAATTTTTTTTAGGGTTGTTACTATTGGCAACTAGTGACATAAATAGTTGTCACTAAAAGTGTGTCATTAATTGTCAATAATGACAACAATTTTCTTGTCATTGATTATCAAAAGTGACAACTTCCATACAAATCTTGCTAATATTAAGCATGTAACTCATTTTTGTGTCATGACAAATCTTGTCACTAAAAATTTACAATCAGTGACAACTATGACATTAGTAGTTGAGTGCTTTATATTTTGTATTTGCTAAGATTATCCCCTCAGATGTCATAGAGGATAGAATGACAAGGCATCAGACTTGTAAACGACTTATTCTAGTTTAATAATAAAAGACATTGTTTTTTTTCCACTTAAATCTTATTTGCATCTATAAGTAGTGTAAAACGGTTTGTCCATATTTTCAGTGCAATCTCTCTACTTCCTATGGGATAGGAAGATTGACACTAGAAAGATTGATCCTGATTACTTAAACTCGTCTGCAAGTGATATGAAGTCTTTAATGGACAAATAAAGACTTGGAATACTTGTACAATCTAAGCTTTGACATGGGAGTGCCAGTCGAATATCATGTGATGGTTGGAGCTTAAGACTGTAAGCACATCAGTTGAATCGATATGCTCGAACACGACCCGCATCAGTTCTGTCACATGAGTTTTTACTCTGTGACTGTCAATGACAGAACTGATTATTCATAATAGGTATAAGTGAACCTATGACCTCACTACTACAAAAATGGGCTATTACAGCGCCCTTATTATAGCGTTTCATTATAGAACCGCTGTAATTGGTTATACCTATTACAGCGGTTCATCTAAGAACAACTATAATAGGTATAACCAATCTTCTTATTGATTATCAAAAGTGACAACAATTTTCTTGTCACTGATTATCAAAAGTGACAACTTCTATACAAATCATATCAATCTTAAGCACGTAACTCATTTTTGTGTCATGAAAAATCTTGTTACTAAAAATTGAGAAAATTGCAAATTTAGTCCCGTAACTATAGAAGTGTGGCAAAAATAGTCAAGTACTTTCAACCATTTGCAATTTAAGTACTGTAGCTTCGTAAAATTCGCTGATTAAGTCCAATTTCACCGAAATTTTTTCAATTTAGCCGGAAAAGGTCATGTGCCTTGCACATGATCCCTCAAATTTGGGGATTTTTTATTTTCCAGCCAAATCAACTTAAGCATTTTTTAAAATTTTATTTAATTTTAAATGTGATGACATGGATATGAATAACTTACAAAATAATAAATATCTAGAAAATCCAAAATATAAGAAAATATTAGAATTATATATTTTAAATTAGTTTTTGAATTTATATAAAATTATTTATATTGGACAAGAATAAGATAATGTACTATTTACATAAAAATTCAAATTCCTATAAAAATAAAAAATTTATCTAAAACAATTAAAATTTCTAATAAATTTAAAAATATTCAAAGTTATATATTAGAATAATTTATAAATTTAATTAAAATTACTATTTGTTGAGAAAAAAAATACTTAAATATAGAAATTATTCAATAAATTCAAGATTTTAAATTACTCAATAAATATAAGTAAATTTTCAAATCGTTATACAGAAAAAAAAAACTCTAAATATATAAAAAAAAATACTATAATGAAATTGTCCAAAAAAAGTTAGAGAAGATAGAAAAATAATTTAAAGTGATTTTGAAATTTGAATGAACTTACCCTTTATTGGCAAAAATAAAAAAAATTCAGAATTTAAATTTGCATTAACTTACAAAAACTATTCAAATTTATATAAATCAAGTTCGTTTGTATAATTGTTTAACCTATATTTTGTATTCTAATAAATGTATTTTCTGTTGTCAAAAAATATGTCAGTTAAATATTAAATTACTGAAATTAATCTAATAAAAGCAAAAAAAAATTCATACTTCAAAGTTAAGAGCAGATCCCAAATCAAACTTTAATTATTATCATAGAACATTATTTAACTAATGTTGTTTAAGCACTTTTGATCAATACTAATATTATTAAATAGTTATAATAAATTTAAAAAAAAAAGAAGGAAAAAATTGCATCTTCCTCATCGAGCAACCCCCCCCCCCCATCCGCCACTTGGTTACAGCCACTGCGGCCAGCCCCGTCTCCCCTTCCCCTCGCATCGCCGTCCACATTCCTCCCCCACCATCTCCCTCGTCGCCCAGATCGAAACTATAGAGAGAAATTGCATACAAAACACACTCACACCCACAATAAACCGTAAAAATTCTGAAAGACAGAGAGAGGACGTTGGGCGATCGGTGGACGGAGGGTGTGGCTGAGGGTTGCGGTGCTTTAGGTAGTCAATTGGGGCTGGGGTACCGTGGGGTGGGCGGGTAGGTGGGTGGGGGTGGCTTGGGAAGATGATACAGATTCTTTTGGGTTTCTGATTTTTTTTTTTATTTAAATCTTTTAATATATTACTTTAAAATGTTATTTGATTTAAAATTGTTTAAAAGTGCTTATGTGGCAACCTTGTCGCAGATTTATCCTGCGTGGCATACACATCAATTCCACATAAACTGATTTGGCCGGAAAATAAAAAATCCCCAATTTTGAGGGGTCATGTGCAAGGCACATGACTTTTTCCGGCTAAATTGAAAATTTTCCGGTGAAATTGGATTTAATCCACGAATTTTACGAAGCTACAGTCCTTAAATTGCAAGTGGTTGAAAGTACGGGACTATTTTTGCCACACCCCTATAGTTACGAGACTAAATTTGCAATTCTCTCCTAAAAATTTACAATTAGTGACAACTATGACATTAGTAGTTGGGTGCTTTACATTTTTTATTTTCTAGGATTATCCCTCAGATGTCATAGAGGATAGAATGATAAGGCATCTGACTTGTAAACGACTTATTCTAGTTCAATAATAAAAGGCATTGTTTCATTTTTACTTAAATCTTATTTGCATCTATAAGTAGTGTAAAACGGTTTGTCCATATTTTCAGTGCAATTTCTCTATTTCCTATGGGATAGGAAGATTGACACTAGAGAGATTGATCTTGATTACTTAAACTTGTTCGCAAGTGATATGAAGTCTTTAATGGACAAATAAAGACTTGGAATACTTGTGCAATCTGAGCTTTGACATGGGAGTGCCAGTCGAACACCATGTGATGGTGGGAGCTTAAGACTATAGGCACATCAATGGAATCGATATGCTCGAACACGACTCGCATCGATTCTGTCACGTGGGTTTTCACTCTATGACTGTCAATGACAAAACTGATTATTCGTAATAGGTATAAGTGAACCTATGACCTCACTACTACAAAAATGGGCTATTACAGCGCCCTTATTATAGCGGTTCATTATAGAACAGCTGTAATAGGTATACAAATTACATCGGATATAAAAAAAAACGGCTGTAATAGACCTATTACAGTGGTTTTTTATAACCGCTGTAATTGGTTATATATATTACAGCGGTTCATCAAAGAACCGCTATAATAGGTATAACCTATTACAACGATTTTTAGATGAACCGCTGTAATAGGCCAGTCCACATAAAATTAAAAACCCATTTCATTTTCCATTCAAAATGCACGCAACTCTTTTTTTTCTCTCTCTCTATTTATTCTGTCTTTCTCCTTTCGCACTCTCAAAAGCTCTGCCACTTCCACTTGCTGTCGCGTAGTTACCAACGTCGCTGCATAGTTAGCAACGCCGCCGCATAGTTACCGACGCTGCCGCATAGTTACCACCACCGACGCATAGTTACTGATGCTGCCGTGAGTTACCGACATCGCCGCATCCGCCGCAGCGAGTTACCGATGCTGCTAACTCCAGAAACGATGTTATATTCGAAGATGAGTGGCTCATTGTTGTGAATAAGCCTCACCGAGTTTGTTGTGAAAGCTATTCCCAATCTCTTGAATATTGTTCAAGGTACATTCATTTGAGCTCTCCCACCCAATCGAAGCATAGTAACTTGTGTTTGAATGAAATTTGAAAGAATGAGAATGCTTTTTTATCGGATTGTAATTTGGAAACGTATGATGATTTTACTAGGGTATATTCAAATTGATGCTTATGTTAATAAATTCATCCTGAAATGTTGTCTCCATCTATTTAGTGTTTAATTAGGTGGTAAAATGAGTACTTACACATTTATGTATTAGTCATATTTGGAAGTGGAATAGCTGTATTAAGGTTGCACTGGAGCATACACATATGCAAATTCAATGATGTTAGGTTCCTTTTCTTTCACTTAGTTATAGATTTTGAAGAAGAAAAACTTTTATTGTGTTTAAGAGATAATAGTGAGTGTGACGGTATTTGATTTTGTTATGGCTTCTCATCAATTAATGATGTTGCAATGCATGCCTGTATCTCAACTATATTCAAGAATGCAATAGTACTTCAGAAAATACTTTGTTGTTTCCATATCAGTGAATCAAGATTAATCTCATCACAAAAAGAGAATTGTGATTAATCTCATTTCAGTGAAAAATGCAGCACCTTGCTACAGTTTTAAGAGTAATATTCAAGAATTTTAAAATTTAAAGAATATCTTTGATATATCAAGAATAATAATTTATAAAAAAAGTAATAATAACTTCTAAATATTAAAATAAAAATTAAATTAAAATTAAAAGAACTTTTATAGTGTTTTGACAAGAGTTGTCTCACATGAGAAATTTGAATTAGGAAAAATGGAATATAAATTAGAATCAAGATGGATCGAAGTTGGATTTTAGCGGATCGTATGTCGGAGCAATATGAGAAAGGGGTGAAAGAGTTCATCAAGTTTGCGATTGAGCATGCACCAGATCCGATTAGGATCACTTGCCTATGTTTACGTTGTTGTTTTGGAAAGATAATTAGTTCACATGACTTGGAAGATCATTTGGTATGTAATGGAATTGATAAAAGCTACACACGTTGGACAAGACACGGCAAAAGCAGTGGCACGTCAGATGATTTGGATGGTGCATCACATCCATCACAGAATTTGGCCATGGATGATTATGAACCTGATCATTTGGAGGAGATGAAAAATGTGATTGAGGAGGATTTGTGAAATTGTCCTAAAATGTTTGACAATTTGATATGTGATTCAAAGACACCACTGTATAGTGGTAATAAATTCACAAGATTGAAAGCAGTCTTAAACCTCTAGAAGTTAAAAGCCAACAATGGATGGAGTAATAAGAGCTTCACAGACTTACTTGGTCTATTAAAAAGCATGCTACCCGAGGATAATGTGTTACCTAATCGTACTTATGAAGCTAAACGAATGTTAACCTCAATTGGCATGGGATATGAGAGGATACATGCTTGTCTCAATGATTGCATATTGTTTAGAAATGACTATGCATCATTGAAGGCGTGTCCGAAATATGACGCCTCATAGTACAAGAAGAATGGATCTGCTCCTGTCAAAATAATGTGTTATTTGCCCATAATACATACATTTAGGCGCATGTACAGTAGTCAAGAGTTTGCCAAGGACTTTTCATGGCATGATGATAGAAGGCTTGAAGAAGGGGTTGAAGATAACAAGATTCGACACCCCTAAGATTCTCCTCAATGGAAAAAGATTGATGATGATTTCCCTGAATTTGGGGAAGAACCAAGAAACCTACGCCTTGTATTGGCTACAGATGGTATGAACCCACATGGCTTGCAAAGTAGCTGACATAGTACATGGTCGGTGATTTTGATGATCTACAACCTACCCCCATTGCGATGCATGAAGGGGGAGCATATAATGATGCCTATACTAATTTTTGGGCTGAAACAACCTGGAAATGATATAGATGTCAACTTGGCTCCTTTAATTGAGGATTTGAAGGTGTTGTGGGAGACCAGTATTGAAGTATATGATGGGTTCAGAAAAGAAAGTTCAATCTCAGAGTCATGTTGTTTGGAACAATCAATGATTTTCTGACAAGAGCTAATCTCGAGGGATATGGTGTACATGGCCAATGTGGATGCCCATATGTGTCGGGAGTACATATCAATATCGATTGACACACTCTCAAAAATATGCATTCCAAGGACATCAGAGATGGCTGAAGCGGAAACATCGATATTATCGGTGGAAGAAAGCTTTCAATGGGAAGATAGAAGAAGGCCGAGCTCTTAAGTGCTTGACTGGTGAAGAGGTGTTTGATAAGGTAAAAGACTTGGATATCAAATTTAGAAAGACTTTTGCAGGTGGCCTTGCAAAAACTGGGTGGAAAAATAGGTCAATTTTCTTTGAGTTGCCGTATTGAGAAAAATGTATTTGATAGAGTCATTGGTACACTTCTAAATGTGCCCAGAAAGACAAAAGATGGCATAAAGGCAAGGTTAGACTTGGTTGAAATGAAGATAAGAGGTAAATTGGCACTAACAAAGAAGGGAAAAAGTATTTATTTGCCTCCAGCAACTCACACTCTATCTAGGAAAGAAAAAATTGCATTATGTGAGTTTGTTTTTGGATTGAAAGTTCCAAAAGGGTATTCTTCAAACATTAGCAGTCTTGTATCAATGAAGGACTTGAAGCTAAAGCACATGAAGACTCATGATTGTCATGTAATCATGGATCATTTGCTACCAATTGCTATACGGGACATTTTGCCAAAAAAGGTGAGAAAAACTATAACTAGATTGTGTTCTTTCTTCAAAGCAATGTGGAGCAAGGTGTTTGATCCTGAACAATTGCCTGCACTTCAGAAACAAATTGTCATCACTTTGTGTGACCTTGAGATGTATTTTCCGCCTGCATTTTTTGATATAATGACTCACTTACCTGTTCACTTGGTTAGAGAGACACAACTATGTGGACCGCCTTTTATGAGATCTATGTATCCGGTTGAGCATTACATGAAGGTAGCGAAAGGCTACGCGAAAAATCGTAGTCGACTGGAATGTTGCATTGTTGAACGGTACATAGTTGATGAAGCCATTACATTTTGCATAGAATATCTGGCAGATTCTAATGTCGCAAAGCTTCCAAAGTCTCATGTTGTGGAAGGGAGAACAAAAGGAGAAAGCATAATTGGAAAGCAATTAGTTAGTGTTTCTTGCACAAAAAGGGAGCACCCATATGTGCTCCATAACACCGATGAGGTTGACCCATATGTTGAAGAGCACAAGGACCAACTTAGGCGATTAAATCCAAATAAAAATGCGAGCTGGATTTCAAGAGTGCATAACAAGAATTTTATCGATTGGTTCCGAAAGCATATTGAAGAGAAATAGAAAGAAAATTCAAATTCAGTTTCAAATAAATTGACACAGTTGTCAATAGGTCCGGGCAGACTAGTATTTTATTATTCTGGTTATCGTATAAATGGTCGCACATTCAATACAAACGACCAAGACAAACGAAGTACAATGTAGAATAGTGGGGTGAGTCTTGTAACTCAAGCAATGCATATCTCAAGTGTGAAAGATAAGAACCCTATCTATGCCGATTTATCATATTATGGGTTGATTGAGCATTTATGGGAGCTGGATTATAGTTAGTTTTGGGTGCCTATATTTGGGTGTAGGTGGGTTGAAAATAAAAATGGTGTTCAAAATAATGAAATAGGCTTCACTCGAGTAGACCTTGAAAGGGTGGCATACAAAGATGAACCTTTCATTTTGGTATCACAAGCTAAGCAAGTGTTTTTTTATCACCGATCCTATTGATAAGAGGTGATCCATTGTTTTAACGACAAACAAAAATACTTGTATTGAGGATGATGATGAAGAAAGTGAAGATGATGGAGGAAATCCTATCTTATGTAATTCTCAATCAATTGATAGAGATGATGACTTGGATATCAGTGATGATGAATTGTATATGCGACAAGATCACCAAGAGGGGATATGGATTAATCCATCAGTTCATCGGCGTACTAAAAAAAATGGTCGTACCAATGGGAAGCAAAAGACTACTAAGCCAACGATAAAAAGAAAAAGATGAAAGGTATTTGAACTTATTTGATAATTAGATTATAAACTTATTTTCTGATCTTCAAATTTTGAAATAAAGTAAAAAATATAGCATATTCATGGTATCTTCATAGATTTCATAGGTGAGTTTACTTTAACAAGAAATAATCTATGCATTTTTGTAATCTTTATTACTTCTAGTTTAAAATTATGTCATTGGTATATGAATCTAACTTCCGTACTTTTGGCTTTTGTAGATCGATGGCTTCTGAGTGTGCTGGAAGTTTTCTCGAGGAGGATTGACATGGACCAAACAAACATGTTGAAGTTGAGATAAGGAGAGGTGTCACGACGAAGAGAAAAGTCATCAATGTAAGAAGTAAAGGCATAAAGATACCTGTCGGCTGGAATGAGAAAGGCCAATCAATTGACCTAAACAAAGCAACACTTGTTGGTTACATAAGAGTCCTGGCTCGGCAGAAGGTGCCGATTACCATCAGTGATTGGCGACAAGTCTCAGCACCAACAAAAAATGCAATTTGGAATGAAGTAACGGTAATTTGGTTCTTATCATGTTTCTAATTGTTAATGTATTTTTTGTTAATTTAATTTTCTCTAAATTATAATTTCATACATACTTTGTTGTTTGTTGTTTACAATTGTGCTTTGATATCGAGGAAAAGAGAAAAAAATACGTTTTAGTAGAAGCTGAGAAGCTAGCACGAAACTTCAGGAGCTACTTAAGTAGAGTGTGGGTACGGGATGATGATGGGAACATTACTTACAACTCACCCTCACAATATGAGATACATGGTGCTGATTGGACGACATTTTTAAAGTTCCCCTAAGTGAATATTTCCAGGTAGTCATTTTATTTTACGATTTCATTTGTTGGTTATTGCGTTTATATGTAACTAATACATTGACTACTGCTTTGATTATGTAATAAACAACAACTAAGTAGGGAAAATCGGGAAAGAGCAAAGGATCCCGAATATCCTTATAGGAAATCACGTCTTTGACATGCTCTTGTGGAGCAAATTGAGGTACGTAGTTCATTTAACAATGAATCCTTACAATTTTTTTAATAAAAATTCCTTGTTAATATATATATATATATTAATCAAAATATAGATGAAGAAAAAAAAGGAAATTGGGTCAGATTGTACAGAGGCAACACGAGCATTTGGGTGGAGGATTTCGCATTCTAACAACAAGAATGAGATTGATAATGTTAATGTTAAAAGAGTAGTGAACGAAATGGTGAGTTATTTGCAAGTTTAGCTCTATAATGTGTTGTATGTTTTTTTTTTTTGAAATACTTTTGAAAGAGCAAAGCTCACTAAGTTTTTTAATTTTTTAAATGTATTATTACAAGAGTGCATATCACAGGAGAGTACTAGCCATAGTGGAAACGATAGGTGCCGGGATGATCTATTGGCTAAAGTTCTTAAAAAGAAGGAGCATCTGGGTCGCATTAGGGGTGTTGGCTTTGGGGTGTCACAAAGAGAGTACTTTATGGATCGAAAGCCTTCTAAACAGATGGAGATGGAAAGCTTGAGAAGCGTGGTGAAGAGCCTCACCGAATCACTATCCTTCTTGGAACGCGAGGTTGCCGAGTTGTGGGCGACTAGGTCGCGTCAGCCACATGAAGATGAGGTGATTTCTTTGAAAGATGGCTGCCCAGAATCAGTTAAAATGCTTCCTGAGGTAGTGGTCTGAAGTTGTTTAGTGATCATGAAACTTGCAACTCTCTATTTCTGTAAAACACACAAAACTTTCTAATATAATGGTATATATATGTAGGTTAAGGCTCCATGTCAATTAGCACTTTCATTACCGTCATATCATGTGGTGGCTAAAGGACAAATGTTCAATTGACCATTGGATAGAACACTTCACAACCGATAATAACCCACCATCCATGTGAAAGTTTGCATTGACACTACAATTGAGGAGGATATACCCCTACTAGTCCCTCTCGAGGATGATGAAGTGCGCACGATTTCTGATGCTTTGGGTACCCATGTTGCTTGGCCAATGAGTCTTGTCATTGTCAATGATGTATCGGTATGTAATTAATAGCTATCCATTAATAAATTTTTACAATTGTTTAAGGTTACTAAACATACTTTGGAGTGTAACATTCACGTTTTGTTTTCTTTGCTTAAATAGTCTCTTGGACCATCCAAATCAGTTGAAACCATAAATTAAGGAGGTCCAAGCACTTAGCTGTCAAACCAAAACCTCCAATGGCAAGCCTGCACGTGAAGGTGACAGATGTAAAGACCTTTTACTAGATGGACTCCCTAGGGAACTTTTATTTCTTGGAAAGTTCATGAAGAGGATGTGATAAGTTCATATTTTACAATATTTTATGCCCCATTTTAATATGATTTGATCGTTACTTTGATCACTTTTTATCCCTCATAATGCTTTGATTGGTATATATTTTGTTTTGTAGGATAAAAGTTGATTTAAACATGAAAGACGAGAAAAGAGATCCAAATTGAGATAGAAATTGAAGAAAAAAAGAAAAAAAGATAGCTGACGAAATATTTTACACAATACTCATAAAGAAACGAGTTTTTTGTCCCCTTACAGGCCGAATCAGACTAAGATATCTTCTCCAATATTGTAGAACTTTGTCTTAGCTTCACGTAGCAACTTGAATCACCTCAATCCGATATTTGTAGAGAAATTTATGATTCAAATACTAAATCTGTGAATTTTACGTCAGAAAACTGCGGTCGGACACTCCAGTGCCAAATTAGACCGCGGTCCTCTTTCCCGATCCCTAATTTTTATATCCGTGAACAGCCACCTATAAATAGGGTTTTAGGTCAGGTTTTGAGCAGATTGGACGCATTCTTCACCTACCAAAGGGGCTTTTCTTGCTGTCCAAGACATAAGGAAGACACCTAAGCTTGAAGAGTCAATTATCATCATCAAAGCTTGGATTCACTTCTCGTGATAGAGAGTTCTTCAATTCCTCCCTTTAGAATAGTTCTTAGCTATGTCGTTTAGGGATTTTAAATTTCTCTTTGTTACAATTATGAACTAAGTACTTATTTGATTGGGTTATGTGAATACTTTGTGATGTTTTGTGTTAACAATTGACTAGAGATAGAATCAATTGCATTGTGTGGCTTTTTGTGATAAGATGACCCGAGTGAATGTAGGATCTTTGTAAGCAAGGAATCCATTTGAACCTTAATGCATATTAGTTAATTCAATTTCGCTATAGAGATATAGGGAGTTGTTAACTAGTATAGGCTCATTATTTCAAGAGATTGAGTGATGAATACCTTAGGGGGTTTCGCCATAACAAGAACGTTCTAATAATCCGGGTAATTGAGAGTTTATGAGCACAAAATTGAGCATAGTAGGATCATAAGCCAATCATCTCTTTCCATTTGATATATTATCTTATTTTCATATAATTATCCTTAGTTTATTTTTCATAGTTCAAACATCTCTCATCTTATATTTTGATTTAGCTTAAAGTTGGGTAATATAGCAATTACGAGCATCGAATCCAATTGTCCATGTGGAGACGATACACACCCCGGGCTAATAGTCCACTTTATTACATTACACGACCTAGTACACTTGCTAGGAATTAGTCGTGTCAAGTTTTTGGCGCCGTTGCCGGGGACAATTGCGTTATTTGATATTGTAATTCACTTATCTTCTCTAAGACTAAGTTGTTGTTTTTTTTTTGTTTTTTTTTAATTCTTGAATAGATGAGCAACTATGACTTTTATTTGTCAAAACAAGGATGGGATGAAGGTGCCTATTACGGGAGTCAAGTGCAAGATTTATGTTCGTGGTGTGGAGACGTTCATCATAGCGGTTACTGTCAACACGGGGGGAGGAGTCATCACGATTTTCCATTAAGTTTTTATGTTATGAGATCTTCATCCGCATACCTGCAAGATAGTATGATGCAAGAAGAATTTCAGCCGATTGACTTTCAGACTCAAGGGAATCATCAGCAACAACGCGATAGAAACCCAAGTTTTGAAGAGTTGATAATTCAATGGATGAAGAAGAATGATGAGCGGTCTCAGAATATCGAAGCATCTATGACGGAATTGCAAACACAACTCAACCAACTTTCCAACTTATTGGCAGAGAGATCATCAGACACTTCGCAGAGTGGCACAGAAGAGAATGATGAGGTACCTGATACAGAAGTTGAACAAGTTGTTGATTCGGCACCACAGTGTCTACAACCCATTGCTACACCAACACTACTTCCAGAATCTATGTGTGGTGAAGAAAAGACAACATCACTGGTTCCATCAAATGACCAAGAAAAAATATTAGAAATCTTCAAGAATCCAATACCACCCACCATCATATCTCTTTATTCTTAAGAAAGTGCATCAAGAATCAGAGAGATAAAGTGGAGGATGTTGAAGCCAAGGTATACAATTATAGTGACCCATTCGAGGCATACACTAAGAACCAAAGTGATACTACGGTTGAGAACGAGGAGATCAGACGATATAAAAATCACTGGGACACGTCACCACTAAAACTGTCACAACCAAGGCTAGGAGAGTTTGGGACAACCGCGTACATATTCAAACCATCAATGGAAAATTGCCCATCTTTAGAATTCACCTTAAGTTGTTTGCAATTTTATTACATTTTTATAAAGGTGAATCTAACCTCATATCTTAGTTTTTCTGGATTTGTGACTGTGATGAGACATGAGAAGCCTTTACGCAACTGGAAAAAGCACAAAAAGGCTCGTCCATACAAAGTTGGCATTGATCCTTATGATCCACCATGAGCAGTGCAAGGGAGTCGAGCTAATGATTTAAAACAAGCGCTTTGTGGGAGGCAACTCACGCCTTTTCTTGCTTTCTTGTTTTAGTTTTGCTTTTCATTTTATACTCATTGTTTGTTTCGTCGCTTTTATTTCTTTAGTTTCTTTTTTCAGTTAGTCTTGTGTGCTCTTAGCTTGTTGATGATCTAATTGTCTCCTTCTTGCTTTCCTCTTTATAGATGCTTGTTATCGTCGTATATCTTCTACACCTTTGAACCAATCGCCATTTAGATGATTCATGCGCCTTCATTTCTCAAGGAAATCTTTCTACCCTCTTATTTTATGTTCGTTTCCTCGCCCATTGGGGACAATGTGCTAGATAAGTTCGGGGGTGGGTCATTCTTTCTAATTTAATATTATTTTATGGTGATTTGGCGTAGTATGTTTTCATTTGTTTAGATTTCTACTGGATTTGGGATGAGAAAACTTCGGTAGTCAATGATTTCAAATTCATGTTTTGTTATATCTTTGCTTGGAGCTTGATTCGTTTGAGTGTCTCTATTTTATCTAAGATAAAATCCTTTGTCTGTGATCAACATGTCGTATTTTATACTTGAAAGCCTTTTTAACCATGCTTATGTGAATTTTTGAGGAATTAAAGCATTAAACTTTCAATTTTGTCAACTTTGAAGTGTGTATTAATTGTGCGAAGTCATGAAATGATTTAGGCCATCTTTCATTGTCTCTAACCTTACAATTGACCTTCACTATATTACATAATATCTAGACCTTATTTTGATAAGAATGGAGTGTGCAAAGCACACTAAAACCCACCATTCGCCTTTCTTTCGTAAGCCACACCAACCACCCTTTAGCCTAAAAGTAAAACAAAGTCTATTTCCTAATTGAGAGAGCATAGAACTTCATATCATTTGACATTTATTTGGGTATACACTTTGTTTTGGGTATCGAAGCTCATTGATTAGTGGTTTAGAAGGTGGTGTTGTTCTTGCTTATGATAAAAAATTGGAGGTTTGAATTTTATGTGAAAAGAGGGGATGGAATGAAGAACTGAAAGTTGGTTAAATAGTCGAGAGATATATAAAAAAACAAAAAAAAAGAAAAAATATTTTTGTGCTCTCGACTAGGCTATGGACTAGACTTCAATGTGAATTAATTGCTTTTGGAATCATTACGTCCCCGGTATCAAAAGAAACCAGTTTGGGGGTTGTGAGCTTGAAAAGCAAAGAAAACAAGAAATTTAAAAGTGATAAGTGATGAGATGTAGAGATTTGTTCGATTGACAAGTGAGTGTTTAACTCGATGATATTGAGTTGTATGCTCTCTTGAATATAGTCACTTTATCCATATATTCCCGTCCAAGCCATTACCTAGCCTTACGTTACAAGCCGAAAAGACCTTTTGATCGTGACTTTCATATTTCGTGCACACCGATAGGTTAACAAATTTTGGAGTGTTTTAATGTCTTTATTATCTAATAAGTTTGCATAATGTTGTTTAAAGTGTGCTCTTGGCATAAAAATGGATATGGAGTTTTTGATTTAGAGATGGAGTCGAAGATGTTTGGGGGCTTTCAAATTGTTGAGTGTTCTAGGTGAAGTGTAACTCGTCATAATCATTTTCGAGGTTTAATTCTTGTACGTGCTTGATTATTGAGACATGAAATCTTTCAAGATCCCAAACCAAGTTGTAAAATTTGAACTTATGAATACTTGTTCACCATTTATTGATCGAGACGATCATAGCCTAGTTGGGGGGTAGTTGATAAGTTCATATTTTACAGTATTTTATGCCCCATTTTAATATGATTTGATCGTTACTTTGATCACTTTTTATCCCTCATAATGCTTTGATTGGTATATATTTTGTTTTGTAAGATAAAAGTTGATTTACGCATGAAAGACGAGAAAAGAGATCCAAATTGAGCTAGAAATTGAAGAAAGAAAGAAAAGAAGATAGCTGACGAAAGATTTTACACATTACTCAAAAAGAAACGCGGTTTTCGTCCCCTTACAGAACGAATCAGACTAAGATTTCTTCTCCAATATTGTAGAACTTTGTCTTAGCTTCGTGTAGCAACTAGAATCACCTCAATCCGACATTTGTAGAGATATTTATGATCAAAATACTAAAGTTGTGAATTTTATGTTAGAAGCAGGACCGCGGTCGGACACTCCAGTGCCAAATTAGACCGCGGTCCTCTTTCCCGATCCCTAATTTTTATATCCCTGAACAGCCACCTATAAATAGGGTTTTAGGTCAGTTTTTGAGCAGATTGGACACATTTTTCATCTACCAAAGGGGCTTTTCTTGCTGTCCAAGACATAAGGAAGACACCTAAAGACCCAAGGAAGCTTGAAGAGTCAATTATCATCATCAAAGCTCGGATTCACTTCTTGTGATAGGGAGTTCTTCAATTCCCCCCTTAAGAATAGTTCTTATCTATGTCGTTTAGGGATTTTGAATTTCTCTTTGTTACAATTATGAACTAAGTACTTATTTGATTGGGTTATGTGAATACTTTGTGATGTTTTGTGTTTAATAAATCCTTAGTTTCCGGATTAATTACATTCTTGTTACATATTTGATTTTTATACTTAATGCTTGCATATGCTTGATCACCATGTGTTTGATATAATGCTTTGTCTTGAGACCGAGAGGAGATAGATAAAGGTAGATCGTAAAATCAATTATCATAACGTAACAATTGACTAGAGATAGAATCAATTGCGTTGTGTGGCTTTTTGTGATAAGATGACCCGAGTGAATGTAGGATTTTTGTAAGCAAGGAATCCCTTTGAACCTTAATGCATGTTAGTTAATTCAATCTTCGCTATAGAGATATAGGGAGTTGTTGACTAGTATAGGTTCATTATTTCAAGAGATTGAGTGATGAGTAACTTAGGGGGTTTCTCTATAACAAGAACGTTCTAATAATCCGGGTAACTGAGAGTTTATGAGCACAAAATGGAGTATAGTAGGATCATAAGCCAATCATCTCTTTCCATTTGATATATTATCTTGTTTTCATATAGTTATTCTTAGTTTATTTTTCATAGTTCAAACATCTCTCATCTTATATTTTGATTTAGCTTAGAGTTGGGTGATATAGCAATTACGAGCATCGAATCCACTTGTCCCTGTGGAGACGATACACACCCCGGGCTAATAGTCCACTTTAATACATTGCACGACCTAGTACACTTGCTTGGAATTAGTCGTGTCAGGATGTCTATTGATGACCAGATCACTATAGACTTGGAGAAAAGAATTATGAATATTGAATTCCAAGAGTATATTGAGAGGAAGGAGATCTGTCACCTTTTGCATCAAGAAGAGATAGGAGCCTCTGTCATTTCAGCGTACATCAAATAAGTTTTTTAATTATTTTATTGCATCTGAACCATGATTATATTTGTAACCAAAATAAATAAATAAAAAAGAACTATGATTATTTTCGTTATTCAAATTTATTTTATGCTCAATTTAGATTTTTATGGGTTAATTACGTGGTCCCCTCAAGGAAAGAAAGTCGTTTCGGGTTCCTTAGCCCACATGCTATATCTGCGGGACCAGGTATTGGTCCCAGTCAGCAAATTGAACAAGTGCAATTTAAAGCAAATGCTATGACAGAGAGTGCACAGATGAATAAGTTGTTTCGTGCACCTTACAGCACCGGGTGAGCTACTAAAGATCCAACTTTAATTTGTAAAACTTGTGACGCAAAACTAATTTTGAACTTATCTTTTGAATGATTTTTAGGGGACATTGGTTGTTGATTGTGATTGATCCGTTTGAAGAAGTAGTTTATTATCTGGATTCTTTGCATGGTGATCCGGATAACCGATTTTACATGAAAGAAACAATCAATCAGTAAGTTTTTCATTCAATCAATGTAGCCATTATATTTAATATTATTTTTATAGTGTATATATCTTCCTAGTTTCACATATTTGCTTGTTTTTGGCATATTTCTTATTTTTTGTATTTTTTTACAGGGCTGTGTTGATATTTCGTGCAAATCACAACAACCAAATGAAGAAATACTAAAACAAGACCTGGAAATGGGATTGTATAAAGGTTAGTGTTTTCTAGTTTCAAGAGATTATTCGTATAAAAGTTAGTGTTCGAATACACTTTTGATTACTTTTGTAGTGCCCCCGATAGACCAACGACGTAGATTGTGGCTTCTTCGTTATGAGATTCATGAAGGAGATTATTAGCCACGGAGAATCTTCAATCCCTCCAACGGTATGCATAATCCTAATACTCAGTTTATTTCCCTTTTGAAATTATTAAACCTTTGGTAGGTAACTGAAACGTCCTTTGGGTTTGTAATCTCTATCTTGCAGTATTTTCCTGATTGTCGCTGCCCCTTCTACTCTCAAGTGCAAATTGATGAAGTACGTAGCTAATTGGCACAATACATTTTTGAATGCGCATAGAAATGGGGTATGGTATGTTGTGAATTGTGACTTGCTGTAAATTGTGATTAGTTTAATTAGTTGATTGTAAACTTGTGATTTGTTGAAGATCATAAAATTTTATTGTTGAAGGAGAGAATTGGTTATATTGAAGTTTTGGGTTTTTGTTATTTCTGTTTTGCTGTGCTGGTTTGTTGTGTTGGTTTGTTGAATTTTGTTCTTGTACAGGAAGGTTATAAATGCGCAGGTAAAATAATAATAATAAAAATACTATACCGCGATTAAAAGCAGCTGTAATAGGCCTGACCCCTATTACAACGGTTAAAACTGCTGTAATAGGCATTTTTTGGGTTAGTGCCTGAAGTATCAAGCTGGAGATACACTTGTGAAGTCAAGTCTGTCACTAGAGTAGTTAGACCCAATTCACTCGTTGGTGGGGTCTACCTCTGTTCTCTCATTATGTGATTATAGATAATAGAGATCAAAGTCTTTGGCCAAAGCAATAGAGACGATTTTGCAAGGCACTAAATCGAACTCAATGATATCGTATTATTATAATTAACACATATGGTCAAGTTCAGTGAGTTTCTCATCACCGTGACTCTCACTTGACTGGGACACGTGAACAAAGGGTTTATACGCATACGGAATTTACAGTTGGAAGGTTGTGGAATGATCCATTCATTCGATTTCGTTTAAGCTACGAAGAGGGCCACATGACTGGCTAGGTGGTACTCACTTCTTTTGGATTCCTCTCATTTCCAAACAAAATTAATCTAAAGAGTCGCGCTAAAGAATTGATAAAGAAAAATAAAAGGATTTTTCTATTTGGAACTAGGAGATTTAATTTATGGGATAAATTAAATGTGATTAATTAATTTCTCATTAGATGAGATAATTAATTATAAAGATAAGATTAATTATTAATTAATTTCTCAAGGAAATAAATTAATGAATTAATTTATCCAATTAATTTGGTTATTTAATTTATTTATTTATTTATTGAATATAATAAATAATTAATTAAAACAAGAGATGAGCCGGGCCAAATAAAGAGGGTCCGCTTGGACGCCTCCTATGGCCGAGTTGGGCGTCCACTGTGATGACCAACATGGGCTCTTGACTCTTGTCTTAGTCAACAAGTCAAGTGATATTAAATATATCACTTAAAAGACTTTTGACCTAGATGAATTAATAATTCATAGAACTGTCCAAGAAAGAAAAAGAAAAACTCCTCCCTCTCCTAAACACCCTAAAAGGGAAAAAGTTTAGTCAATCAATCCGCGTGATAATTTAGAGACAACGTGTGTTCGTTTTTCAGATCAAACTTCAAGAAAACCTCAATGAATTCGAGAAGAGTGGATCGCACGAGGATTGAAGACTTCGAGACTTCAACAAATTGAAATTTGGAGGAAGGATCGAGTTCTCCATCCACTTCGCTTCAATGGGTAAGTTTTTGCGAGTTTTATGATTCATGTATGCAAATAGAGATGACACTGTGGGTTATTTAATTCCGTTGTGCAATTTTTCGTAAAGCCCAACAGTGATATCAGATCCAATCTCTGATCTGTATATTTGATCAATGTTATGTGATTTTTGATATGCATATTATGTGTTTTTGAATCATGCGTATATGCGTTCTTGAATTTGCGTTTTTATGCTTTTTGGCCTAGAATTTGATATTTTATGTTTATTATAAATCTGGAAATTAATATGATATTAGAAAAAGTCAAGAAACGAGAAAAAACGGGGCATGAACGCCCTAAGTACACGGCACACAGCTAATGGCAATGTGCGCCTACGCGGCGCCTGGCCATGTGGCCTCGCCACGTGCTAGGCGCACGGCCACACGGCCTAATCGACCCATATGTTTGACACACGGCCCGCTGAAATGGGTCATGGACCCATGTCTGAAAGTCGGGCTATGAATTGGGTCAAATTAAGTATTCGGGTTTTGGGTAAATTTAATTATTCGGGTGGATCAAAAGGATGATGACCCCGAATAATTCAAATTAAGCCTAATTGGAGAATTACTTAGATTTTGACTTATTAATTGGATTGGGCTTAATTTAATTTTTTTCAAATGGACCAAAGGATTGGTGATTTGGATTTTAATTAAAACTAGCCCAATAGAAATTAATAGCACGTGTATAATTTTCTAATTAATTAATTTTAGGCGCTATTAAATTAAATCTGAGTGGACCAAAAGGATGGTGACACAGGTTCGATGAGATCGAGCCCAAATAAGATTAATTGTAATAAATATATTTAATTAGAATAATTAATTATTTTTCTTAGAGATTAATAATTAATTATGGATTAAATATTATTATTTTTCCTCAACTTGAAAAATACTTAGATATTTGAATAAGGAATATAAATTATTTTTCTTGGATGATTAATAATTAATTCTTTAATCAAATAAAAGATTTTTCAATTAATGGTGACTTTAAATCATAATAATAAAATAAGATTCTGTATTTTATGTATTCGTTTTAGTTGGACTAATATTATTTTAATTATAGATAGATATACTCAATTTATAATTTTGTATATCTAAGTCATCTAGTAGGAATAGATTGATTTTAATTGAAATAAAAAATGAATAAAATTGAGAATTTTATAAAGGACTTTTTAGTTGGACTAAAATTTTAAATAATCAACATAAGTGTTTTAATAATACGAGCATGTATTAAATGTTGCGAGCATGTCTTACGTGATGTTGACACCAATCATGGATTTAGGCTTTATTCAATGTATCTTTCTTTTTATGGGTTGTAAAGCTGGAATTTAGGCTATTTATTACTTTCCTAGAAATAATGTATACGTTGTTTTTAAAGCATTGTAATAGAATAGTTCAAGATTGATGGAGACAAGGAGCCCGTGAAGATAAGATAGATTTCGTTTGTTTACCTTTTTGTGATGGCCCGTTGGCTCGAGCCCTCTAGTAAAAGTTCATGATCGAATGTGGTGGTTTTATCTATTTAATTCCATTTATATATATTGATAGGCATGTTTATTAGTGGTATAAATTATGCATGTTAAATATAATAATTTTGCTATATAAATTGACTAATGTGCAAAGTGAGACCAAACTTTTGACAATCTCAATTCTCCCAAATAAATAATGCCGAGTTAGTAAAGGATATGGGACATCCTCACCCTCCACTAAGCTTATTAAAATTAAAATTACTACAAATGTGTAATGCTTCCCAATTATAGGGGTTATGCATTTGGAAATAATTTAAAATTTTATTAAGTGCATGAGATGCCTTCGTCGAAGCATATTTCGCCCCATAAATCGGTTAGGTTGCAAGGTAAAATTCAAATGTTAGATTAAAGGAGTTAGTGGGAATAAACTAGGATAGCTCACAAGCTTAGAAATCGGTTAGGTTGCGTCTTGGTGAACTATGGGGAAAGGTATTGAAATGTTTATGGGATAAATTGATGTAAGACATCATTTCAAATAATTAATGGGCCAGAAATCGGTACCCACTGTGGAATCGATGCCATTGATGATTCCCGATTTCTACATGGGAGTGTAGGATTTGAGAAATACAGTGGGAGCCAAGATAAATTTTAAAGTCCTTAATTTTCCTTGGTTAAGTCAATTACAAGTAATCTAATTAAATCTGATTTATTTTCTGCAGTTATTTTCTTGTTTATCTCTCTCAAAAATGACAAACCTACTTTCAATTCTACTAAAAACGAATACCCTAAATGGACCCAATTATGTGGACTGGCTTAGAAATTTGAGGATTATCCTCAATATGGAATCTTTGCGATACGTCTTAAAGGCTGATATCCCAGCGGCTCCAACTAGGACATGTGCTAGTGAGGAAGAAGTCCAAGCCCATGAAAAATGGGTCAAGGACGACATCCGAGTTAGGGGATACTTGCTGGGATCTATGACCAATGAACTTCAAAGGTCACATTTTAAGATACCCACACAGGAGCTATCCCGACACACCCAGTTGAGATCTATGGTCAGCACAGTCGATTTGCAGGATATGAGATATCGAAATAGCTCTTCGGGGCCAAGATGAAAGAAAGTGAGAAGGTTGATGATCATGTCCTCAAAATGATATCGAGGATTGAGAGATTGGAGGCTCTCGACTTTACCATGAACGCCACTTTTCAAATTGACCTAATCTTGCAGTCTCTTCTTGATTCCTTCTCCCAATTTGTAGTTAACTTTAACTATAATGAGATAGAGTGCAATTTAGTGGGGCTAATGAACAAGTTGGTTATTGCACAATCTCAAATGAAACCAAAGGGAATGGAAACTGCCTTAGTCATCTCTTTCGGACCTAAAAAATCTAAGTCTAAGAAGAAGAAGGCAAATAAAAAGCAGGCTAGCTAGCTAGGATCAAAAAGGGTAAGGAAAAGGCTCAAGGGTTTTATAAGAGCAAAGGACCTAAAAAAATGGATAGATGTCTTCAGTGCGGTGAGCTTGGCCGCTGGAAGAGGAACTGTCCTAAGTTAGGCAAGGGCTCAAAAGTTATGGAACTTTTCGTTTATGAAACTAATTGTTCTATGACCATTTTTTTTATTTCATGGATTTTGGACTCAAGGGCTAGTGCTCATGTGTGTTGTATAGATCAGGATCTGGAGAGAAGTAGAAATCTGGGCCGAGAAGAGGTGCTGATCAAAATAGGCAGCGGGGAAAGCGTCGCAGCTACTAGGATTGGATCTACTTCTTTAATTTTGAATTCTGGATATTTATTGTTTTTAGATGATGTTTTGGTTTTGCCCAAGGGGCTTAAGAACTTTGTTTCCATTCCTATATTTGTTACGACTGGTTATACATTCCATTTTTTTTATTTGAATTGCGACATTTATTATGGTAATAAGCAAGTTGGCAATGTATCTTTAGTTAATGGTTTGTATTATTTAAATGTCCAAAATTCCTCTGTTGTGAATGTTGTAACAAATAAACGTGGTGGGCAAGAAACTAATCTTAGACTTAAATGGCATCTTAGACTAGGCCATGCTGGAGAGCACAAGATCCACAAAATAGAGAAAGATAGCTTTTAAGCTCATTGGGGTCAGATCCCTATCCAACATGTGAATCATGTCTCTTAGGCAAGATGGCTAAATCTCCCTTCACTGGGACTTTTGAAAGAGCCACTCAAGTCCTAGGCTTAGTGCACATCGACGTTTGCGGACCTTTCAGAGAAATGGCTTGTGGAGGTCTCTACTACTTCATCACTTTCACAGACGATCATTCAAAATATGGTCTGGTGTATCCGATGAAGCAAAAGTCTGAATTTTTTGAAAGGTTTAAAGAATTCAAAGTTTTAGTAAAAAATCAAACTAGCTAAACTATAATGACTCTACATTTAGATCATGGAGGAGAATATATGAGTGCCCAGTTTGATGAGTTCCTTAGGGAACAAGGAATAATGTTACAACTACACCACCATCATCTCCTCAATTAAATGAAGTGGCCGAGCGTACAAACCGAACATTGTTAGACATGGTTCGTTCCATGCATAGCTACACTAATTGACCCATTTCATTGTGGGGACATGCGCTCCTTACTGCTGCTTATATATTGAATAGATGTCCCTCCAAATCTGTTTCTAAAACTTGACATCAAATGTGGAATAATAGGAAACCAAGTCTTAATCACATCAAGATTTGGGAATGTCTTGCTTTTGTCAAAAAGACTAAAGTAGAGAAATTGGAAACAAGATCCCTAATGGGACGTTTCATTGGATATCCCAAAGATTCTATGGGATTCTTCTTTTACCTACATGATGATCAAAGGATCATTGTGGCCCTTTAAGCCCATTTCCTTGAGGATGAGTTCATCTTGGAAGGTGGTAAAGGTAGAAAGATTGTTATAGAAGAACAAAATGAAACTACCACTGAGACATCTGTCCAAGAACCAAGAGCTGACCTAATAGTAGCACAACCACCATGTTGATCTGGTAGAATACCGTATGAACCTAAGAGGTATGGGCATCTGCTGCAGAGGGAGTAGAACTCCACACTGTAGTGGAGAAACATCATGGAGATGATTCCTCTACCTATGATCAAACGATGGTGGATGTCAATGCTTCAAGATGGCGAGAAGCAATGGAAACAAAGATGGATTCTATGCAATCGAACCAGGTTTAGACCTTGGTAGATTGTCCTGAAGGTATTATACCAATATGGTGCAAATGGATTTATAAAAGAAAGATTGGTAGCGATGGCAGGGTTGACACCTATAAAGCCAGGCTCGTAGTGAAAGGCTATAGTCAAAGGGAAGGAATTGACTATCTAGAGACTTTTTCGCCCGTGGCCATGATAAAATCCATCTGAATACTATTATCCATAGTTGCATCCTTGGACAATGAGATATGGCAGATGGATATCAAAACTGCTTTCCTAAATGGATTCCTGGAAGGGGACATCTATATGGAACAACCAAAAGATTTTGTATTCGAGACCAATATCCATAAGGTATGTAAACTTGAGAGATCCATATACGGTCTCAAGCAAGCATCTAGAAGTTGGAATCGTTGTTTTGATGAATTAGCAAAGGGATATGGCTTCATCAAGAACGGATGAAACCTGTGTCTACAAGAAGACTAGTGGAGCAAGATCTCGTTCTTAGTACTATATGTAGATGATATCCTACTTATAGGAAATGACGTGGGAATGCTAACCACTGTCAAGAAATGGATTTCAAGTACGTTTTCCATGAAAGACTTGGCAGAAGCAACTTACATTTTAGGAATTCGTATCTATAGGGATAGAACAAATAGAATGATTGGTCTTTCTCAAGACCTTTACAGAGAGAAGGTCCTAAAGAGATTTAAGATGGATAACTCTAAGAAAGGATTCCTTCCCATGAGACACGGAGTACACCTATCTAAGTTTATATGTCCTCAAAATGAGGAAGATAGAAAAGAGATGAGTAATGTACCCTATGCTTCTGCAGTTGGTAGCCTGATGTATGCAATGTTGTGTACAAGAGCTGACATTGCTTATGCACTAAGCGTGGGGAGTCGATTCCAGGCAAACCCGGGAAAAGAACATTGGATAGCTGTGAAGAATATCTTAAAGTATCTTAAAAGAACTAGGGATGTGATTCTCATCAATGGAGGTGAAGATCTGAAGATGAAAGGTTATTCACATCAGGCTTTGTATTCACACTTAATGGTGGGGCGGTGTCTTGGAAAAATTCCAAGCAAAGCACAACTGCTGATTCCACCACTGAAACAGAATATGTGGCAGCCTCAGAGGTCTCCAAAGAAGCTGTTTGGATGAGAAAGTTTTTAGGAGAACTTCAAGTGGAATGTAAAGCTCTCATTACCACTTTACTGTGATAATAATGGAGCAATAGCGCAAGCTAAGGAACCAAGGTTTCATAATAAGACTAAACACATTGAGAGAAGATTTCACATCATCAGGGAGATCGTTGACAGAGGAGAGATAGCAGTGCAAAAAATAGCCTCAGCTGACAATGTAGCTGACCCGTTCACCAAACCACTACCTTAGGCTGTTCTGGCGACACCTGGAAAGAATGGGTATAAGATACCACAAAGAGTGGCATTGAGTGCAAGTGGGAGATTATTAGGATTATGCCCTCAGATGCCATAGAGGATAGAATGATAGGGCATCTCACTTGTAAATGACTTATTCTAGTTTAATAAAGGGCATTGTTTTGTTTTAACTCAAATCTTATTTGCATTTATAAATAGTGTAAAATGGTATGCCCATGTTTTCAGTGCAATTTCTCTACTTCCTATGGGATAGGAAGATTAACACTAGAGATATTGATCTTAATTACTTAAACTCATTCGTAATGGTCCCAAGTGGCATATGAAAGGGTCTAGAAGGGGGGAGGGGGGATTTGAATAGATCCTGAAGTCTTTTTCGACTTTTAAAAATTACTATCACTTTTGAAGAATTTGAACGCTTGGTAAACTCAGCGCTAGGTCAGGCGTTTAAGATAAGATAACTTAGACTTAGTAATTTCAACAATTACCAAAGTAGGGTAATGCCTCAATCGCTTAATCAGGGTTAGCACAGCGGAAATAATTTTAAATCTTAGCGTTCTGTTTAACCAGATAGTCGCTTAACCGTTTTAATGCCTTTTCAAAGATATAATATGAAAATGTAAAGTAAAGCAATAAAGCAGTAAATAACATAACATATTGTAAGGTTCAGTGGGTGATGTAATCCCAGCCAATGTTTTAAAAATCGGACCGGACCGGCCGGTCTGACCTGTTAAAATCGGAACCGGTCATCAAACCGGTCCGGTTATGCGAAAAAACCGTTCGGGGGTCAAAACCGATCAGAACTGCGGTTCAACCTGTCAGAACCGGTTGAACCGGACAATTTTGAAAATTTTGAAATTCAACCCTTTAAACTCTAAAATTCTGAAATTGATCCCTTTAAAATCTAAAAATATGTAATTCGCCCCTAAAAGTATAGGAAATGCATTTTTTTTTTCATATTTTCATATATATATATGAAATACATATTTGTTTTCATATTTTCATATTTTATATATTTAATAGTATATTAATTATTATTTATTGCGTAATTATGACGTCACTGGTTCGACCCCGGTTGAACCGGTGACTCGTGACCCGATCACTTTTTCAGTTTGCTGTCCGGTCCAGTTTTCAGAACACTGATTCCAGCTACGTCCTTCTTCTCCTTTACACTCGAAGGAATTCCACTATGGTTGTCCCAAGTGGCATACGAAAGGGTCTAGAAGGGGGGGGGGGGTTGAATAGACCCTGAAGTCTTTTTTGAATTTAATTCATTTTGAATTTAATGCTCTTATCAGGCATTTAATGCATTTTGAATTTAATTCCCGTTGGAAATAAATGCCCGTTGAATGATTTCATTTAAGTCCTTCATGACTTGAGGATTTATTTCACGTGAATCTGACATAAGTCGCTTGAGGGATTTCGAGCGCTGATCCATAAACCCTGAAATGAGATCTTTTAGCGTTTGACAGACGCTAAGAAGAAAAACTTTATCTCCGGTTGACTTCAGACGCTGGTCTTCAACTTCTTCTCTAATAGACTCACCTAGAATTCTACTAGCGATTCAGTCGCTAAGACTTAGTCTAAATTCTACAAAAGATAAAAAATTACATGCCTATAATAAATTACAACATTCAAACGCTTATACATCATTCTATGAAAAACGGAAACTTACATTGTATTTTTGGGGTCTAACATTGAATCCTATCTTGTCATCATCAAAACATCTAACATGAAATTTCCTAACAATTTCCCCCTTTTTGATGATATCAAGACTCTTATAACTCTTTTATAATTTAAGAGTTACTTAAAAAGAAAAAGGCCCAAAGGAATATAAGTTAGCGTTTGAAAAGTTAGCTAAAATTAGATTAGCTTCAACAAGATGTTTCAGCGTTAAAACATTCATTCATTGAGAGAATTTAAAGCATACATGTTTTACACTGAATCATAAATAAAAGATAAAAGTAAAACGGATAAAACATAAAAAAAGGAAACATAAAAAGGAAACCAATCACTTTTTTTGTCGCTTCGCTCTTGCTTCGCCTTGTAGAACTTCTATCGCTAGTTCCAACAAGAGACGATCAATATCAATCATTGTAGTATGTTGAACTTCATCATAATCATGTCTACGAAGTTTGGCACTTTCATTTAGTTCTAACAACCTTTCCGTCCAGTCCCTTGGTGGAATACCAAGTTCACGAATTAAGTCATGATAGATATCTCTTTGTCGATCATTTGACGGTCTCCAATTGATAGGTCGTTATAGCGGTCCGGCATAAGCAGGAAATCCCATGCTTTCTAAGAACTCGAGGTCCAATTCTGGAAGCGCGTACTTTCCGAGATAATACCTTGGCTTTCTTTTCTTGGATAGCATTTTCTTAATGCTTACTAATTCTTCGAACAATGAACGCCACTGTTTATTATCTGTCTTGGAAATCTCTTTGGACTTTTCTTTATCTTCCCCCTTCTTGACATTATCAAGGGAGTTCTTGAGTTCAACGACATCGCGGCGCAAGAGTCTAACTTCTTCGATGAGAAGAGCAACTTGTTGAGCGACACTCTGAGCGGCGGCATCGGATGAAGCATGTCTTTCAGTATCGGCCAATATCACGAGTCCGCGTATCCGATACTATGCAGATATGTCTATCAGCAGCCTCAAAGATCTTGGAGCAGGAACCCTCAATGTTGGTTAGCGAGTTTCGGACGGCCTGTCTGAAATCTCTAGCTTCTGAATCGCTCTCAGAATATGAATCGGAAGAAGAACGCTCTGGGGAAGAGAAAACTGCAGCCTTACCTTTGGATTTATCTCTGATAAAAGGTTCTTCAGGCGCTTGAGCAATTTCAGCGTGCACTTCTTCAATCGCTCTATCCATGATAGGATCTGCAATGGTTGGGGGCTCGACCACTGGGTCGCTGGAGAAATCTGGAAGTGGAGCTTCATCTTCAGTAGGAGCACTTTCTTCTTCTATAATCTCGATGGAGGGAAAAGGTTCTCAAAGAACAATGACCCAGAGGGGGCCAAGGGCTTCCATCACATGCCTTGGATTGATCAGGCTAGATTGCGGGATAAAGAATATAGCGTCTTCGCGCTCTTCGGTACTTGTGCAAGCTGCACACCTTCCGGTAAAGCAATCCCTGAAGTATAACAGTTGAAGAAGTCCAAAATCAAAGGCAGGAGCGCTTGAGCTGCTTCTTGGTCCACTGGCCTAATTAGCGAGATTATCTTGGCCACTTGAATATTGGATTCACTAAAGAACACAGGGTGAAGAGTATAGCCTCGAAAATTATAACACCCGGAAAAGTGATTGAAACTGATGACAAGCTCTTGGGCATTTTCAATCACTGCTCTCACTAATCTGTGGAACTCAGCGAACTCAGCGTGTTCAGTAGAAACATCCACACGAATCTGACTCTGGCCTGGAAGAAGAGGTTGTTTACTTGATGAAGCATCTTCATTTAGATCAGGAAAGTCTCGTTGAACAAACCCGGCACAAGGATGCAAAACGTAGCGTCCACCTTGGCTGTATAAGGCAAGTTGCTGGCGAATGTAGCTTTTGATTGGTTGTCGATATCGTGGCAAAGCGCTAACATTCCCTGCAATATTCTGACGCTGTTGAAGCAAAAAGGTTGCATAACCTCAGCGTCTGTACTCTATTCCGAAATTGAACAAAAATGGATATCTGATCAGTTCTTCAATGGTGTAGAAATGAAGAACAAATTCTTCAGCCCACCTGGCTGTATTCATCATCCACCGTTTTCCAAGTTTGTCCGCTTTCTTTTGCTCTTTGGTTGCAGCAAGGAACTTCTCAAAGCATTTCGTCTCTTCATCATAGTCATCAGCCCATAATCTGGCGAGTTATTCACGGGCCTCATCTTCTATCCATGAATTGACCGGATTTGGGCGCTCCGCAACAAGCGGTCCTTTGCCTTTCCATAACTTAAGTGGATTCGGAGAGAGAGCGTTCTGGGGAGACTTGACGACGGAGGGGAGAGCTGAATAACCTATCTTGTTGAGATCTTCTTCATCTGGATCTGTGTTCCAATCACCCATGTGGGGGTTCTTGAAAACAAGCTTGTTTTGGCGCTGAGGATAAAAGGACTCGTCCGAGCGACCGTTTGAATTGAAACGCTGAAGATCAAGATCCGCTCTGTTGGAAACTGGACGACGAATATACTCAAGGCGAGAGTGAAGATGCTCCACGTTATATAGTCCTAGATCGGCAATACGCTCGAAGATTTCAAATTTGAGAGAGTTGGACAAATCGGGCCGATGGAGAGTTGTTTGAAATTGTATTTCCAACTCGGCAAGCATTTGAGTGTCTCGTTCTCTGGCGGCATAATAAAATTCAACATCTGGAGTGTATCCGCACGGGAAGAAATCGATGACACGAGAGGAGGTACCGTTGGCGTAGGAACAATGGAAATCACTTCTGTTGGGATGGGGCCCACTTCTATCGACCGCTCAGCGTTTAAAGACTAAATAGAAAGTAGAAAGATAGAAAAGACTAAATCGCTTACCCTGAGGAATATCATCGACTATTTCAGTCGCTTGATCTGTTTCTGGGACAGGTTCCTCAGGCTCTGGAACAACTTCTTCTAGATCTAAGTCGAGAAAAGAAGTTATAGGATCAGCACGAATGGGAATATCTAATTCGTCAAGAGTGTTGAGAACATATTGAATATCCGCTTGACATTGTGCTGAAAGAATTTTTATCCTAGCGTTAGAGACTTAGAAACTAACGAGGAAAGGATATACTAATTTGCTTAACAAATACTTACCCTGAAAACTAGGAAGCTTCTCAGATTGAGTAGCGTCTTGAGGATCTGAGCTGATTTCTGGAACAACGTCAGAAGGAGGAACGCTCACTGACTCTCTAAGCGCTGGTTTCGCTGGAGCGCTAGAGGAGGCTGCGGGAATAGAAAGAGGAGTACGTCTTCGTGCAAGCGGTACTTCTTCTTCTACGAAATCCTCTTCCTCGGGAACGAAAAAGATAAACGCTGGAGGAGGCGATGGAGATTTAGGAGAAGGAGAAGGAGAAGGAATCTTCTGCTTCTTTTTGGGCTCCGGCTTCTTCTTCTTGGTTTCAGGCTTCTGTTTCTTTGCTGGCTTGGATGGCTCAGCGACTTTGAGAGCTATCATTCTCTTAGGTCGCTTGACTAACACTTCTTCTTCGGATGAAGAGGATGATGATGAAGAGGAAGACGCTTGATCTTCATCATCACTACGAACAACTACTAGAGCACGAAGTCGCTCACGCTCTTCTTTTGGAACAGCTGCACCACCTAGCTTCCTTGGCTTTTGCAGCTCACGAATCATTTTCTTTCCGTAGAATTTTGTCGCTAGAATCTTCTTGCCCGAAGAGTTTGTATAACCGCAAGCGCTAAGAATACGACTTAGCACAATCCCATAAGGCTTGGGATTCACCGACTTGGCCATCGCTGCCTTGAAGCGATTAAAAACGTAGAGAGACTAATTTACCTTCAATTTGGTCAGAATGGCCACCATCATCTTGTATTGGAGGTTTGTAACTTTATCAAATTCCCTTTCCTGCATTCGATCATCTTGGAGCATATGTCTGTGAGAATAACATATTCTCCCTTCATGTCGTTCTTCTTGAAGTTCGGCTCGTATGCAGTAACGACATCGTCTTTCTTGACTAATTCCCAGACTTTTGTAGCATCTCCGAGATTGACGTGTTCCACCTCAGAGCCATCATTGGGTAAAACCAACAATGAAGATATCAAGGAAGGAGTAAGAACAAAAGTCTCTTTCGCGAAAGGGAAGACGCAGGATATGGAATTGCCGTCTTCAGAAATCTGGGCATTGTTGAAAAAGTGAGATTCATCTTCAAAGTAGTTGAAAATAGTAGTGATCATATCTCTCAAACCAGATTCTTGAACGAGTGGAAGAATCGTTCGAAGAGGAAAGTTTTGGTTTTCAAACAGATAATCCCAGTTAGCCAGAAATCCGGCGTTAACAGTGACTGGTTTTTCAGCACGGGAAGTTTTTCCGGTAGCTGACTTGGATGATTTGGAAGATTTTGCAAATTTGGGTGCCATTGCTGAAATTTTGAAAGCTTTTTGAGAGAGAGAGGAATATTTGCCTTTGAGAAAGATGAAGATTTTTACAGCAGAGAGAATTTGTGAAAGTGATAAAATATGACTGTAAAGACCTTGAAGGGTTTAAATAAAGGCAAAAATTATTGTTTCAATGGCTACAATGTTGACACATGGTCAGTCAAAGAGTTTGAATTTTGAAAGGAGTCAAATCTGATACGTTTTTAGGAAAATACGGATGCAAAAAGTGTGGTAAAATAGTTTATCAGTTACAAAAAAGTGCGAAATTTTGGGATCCGCAGTTACCAAATTTACTGAAAAACATTTGAAAAGATTTGAAATTTTCAGCGTGAAATACACGCGCCTGATATTACACTGACACGTAATCAGACTCGTGCAGACCTGAACTGTCTTGGTTTTGGATATATGTCAATAACCGTCAGTTTGATTTGATAGACACGTGTGGGTGATTATCAAATCTAATCTTTTATACTTATCCACACGCGATCCTTTTATGGATGAAAACTATGCATGATTTTAAAACAATTTTCTTAGCGTTATCGTGGGAATTTCTTTAACGCTTAAGACTTTTGGAGAACAGAATTTAATTTTGTAAAGTTTGTGGTAAAGTCAATCGCTTGAATTTAGAAAAGACAATTTTATTTAAAGATTGACTTCGTCATGCATAAAGATAAGCGCTAGTGATTAATGCATTTAATTTTAAAATATTTTTTATCACAGTCGCTTATAACTTGTTATAAGTACAGTTTTAAAGTTCCCCTAACTTATTTCAGATTTTGTCAAAACGCTTTAGACATAAATATAAGGTGGATTCACCCTAAATTGTATGCGTATTTAAATATGATGCTTTATGATTTAAGCGTTTAAATCGATCATACCTAATTCACTTCTCAAAGTGAGAAAGTGTTGTTCGTTGAGCGCTTTGGTGAAGATATCTGCCAGTTGTTTGTCAGTGCCAATGAAGTGCATGGAGATATCTTTCTTTTGAACATGGTCATGCAAGAAATGGTATCTAATGTCAATGTGTTTAGTTCTATAATGAAGGACAAGATTTTGAGTCATAGCTAAAGCGCTTTGGTTATCACAATGGATTGGGGTAGGACCTAGGATAATTCCATAGTCTCTAAGTTGTTGCCTCATCCAAAGAATCTGGGCTACATATTCTGCCTCAGCGGTAGAAGTCGCTATGGATTGTTGTTTCTTACTATGCCACGAAACTAGTCTATCCCTTAGAAATTGACATGTACCACTAGTACTTTTCCTATCTATTTTGCATCCTGCAAAATCTGCGTCTGAATAACCAATTAGTTCAAAAGGAGAGTCCCGTGGATACCATAAGCCCACATTTTGTGTGCCTTTTAGGTATTTAAGAATTCTCTTGGCAGCATTTAAGTGTGATTCTCTAGGATTAGCTTGAAAGCGTGCACACATGCATACCGAAAACATAATATCTGGTCTACTAGCGGTAAGATAAAGAAGTGATCTAATGATACCTCTATAGTTAGTGATATCAATTTTCTTCCCACTTTAATCTTTATCTAACTTAAGCGTTTGACTCATTGGAATTTTTGAAGATGATGCATTTTCCATACCAAATTTCTTAGTCATATCTTTTGTATACTTAACTTGGTTTATAAATATTCCATTAGGGAGTTGTTTAACTTGTAATCCTAAGAAGAAAGTTAATTCACCCATCAAACTCATTTCAAATTAATCTTGCATCATTTTCGAAAATTTCTCACACAATCGCTTATTTGTAGAACCGAATATAATGTCATCAACATAAATTTGGATTAAGAGAATATCTTCATTATGGGTAATTTTAAACAACGTTGTGTCAACACTGCCTTTTGAAAAGCCTTTACCTATAAGGAAGATAGAGAGAGTGTCATACCATGCTCTTGGTGCTTGTTTAAGGTCATAGAGTGCCTTATCCAGCTTATAGACCATACTTTTGACATGGTTGTTGATGAATCCTGGAGGTTGCTCCACATAGACTTCTTCTTGGAGTTTACCATTCAAGAATGCACTCTTCACGTCCATTTGATATACTGTGAATTTGTTGAATGCGGCAAACGCTAGGAACATACGAATCGCTTTAAGACGGGCTACTGGGGCGTATGTTTCATCAAAATCAATTCCCTCTTCTTGACAATAACCCTGAGCGACTAGTCTGGCTTTGTTTCTTATAACAATGCCATCTTCGTCCATCTTGTTCCTAAAAACCCATCTAGTTCCAATAACTCCTTAATGAGTTGGCCTTGGTACTAGCGTTCAAACCTTGCTTCTCTCAAATTGGTTAAGCTCTTCTTGCATCGCTTCAACCCAACTTGAATCATTAAGCGCTTCATCCACTTTCTTTGGTTCCATCTGAGATAAGAAACTTGCGAACATGGCCTCATTAATTGTAGCTGACCTAGTTCTAACAGGTGCTTCCATATCTCCAATTACTAGCTCTGGTGGATGGTCTCTAAGCCATTTACGGTCTGGTTGGAAAGGGTTGAGAGACTCTTGGTCAACAGTCGCTTGATCCCTATTGGTCTCTGGCGCAGTCGCTTCATCATTCACAGTTCCAGTTTGCTCTTGATGATCATTCTCTTCATGATCATCAGCGATTCTCACTTAACCATTATTTGTAACCTCACGAGTAACCTTAGGAATAGGCACAAAGATCTCATCATCAGTGTCATCATCACTGTTATCATCGAGGTTAATTTGTGACGCTTGTTGGGCAAGATCTTCAATTCCTACATCATCAGGATTAACCTTACTCGGTTCTTGGTTAGCATCATCAAACACAACATGAATGGATTCTTCAACCTTCAATTTGATCTTATTTAAGATGCGAAAACTCTTTCCATTCTTGGCATAGCCTAGAAAGATTCCCTCATCCGCTTTAGGATCAAAAGTCTTTAGGCTGTGGGATCCATTATTATGAATGAAACATTTTGAACCAAATACATGAAAATATGAGACGTTAGGCTTACGTCCCTTCCACAACTCATATGGAGTCTTCTCATGTTGCTTGTTGATCATACACCGGTTCTGAGTGTAGCAAGCTATGTTGATGGCTTCGGCCCAAAACCTTTGAGGCAGCTTAGACTCTGCAAGCATTGTCCTAGCGGCTTCTTTAAGCGTTCTATTCCGTCGCTCAGCAACTCCATTTTGTTGAGCTGTTGTAGGGACAGAATACTCATGAAGTATTCCAAAATCTGTACAAAACTTTTCAACAATTTGGTTAGTATATTCAGTTCCTCTATCGCTTCTAATTCTCGTCACTTTTAGATCTTTTGAATTTTGCAATTGACGGATTGGCGCTGTGAGCTTGATACTAGTTTCATCTTTGGTCGCTAGAAATTCTACCCATGTATAGCGAGAGAAATCATTGACTATTACTAGCGAGTACTTTTTACCACTAACACTCATGATTTGAATAGGATCAAACAAATCTAGATGCAATAGTTTAAGAACTCTATAAGTAGATAGACATGGTTTCTTCTTAAAAGATGATTTAACTAGTTTACCCATTTGACATGCATCACATAAGCGATTCTTTTGAAAGGAACCCTTAGGTAAACCCTCTACAAGATTTAGCGATATTAACTGAGAGATTGCCTTAAAGTTGAGGTGATTCATTTTTCTATGCCATAACCAACCCAATTCATTTTGATTTTTAGCAATAAAGCATGTGGGGTTGTTATCAAATGTAGAATCCCAATCCACTAAATACACATTATTTGTTCTTTTTCCTCTTAATTTAGTATACTTAGTCTTAGCGTCGTTGACATAGCAGAAGTCGCTTGAAAAATTAACATCAAAGCCTTTATCACAGAACTGACTAATGCTCAACAAATTATGCTTAAGACCCTCAACATGATATACATCACTGATCATAATGTCCCCCCTATGCATGATACCTATACCTTTGGTTTTACCTTTGGAGTTATCACCGAATATAACTTGAGGACCGTTGGTTGTACGATAGTTGATCAAGAGATCCTTTAAGCCAGTCATGTGCCTTGACGACCCACTCTCGATGTACCAAACTGAAGTATCGGTGTTGGCTCTAGGTACCTGCATTGAAAGGGCAGTTCTAATTCTTCTTAGGTACCCATGTTGTTTTGGGTCCTTCAACGTTAGTAGCTTTGGCTTGAATTAAAACTTTTGGAACCCATATTTGCCTTGTCTTCATTAAGGGAAGATTGGCCTTCTTGGGTTTCGGTTTGTGTTGTGTGTGTTTTTTGGGTGTATAGTAATATCCCCGATTATAATAGTAATCATAATCGTAATCATAGTCATAATCATAATTATCATAGTATCGATAATACGATCTTGACTGTCTTGGATATTGACGCTGGTATTTCCTTGGCACTGGCTTGGGTTGCACTTTTGGTGCTGAACGCTTAGCGCTTGATTCACAGTGTTCAGGCTTACCTTTAGCCTTTTGAGTATTTGGATGAACCCCATTTGTGAATCATTTTCTTTAGCCTTACCCTTGCCTGAGTCAGCTTTAGCTTTCTCATTTGGCCTCGTACCGTTGTCGCTAGGTTCATTTAGCGTTTGACTTTGTGAACTTTTCTCAACAAAGAGAACCCCTTTTTCTTTGTTGTTTACCATAACATTAGATTTATTTAGTTGTTTACCGAATTTATTGTATCCTAAACCGGTCTTTTCACCATATAATCTAGTTACCTCAGTCACATTATCCAACTTTCTAGAAGCTTTTGATAATGATGAGATGAGCTGCTCTGATTTAGCAAGTCTAGCGATCAAATCAGCTTCTCTCTTGACTATTATATCAAGATCGCTTTTCAAATGAATAATCTCACTCTCAAGTGATTGGTTCTTCTCAATGCATTGTTGTTGAACTTTCAACTCTGCTTTGAGCGTTACTTTATCTCTTGTGAGTGATGAGATAATAGCGAGATCATTTTGATATATTTTGGCGGCCTCTTGACAATCTTTATAATATTCATTAACTTTGTCAAGTAATTCATCATAAGAAAGAGGATGAGATAATTCATTGGTTACCTCTGGTAGCGATTTGTTAGACGCTTCATCTTCTCTTGCCATGAGACAGATCAACGCTGAGTCGCTTGTAGGCTCATCATCACTACTTTCATCTGATGATTCCAAGTCCTCTTCAGGTGCGGGAAATGGTTCAGATTCCGCTAGCAAAGCTTGTTGGCGAAGGTTGCTCCTAAATTGGTTTCTATCCACATAGTCTTGCCTTGTGGGCTTAGACACATTTGGATAAGGGCAATTTACCTGGTAGTGCCCTGGTTTCCTGCAATTATAACACAAATTAGTTTTCATTTTTTGTTCAGTGGATAATCGCTTTGATCCAACTGGCGCTGAGAGATTCTGTGTAGGAGATGGAGGCGCTTGATATGGAACTGGCGCAACTGGTTGAGGTGCTGAGTACACTGGCGCTTGATACTGAGGCGCTGGTGCTGGGGAAGGAGTTTGAAATGAAGTTTGTCCAATAGGATTTCTCTTTTCATATCTTAGAAATTTCTTGAATTTCTTGACTAATAAGGCCATTTCCTTTTCTTCATTTGATTCCACTGGTTTAACCTCACTAACCGCTTTACCCTTATTTTTGGTGGTAGCCATTAAAGCTCCTGATTTAGTCGCTGAAGTTGTTGTGTCGCTGACTTCACCTAACTCGAATTCAAACGCCTTTAACTCTGAAAACACATGTTCTGGAGTAAGAGTCTCCAAAGTTTGTGATTCTCTCATTGCAACTGTCTTGATCAAGTATTTACTTGAAAGACTTTTGAAAATCTTATTGACCATTTCCTTGTTGGTCAACTCTTTGTCTAATGACGCTAACTCGGTAATGAACAAAGTGAATCTTGCGTCCAATTGTTCTAGCGTCTCACTGGGCTACATTTTGAAATGCTCGAATCTTTGCATGGCTATGGAGAGCTTGTTCTCCTTCATTTGTGCTGAACCTTCGCACACAATGGCCAACTTATCCCATATTTCTTTGGAGGTTTTACATTGCTTGATCTTGTTGAACAATGCATCATTATCTCCTAGCGCTGAGTAAAGTGCACTTCGTCCAACATTATCCAGATTAGCTCTTTTTCTATCTTCTGGCGTCCATTCTATCTTAGGTTTCTCGACATAACCATCTGGAGTAGCCTCGGTCCCTCCAGGGGCTCGAGTTACAACTTTCATAATCTGAATGGGGCCTTCTGTAATCACATCACACATTTCATTATCGCATAAACATAAATATGTGAATGCTCTAAGTTTCCAAGAATCATAGTTTGATTCTACCAACTTAGGCATTTTGTAAAAAGCCATAATGAGATGTTTTTAAAGAGAGATTTTTAAAAGCGATTAAAAAAAATGGATCTGAACAAGCAGTTACGCTCGGAAACGCTTAGGTTTCTACTTCAACCGCTCTGATACCACTTGGTGGTCCCAAGTGGCATACGAAAGGGTCTAGAAGGGGGGGTTGAATAGACCCTGAAGTCTTTTTCGACTTCAAAAATTTCGTATCACTTTAAAAGTTTGAACGCTTTGAATAACTGAGCGCTTGGGTCAGACGCTTCAGAAAAGTTAACTTAGACTTAGTGATTTTAGCAGTTTACCAAAGTAGGGCAACGCTTAGATCGTTTAATCAAGGTTAGCACATCGGAAATGAGTTTTAGCATTCTTTTAGTTAATTTAATCGCTTTGCACTTTAACTTGTCTCTTTCAAAGATAAATGATGTAATAAAAATAATAATAAGACAAATAAAATAAATGACACAAGATATATAAGGTTCACTGGGTGGTGTAATCTCAGCTATGTCCTTCTTCTCCTTTTTCACTTGGAGGAATTTACTAGAATGATTTTCGAAGAGTCACACAGAATCTTCTACACAATAGTAAAAGGGTGAAAATGATCTTGGGCTCCTTGATCACACAGACTTCAGCACCAATGAAGATCGTCTTCTTCAAGCTTCTCTCACTCAAAAATACTGCCTGAAAGGGTTCAATCAACTTTTCTCACTCCGATGAAAGGTTGAGGTTTGTCACTAGGGTTTTGTTTGTTTTTGAAAAGATCAAACAACTTGGAATATCTCAGTTGAAATTTGAGTTTCTTCTTTAGAAGATGTTTGAGATATTTTTTACTGTTGGAATGTAGATAAAAAGCTTGAAAGATTTGGCTATGGAGTTTCTAAGCTTTTTCTCAGAAAATGTGCGTAAGATTTTTGGCAATAGTTTTTCTTCTCTTTTTCGTACGTATCTTGTATTTTTAGGGTTTGCTGGGGTAAGGTATTTATAGGCAATTTCTTGAGATCTGTCCGTTGGACACATGTAGGAGCGTGCCTCTCACGGGGCGCGTGAGTATACCTTTTCTCTGACATTCCTGAAAATTCGTTGAAGCCGATTGGACGAGAACAACTGAAATTCTGAATTTTCCTGACAGTCTGGGCAAAAGATGGCTTGTCCACAAGTCATATTGGCTTATCACATTTAATGCTCTTATCAGGCCTTTAATGCATTTTGAATTTAATTCCCGTTGGAAATAAATGCCAGTTGAATGATTGCATTTAAGTCCTTCATGACTTGAGGATTTATTTCAGGTGAATCTGACATAAGTCGCTTGAGGGATTTCGAGCGCTGATCTATAAATCCTGAAATGAGATCTTTTAGCGTTTGACAGACGCTAAGAAGAAAAACTTTATCTCCGGTTGACTTCAGACGCTGGTCTTCAACTTATTCTCTAATAGACTCACTTAGAATTCTACTAGCGATTCAGTCGCTAAGACTTAGTCTAAATTCTACAAAAGATAAAAAATTACAAGCCTATAATAAATTACAACATTGAAACGCTTATACATCATTCTATGAAAAACGGAAACTTACATTGTATTTTTGGGGTCTAACATTGAATCCTATCTTATCATCATCAAAACATCTAACATGAAATTTCCTAACACACTAGGTTGATTATCGAAGGATCACACAAAGACTTCTACATAATAAAGGAAAGGAAGACCATCTCGAACTCCTTGATCACACAGACTTCAGCTCCAATGAAGATCTTCTTCAACAAGCTTCTCTCACTCAGAAATACTGCTTGTGAATCAACAACTTTTTCACACAGATGAAAGAGGTTGAGGGTTTAGCCACGGGTTTGTTTGATTTTAGAAAGTTCAAACAACTTGGGATATCTCAATAAGAGTGTAGGCCTGTTCTATGAAAAGGTTTGAGATATTTTTGACTATCTTTGGAATGTGTATGAAAAGCTTGAAGGATTTTTTACTATGGAAATAAAAAATTTAATAAAAAAATTTAATAAAAAAATTAATAACAATTAAAAAATAATTAAAAAATTTAATGAAAAAAATTGAAAATATTTAAAAACTTAAATATTATTTTAAATAGTAAAATTAATTAAAAATAAAAAATATTATAAAATAATAAATAAAAAAAACTATTTAAAATATTAATTTAGAAGATACAAAAATATTTAAAAATAAAAAAATTAAATATTATTTTAAATAATAAAATTAACTAAAAATGGAAAAATTAATATAAAATAACAAAAAATAAAAAATAAAAACTGATTAAAATATTTATATAAAACTATTTGCAAAATAAATAAGTTAAATATTGTTTTAAATAATAAAATTAATTAAAAATAAAAAGTGAACAAAATAAAAGAAATACAAATAAAATAGAAAACTAATTAAAAAAATTTATGTTGGTTATAAACGTTAAATTGACGACATGGCCTACATTTGTGCACATTTTATAAGTTGAGAGACCAAATGTGTCGGGTCTGTAACATAAGGGACCAAATCTGTTTTCGGGGATAAGTTCAGGGACGAAATCTGTAATATCTCCCAATTTGCATACTTACCAAAAAAAAAATGTGAATTTGCGAAAGAATTTATTTATTTACATTATTATCTAGGTTTCAAGTTTCAATAAACTTAAATCTTTTACTTATTAATTTAGTCTTTCGTGTCAATCAATTTTTTAATTTTTCAAGTAATTTTACTTTATTGAATAATGGTTCAATTAGTTAAATTATTATTTAAGTTTTGAATACATAATTTTTTTAAATTGAACAATATCTTTATACGTAAATTATTATCTCTTTTCTCTTAAATTTGTGGCTATCTTGCTCTTGCTCCCTTCTATTTTCTTCTAACCATCACTACTACAACAAACACCTAAACACACTAACAGACGCATAGAACCTAGCATACACAGAAATGTATACCTTGCACAACTAATCAAGTTCAACTAATAATATTTTCCAGAATTCATATAATATAATTTGAATTTGTGGGTGTGAGGTGTGAAGGAGGTCGAGGTCGCAACACCTTGGGCTGCCACAGCTGGGAAGGGAACATTGGCAGGATTTAATTTATACAATTGCTTTTACAACATTATCATCAATTTATTTTTCATAATCAACACAAACTATTTTCTGTTTGTGAGATTTCTGGAGAATTAGAAAAGATGGCAACTTTTGTTTTTGTCTCCACATCCAAATTGTGAATCAATTTTTTTTTTAAAAGAATGAAAACGACATGATACCTATCTACCTCCGACCATCATTATTCCTCGTTTGGCTAATTTTGTAGCCGATACTTTAGCTCGTTTAGCTGTTGGTTTTGATGAGGGGTTGACCCGCCGGATACTATTGTTCCTTTGTTTGATGTGGATTGTGCATCTTTCTAATTTTTATGATTACCATTTATTTTCAAAAAAAAAAAAAACTAAAGTATTTTTTTTTATATATAGTGCAATAATTTAATTTTATTTGAAACGTGTCTTATGGAATATTAATTATTTTTTCTAGTGACATGCAGTTTAACTATGACAATTTTGTGGAATGTGGGGGGTTTATATGGATATTATTCAATATGAAAATATTATGTGTTTTTCACAAGTTTTATTAAGTGCATGAAATATATTTTCAATGAAAATGATGATAGCAGTTTGGGGGAGAGAATTAAAATGATTTCGGTGTAGCTAAAAATTTGATAATTTTATTACATAACATATTACTCATATGCGGCCTCATATCATAAATAGAAGGAAAACGTGCGGTCTAAGTGAAATTCATATATATATATATATAGGGTCAAGATCCAATACACACCCTATATTAGATAAGATATAAGACCTAATCTACACCATTGGATCCATTAAATCCAACAGTCCAAAAAGGAAGCAAAAAACAGGCGGGAAAATTGATTCCAATTGGATTAGGGGTATAATAGTCAAATGACGTCATTATACAGCATCTACATACCAAAAAAAATGGCACAGAATCTCCCTAAAATCTCTCAAATTGAAACGCACAAAATCTCCCCTACAATCTCTCAACTTGTTGTCAAAATTAACTCAATCAAATTATAGAAGCATATTAAACCTATAATTCCTTCGATTATCACCACAAAACGCATTCCAAAAAGTGTTTTTGTTGATTTGGTATGGATATTTGTGTAATAGATGCTGTATATTGTTAAATTAGTTGGTGTATTGTAACTGTATGATGTATAAACACACACTGTATAATGGGTTATATGATACTGTATACTGAATTATAAGATACTGTATAATAGTTTATAAGATTGTAACTGTATGATGTGTACACACACTCTGTATAATTGGTTATAAGATATTGTATAATGTGTTATAATATATTGTATAGTGGTTTATAAGATACTGTATAATGATTTGAAATCACTAATTGTATATCACTAATCACACACTATATATCATCATTGTATTTATTGTATATTTGTTTATTAGCTATTGTATAATGAATTAATTAGCTATTGTATAATGAATTAATTAGCTATTGTATAATGTTTATTAGCTATTGTATTTACTGTATAATGGGTTATATGATACTGTATATTGGTTTATATGATACTGTATACTGAGTTATAAGACACCGTATAATGGTTGATAAGATTGTAACTGTGTGATATATAAACACACACTGTATAATGGGTTATAAGATACTGTATAATGTGTTATAATATATTGTATAGTGGTTTATAAAATACTGTATAATGGTTTGAAATCACTAATTGTATGTCACTAATCACACACTGTATATCACCGTTGTATTTACTATATATTTGTTTATTAGCAATTGTATAATGGATTAATTAGCTATTGTATAATATTTATTAGCTATTGTATTCACTGTATAATGAGTTATATGATACTGTATATTGGTTTATATGATACTGTATACTGGGTTATAAGATACTGTATAATGGTTTATAAGATTGTAACTGTATGATGTATAAACACACACTGTATAATGGGTTATAAGATACTGTATAATGTGTTATAACATATTGTATAGTTGTTTAAAAGATATTGTATAATGGTTTGAAATCACTAATTGTGTGTCACTAATCACACACTGTATATCACCGTTGTATTTACTGTATAATGGTTTATAAGCTACTGTATGATGGTTTAAAATCACTAATTGTGATGTCACTAATACCACACTGTATATCACCACTCATGTACTGTATTTTGTTTTATTAGCTTCCATATAGTGGATTCAAATAGGGAATTGACGATGATGATGAATCGAACTTGATGATTAATTGAGTTTGATGATGAATAATGTAAATATTTTACGTTCTGTGAATCAAATTGTTACGTTCTGTGAACTGATCGAATTGTAATTGAAAAAAAAAATTAATTGGAGAAAAGAATCTGTTATTTGCATGATTTTGATCCTGCATGATATTTGCATGAGTTTGTTACATTCATTGACTAAAATGCCCTTGCCATCATTAAAAAAAATTATACAATCTGAAAAATGGAGTCAAATCCGGACCTTGGTATCAAAAGGTATCAATGGTGTAGATTGGATCTTATATCTTACCAAATATAATGGGATGTATTTGATCTATACACTATATATATATATATATATATATTAAATTTGGGGTTTTTTTTTTGGGGGGGGGGGGGGGGGGCATCAAAGCTTTTCATGTTTAAACTTTGTTGGTTCACACTTTATTTTCAGAACTACACGATTTTTTACAAAATTTAATATTTTAGCATTTTATGGTGGAATATTCACCGGGATTACATCACACACATCGCATGTGCGCCTTTTTAGGATAAAAAATGATATTTTATCAGTTGAAACGATATTTTCTTGTGGTTTACTTGAATTATTCATCAGAATATCATTTCAATTTAAAAGGGTAAAAATAGAGAATCACAAGAGCCATAAAATGTCATTTTTACCCTTAAGGGTCACATACGTTGTATATGATGGAATTCTGGTGAATATTTCACCGAAAAATGCTAAAGTATAAAATTTTGTAAAATATCATGTAGTTTAGGAAAAAGGGTGTAAACAATAAAAAATTATATAAAAACGCAAAAAGGTTCAAATGGATTACTGTTGTTGCCCCTATTAAATTATATTCTATCTCAATTCTAATGTAATTCCTTCAAAACTAAAAAACTCATTGTTTAGGGTTTAGATCTTAGCGTTCAGGGTTTAGGTTATCATTTTTACTTGATTTTATCAAATTTCAGAAATTTTAAATCTTGTGTGGATTGAAGGAAATAAGCTTTAAAAAAATTTCAATCCACTTTTTATTTCCAACAAATAATAATTTCTTAAAACTCACAATTAGTGTGCCTATTTACTAAAAAATTATTTTAAATTTATGGCCTTATTATCATCTTATTTATGTGATATTTGACCAATTTATTTCATCATTATTGGGCCAAATTATTATTTAGTTTATGGTGATTTATGATGTTTTTTAGTGGCGTATTAATCTCTTTGAATAGTCAAATTGAATTCTCTATATAAAGGGCCATGATCTTCTTTGATTGACACATTGAGAGTGTGAGGTATTTTACATGGAGTTTTGTGAGATCACTTTATACTCCCCACAAGAGTGTTTTGACAACGTGACTAATTGGTTCATCATCTCTTTGTGGTCATGCATATAGGATGAGACACCGTTATGAGCTAATGAGATTTTATTTTGGAGTCGTGATCAGTCGTCAGAGCCTGCACGTAAGGAGGCAATTATTACTTTAGGACAGCGCCAAGTGGCGTGACTCTCCATCGGTGTAGTAACTTATTTGTTATGTTATGTTATTTGATTTATATAATTCTATAATTTATAGTGATTATTATTATGCGTATTGATAATATATTATGAGATGTATTTGAGTAATTTATATTTATTCAAACACAGTGCAATTTATGTGTATTGATAATGTATGGTGAGATTTATATAATTCTATAATTTATAGTGATTATTATTATGTGTATTGATAATATATTATGAAATGTATTTGAGTAGTTTATAATATATTTATTTAAACATAATGCAGTATATATATATATATATATTTAGTTCCACTATGTTTCTATCAATAAAATTTAATTTTATAAATGAAAAACATACAGTCCACGGTAGCAAAGCAAACAAAAATTAATGGAAAGTGTTTTCTAAGCCAAGTGTCAACCTACTTTGATTCAGTGTACAATTTAATCGGGTTCAAAATGAAGACAGGTCGATGATTTTGAAAAGAAATATATTGCGGTTGCTTTAGAGAATAGAAAAGGCAAAAAAAAAAAGAAAAGAAAGAAAAGAAAACTACATAGTTATTAAATTTGTAAGTCAAGACAAACAAGTCAAAGAAAAAAAAGAAGAGGAAAGCATGTGATCTTAAAAAAATAAATAAGAGAGAGAATAATTGAGGTATGAGTTTGCATACTTATAAAAAAAAATAATGAATTTGGTAAGAATTTACTTGTTACATTATTATCTAGATTTCAAATTTCAATAAACTTAAATCTTTTACGTATTAATTTAGTCTTCCAAGTCAATAAATTTTTAATATTTCAAGTAATCTTGATTTATTGAATAATGGTTCCATTAGTTAAATTATTATTTAAATTAAGGAGGTGGAGGTGGCAACACCTTGGGCTGCCACAGCTGGGAGTTACCATGCTACATTATTAGTAACATGTTTTAATTTACCAACATTAGTAATTTTTTTTTTTTGGTTGCCTACCACAGTATCCCGAATATTATCGGACTAATTTGTTGGTCGACTCGGGACGCACACCTGGCCTGGTGGGTGAATCTCCCAACGGGGGTAACTGCGTACACAAGGAATCGAACCCGAAACCTTACTTAAGCGGAACCGAGCTGCTTACCACTCGAACCAATCCCCGTTGGTACATTAGTAACTTTTACAACATTATCATCAATTTATTTTTCATAAGTTACAAATTAGTCCAAACAAAACTACGTATCAGATAAATAAGGAGTAACATCTTTTAATTGAACCCGAGAGAGAAGAACAATAGTCTATTAAACCCACAAATAGTTACCGAGGTCACATCAATAAATTATAGTAATATGTTTTTCTCATATGAGTCTATAGTTAAACTGAGTAATTTAATCAAATAAAATGATCCTTATGACATATTCATATTCTAATATGATGGGGTCCTCACAATTCACGTATGAATACATTGTCAAAAAACACAGGGAACAACACATGCTTCAGCCAAATTAATTTTGTCAACTGGCTGAGAAATTTGTCATCTTAAATACACAATCTTATAACTGTTCAAAAAGAAATCTTCCATTATTGAGATTTTGGGAGACTTTTAACATTCCAAAATCAACACAAACTATTGTCTCTTTGTGAGATTTTTGGAGAATTAGAAAAGATGGCAAGTTTTGTTTTCTTCTCCACATCCAAACTGTGAAACAAAATATTTGTTTTTCAAAGAATGAAAACCATATGATACCTACCTACCTCCGACCATCATTATGCTACTAATCTTCCATTAAAAATTAATGGATGGTATGTGTTTGATTTTGTCATAATCTTCACCATCCACAATTCTTATTCTGTCCACGAACTTTTGAGGCATCCATCTTATCGTCATTTTTTGGAGAGTGGTTATGAATCTCAATCCTTCTGGAATCATTTTCAGTTTTTTGCAACGTACAATATGTAGAGATGAGAGATTGGGCATTGCTCTCTCCTCCACTCTCCATTCCACCAAATTGAACAAATCGTTCAACTTAAGAGTCGAGAGATTGGGCATTGCACTCTCCTCCACTCTCCATTCCACTAAACTTCTCAAACTGATGATGTAAAGATGCCTGAGTTGAGGAAATCCAGCTGCCCGACAAACCATCTCTCTACCTACAAATGCGTTTTTCACCAATTGAAGGGTTCGCAACATGGGAAACTTCTCTAGTGTTTGCATTGGGTCTTCCTCCATTCTGCAATCATCAAGAGTCAAGTAAATCAGATTCCTACATAACTGGGGTTCGTAGGCTGGTAACTTTCTCACATGACAGGACATACACAATTTTACTAGTGAGTGACACATAAGCATCTTCCGTAACAGATCAATTGAGCCGCCTTGTTCTGAATTCATAGTGCAAGAGCTACTTATCCCGAAGATAGTCTTTCGGAGTTGGTATTGATGATCTGAGATGTAAAGAACAATCCTGGACAGACTTTCTTCATCGCAAATATATCCATTCAATTCTCGAAGATTCACCAATTTATGGATATGGCTAAAATCCACAGACTGACTGTTGAACCAACTTAATGTCTCCAGTTCATTCAACCCATCCAGTTTCAATTTTCCACCTCTTTCAATACAAGTAATCTCAGCAGGTAAAAATAGATGCCTCAACCGACCTGTACTATTAATGACGCTAGGCAATTTCAGTTGGCAATTAGTTCGCACATCCAGAGATTGTAAACATGGCAGCTTCCTTATAGATGGTGGCACCTCATCCACTTTACTCTCATATAAACTCAAGTGCTTCAGGAGAATCAATTTTTCAATTCCATCGGGTAGTTTGTCATTCTTAAATTCGCAACCTTCCAACATTAAGATTTTGAGAGATGTGAACATTCCAAAATCAATACAACTTATTGTGAAGATGCCTGTGTACTGGAAGTGGAGTAATAAAAGGGACCTCAGGTTTTGATTTCTTCTCTCATATACAAATTGTAAATCCTCCCAATTTTCCTTATTATGGATTGCCAACCTATGAGTTCTACCAAGTAAAGAACCAATGTCTATTGGTCTATGCGTATCCACAACCTCGACAAACTCTTCTTGTTTTCCCTTTGACAAGCAAAGATCTCTCATTAAATCATGAAGCCGGCATGAGACAGATCTGTCATATATTGAATACTCATCATCCTCCACTTTCACTTGAACCATACACCTATTTGCAAGCTCATACAAATATCGTTCCGCAACATCTCTCAAAGTTTCTCCTCTTCCTTTATTTTCTGATGAAATCATGCCCTCAGCCATCCATAATAGATATAGTTGTTCTGCCTCTATATCTTTATCCTCTTGAAAACATCCCAAATATAGAAAACATGGTTTCAAGTTGTAAGGCAGAACATTGTAACTCAAATCCAATATCTGCAGTATTCTTGTGTCTTTTCCAACACCTTCCCCTTGCTTTAGATACAAATCAATGTTTTTCTTCACCTTCTCCCATTCACTTGAAGTTTTTTTCCCACGCAAAATTCCTCCAATAACCGAAATAGCTAGAGGTAGACACCCGCATTTCCTTACTATTTCCTTTCCCTCGTCTTCCAACAGTTTTGATTCTGTCGTGATTAACTCTACATGAATAATATATAAGAGGAAGTTAAATCTAGTTCTCAAGGCAATTGATTAGAATGATTCACCAACTATTTATTATTTTGTGGTTTCAAATTTTTTTTTACAACTGGTATGCTAGTATTATAGGATACAACACAAATATCCAAGGAATTGAGGTCTTCAAAACTGGAGCATCGAAAAACAGTTATAATACTTATTTAGTCTATCTATTCATTCATTTTATTATGAAAGTATGGGTGATTTTTTGAAACGATTGATGTACCTAATATATCCCTATGTGATTCGGTACTTTTTTAATGGCAGAATTCTATTATAAAAGTATCGGTGGTTTTTTGAAACTTTGATGTACCTAATTTGTCTCTATGTAATTCATTTTTTTAACGGCAGAAGAGTTACATAATAAAATAAGTTGTATATATCTATAACAATAAGGTGTATACTTACATTAGGGCTCTATAATGAAATTACATATGTAGTTGCACAAGAACTCTACATGAATATTATATATTGAAAACTCTACAAAGGAATTATATATAGGCAATGATCAAATGTAAGATTATATAAAACACTATAATTTATTCATCAAAAGAAAAGAAAAATATAAAAGAAATCTTGATTTGTCTTTTCTTTTCTTTTTTCTCAAATTCCTTTGTTAATTGTATGTAGATGAATGACAACTAATCATAAGCAAAACTTCAAAACTAAAAATATGGATTATATCATTAACCATTAGTGAGGACACTGGCATGCCATGAAATCCAATTGGTGGAATTATGTTGTTAAAGAAATGACCTAAAACAAATGTACTAAATTTGATCGATAAATTAGCTAAAAGTAACCTCAGTAGACTTGGCAAATGAGTACTTCTTAGCAATTTTTAGTATATCAATGACCAAAAAATATGTGTCACTATTAATGTTTAATTTTTAAAATATTTGTGTATATATCTACAATAAGGAATATATTATTATAACAAATATTAACATATACTAACTTTATTACTTGTAATTGTGTTATTATTATTACATACAAATTAGTATATCAACTTTTATTGCATCAAACATAACAAGACATTTAAATTGGTATTCATCCATAGCAATCACAAATATGATACATATTTTAAATTGTATTTTAAATTACCATTTTTATTAATATAAATATGTATTCATATTTATAGTGTGACGCCCAATTTTTATTTTTTTTTAATTTACTTTCTATCTATTTTATTCTACAATATTAATTACATTAATAATTAGTGCTTTATAATGAATAAAATATATAAAAGTTATATATTTATCCCTGATTTTTATTCTATTGGATAGATTTTATTTTAAGTATCTTAATTAGTATAATTGATTTTTTTAGAATCCTAGTGTATCTTCTTTCCTAGAGTTGTAAGTCTTCCTAACTCGCCATTCCCCCACTTCACGTAACTTTCCCCAGATCTTTCTCCCACTACTTTTCTCCCTTCAGACGTGCTATCTCTTCTTTCTCTGCACTCATACATCACTCAAAAAAATATTCACCAAAGAAAATTCATTGGTCTCCATTCATCTCTTCTTGTGAAGTTTCTAATTGGTAGAAGAAGTTGTATAGCTTCCACTCTTGTCAACAAACCTCTTTTCTTATACTTTACAGAGGTAATAACTTGTTCAACTAATTATCATTGTTAATACTCAAGCATGGGGTCGTTTTATGCAAAGGGATTCATATAGTTAATGGTTTCATTGCAGTGTAGATTGGTCATAGAGAATTTCAGATTTTAGGGCTCTTAAGATTCGGTTTATTTTATAATTGGATCGTGTGTATCTCAGTCTACACATTTTTATATAGTAATTTTAACATGTTTTGAGTTTACATACAAAATTTTATAAGTTTTCATCGAATAATTAAAAATCGTACAATCGGGGTATCAGGAACTCTACGCAAATCTGGAATTTCATAATTCTAGTCTTGATTTTAAAACGTATTCATTGAATTTACTTTCAAAACTTTTTATGGGAATACAACTAGGAGTTGGGAACATTTTTACCAAGTTTTATAATTTTTGGATTTTTATGAAAGTTTAGAAAATTCATAGTGTGACTGCCACAAACTATGCGGGAATTTGCAAAGTTTTTTTTGAGTTTGATTAGATAACTTAAATATTTTATTCAACTACGAAATTTTTACTGAAGTATTAACATAGCATTTAGAGTCATTCTGGAAATTTGTAGAATTTTTCAATATGTATAATAGTTTTTGACATTAATCGAACTAGTCAGCCTACTTTTATATATATATATATATGTGTGTGTGTGCGTGTGTGTGTGTTAAGAAATTTTGTTTTGAGTTTTAGTACTCAACTAATGGTATTTGGTTTTTAAATTATTTTTATCTATATGTCTAAAAACTACCAATTAAATAATTTTTCATAATTTTTATAATTTTAATTTATTTTATAAAATCTATGAAAATAAATTGTTATGGATAGTTTCATTAGGAAGAGAGAACGTCTTGGGTAGATTGTAAGTGAATTACTAGGACCAAACCTGAATTTGTTATCTATTTCTCCTCAACAGCTAGCATACCTGACCTTTCGGCGTCTAAACAAGCTTGAAGTATCGTATTCTGCTAGTGCCCTAAACTGTATATTAGTATCTTTCAAATTGGAAGGATTATATGTATATTTTTTCAATTGTTATATATATATATATATTGTGTGGAAAATCTCTTTCTTCATGAAAATTGTGGGAGTATTTATGTCTTTAACTCATGTTTAAAGATAACTTGCTTGTTTTCCCATAATTTTTAAATATGTTACATTTATGATGATCAATGACTTGTGTGGTTTTGTTCCTAAATATTCTATTAGTTGGATCCAACTTGGTTTGGGTTGACAAAGGGTATTGCTGGGCAATAGCGAACTTGCTGGTTGGACCCCGAGTCCACTCCCTCACAACGCACAACAGAAGCCGCTTGTGGTTGTACTGGGTAGTATCTGTTCCACATGTACTCGAGCATGTGTTTTGTTTGGTAAGGTTGCTCTTTGTCCGGAGTGATAAGGTGGTCTGTCACTATAAGTTGGGAGTCATAAGGTTGTCTGACATCAACAATTAGGTTATTTGATCATCATAATCATAATCGTTTTAAATTTTTTTACTGTTTAGTATTTTTTAACATTGTTTGGACAAAAATATATTTCTATCCCAGATTGATATTTATGAATGTCTTAAATTAGTTACTTTAAGTTTGAAGCTTTTTAAAGATTCATCTTTTGTAAAAATCATTTTTGATTATGTTCAGGCATTCTGGAAATTATATGTATGTGTTAAACACAGCACACACACCAGGCATTCATTGAGTTTTTTACTCACGTACTCTATGTTTTATTTCCTTTCTTCCAGCACTGGATGATCACTTAGATGAGACAGTGAAGACTCATCAGGAGCCTAGTGAATTCTAAATTTCCCCGTCTTTGTAATAGTTAGAATTGGACTTTTGGTTTTCATAGACTTAAGTTTCTTTAGAGTACTAATTCCCGAATGATGAATTATGTTTATCTGGATTACCTGATTTAAGGGCATTTGTCATAATTAGTATCGTGGGTTTAATTTGAATAGAACTCATGCCTTGAGTTTGAAAATATTTTAGTGGTGAAATTTGGGGCGTGACATATAGTATTACGTACATATGATACATACAAGCACATAATACAAATATGTCAGGTAAACAGTATTAGCAACACATACATGTACTTTAAATATGCAAGTGGACAAATATGAGTTTCTTATCTGATATATAATATATTAATTAGATAGAAATGTGTGGGTAAGAATGAAATATTTAACAAGTAGTGAGAGTATATTACTTTCTTACCGATAAATAATATATCGGATAGAAATATGTGGGGAAAAAAGAAATACTTAACAAGTAATGAGAGTATATTAATTATTAGATTGTTTGAAAAGTTGAACTTCAAACTTGATATTTTGTTAATTGTCAGTACAATTGCATTATGGAACACATATATTATCATGTTATGGGTTGTTTGAAAATGTGTTCCTCAAAATTGATACTTTATTTGTAATACCCGAGACTTCTATTGATGGAAATAGTGATTTTTTTTTTCTCTTGGTGTTTATTTTGTTGTATTGATGAGATAGTTATATGATTGAAATTGAAATTTAAGGAGAGGGGCAGAATAACTCTAATTATAATTCTATATGGGGAGTATGTGATTAATTAATAAAGTTGATACATATTAAAATTTAGTCAGTGTGAGACTCATTTACCTAATAATATTCGACCTAATAACCCTGCGAGGTTTCCATTTAGCTTATAGCGTTATTCTTTAGGAAAAATATAAAAGGATGAGAAGGACGACGAGTACGAAGAGAGGAAAATCAGGGGCGGCTGGAACAACAGGATAGAGAAGGGAAGAAGATAAAATAAATGTTCCAGAGCCATATTTTATTCGCTTAGTCTTGAATTCAGGTAATTTGATGCATGGAAGTAAATTATCTGTTCTTAAGGTGGTTGATTGGGCGGTGTAATTGCTGGAGATTTCACATAGTCGTCCATATTTTACAATTGTTGGAAAAAGAAATGGATAAGAGAAAAGGAAGAATTTGGGTTTAAAATATTGCTTTAGGCAAAAATCAGAGTCATAATATCGGATTGCTACAGTCATAAGCATGTTGGTGAACTTTATTTCGGGTTATGGATTCTTTCACCTTTTAACGATTTAATAGTTAATTAGACTGCTGAGCTACCTTTGAAGAAGTTAAATTGTTTGGGTTCATAGTAAATTTGACCTATATGACATGCATAAGAGTTCTATAAGATTTAATATTTCATATTATTTTAGAGTCAATTGAAGATGCAAAAATTTACGGTTTTATACTACCTAGATTTGTTCCAGACACGAAAAGGATCTTTTTGACAAATTTATAGTTAGTTTAGGTGATCGAATCGAGGTAAGTGACTCTTCACTCTTCTAATTAACTCGTATATGTAGTATTTTTGGGTGTGTGTGATTTTGGTAACTTGGATCGTGCAAGCTTATATATGTATTGAATTGTGAAAACATGAATATGATTTGAGTTTTTGGAGTGTGGAATTGAAAAGTGAAAAATATGATTTTTTTTTATGCGATGGGAGAATGGTTTTGAAAATGTGATTGTTATGGAGGTGGTTTTGAAAACCGATAATTGAGACTGATACAACGTTGACTATTCCGAAATAGGTGATGGAAAGCCGTGATCTGTTTGGGTTTGAATGTTGGTCAGTGACCCAGGATAGGGGGATGATGCCTATCTCAGTGACGCAGGATAGGGAGATTAAGCTTACACCACTGACCCAGTACAAGGGCTTGAAACATGTACTAGTGACCCGAGACAGAAGGGTTAAACCTGTCCCTTACCAATGTTGGCTTATGTGTTAGTTTTGCATTGTGAATTATATGGGAAATTTGATATTACTCTGAAATCGATTTATTCAAATAGTACTATTTTAAAGTGATTTTCTCTTGAAATTCATGTGTAACTTTATTGTATAGTCTAGAGAAAATAAAATTATTATTTTGTTGCTTGTTTGATCCAACTAGATGAGTGATGAAATTGCTTATTGGACCGTCGAGCTCATTCTTTTACTAACATTTTTCAGATATCCAGAGTTAGTGGAGCAGGGAATCTTTGAATTCAATTGACCGAATCTTGTGGAGCTCAACTTAGTAGTTAATATTGGTTTTAGTCTTATTCAAGATAGACTTTATTTTTGAGTTTAATAAGCTATTGTTTTTAGTTGGAGTTAGAGATTCACTCATGAGAATCCTATTTATTTAGTTATGTGGGAGAAGTCGACTGTTATGGAAGAGATGAGGTATCTTTCGACTTTATGATCAAAATTATTGATATTTTAAATTGTCAATATCGTATTGTTTATATTAATTTTAGGTATAGATGCTCTATACCATTGTTGTTAGTAGGCAAGTCTCGCAGGCAATTGGAAAGTTTTCGAGAGCCTGAGGCAATTGTCATGGTCCTGGGGCTCGGGGCGTGACGTTATTAATATATAATTACTACACTTTCATTATGGAATTCACATATTAGTTATTGATTTACTAATTTCTACACATAGTTGGACCCATAAAAATAATTTTACTTATAATAATTACTTTTTAATGGATATTATAGTGTGTCTTAGTTTTGATCATCTTTGGTATCTAATATATTAATTTAGTCACTACTTTAAAAATATTTATTTGATTATATCAAAAAAGGTTAAGAAAAATTAATTTTTACAATTTTTTTGGAATATTCCGTCCGAGTCACGGTACAAAGTGCACATATTATGTAATGAATGAGAAGTAGAAATGCACCAATGTCATATGAGAGGGTGCAAATTGCACAATTTTTGACAAATTCGGACAGAATATTCCAAAAGATTCCAACGACCATGATAAATGGATCAAAGTGTTACAGTTGACAAAGGTTTGGTAGTCGGGCGTCAAAAATAATAGGTTGGGATTAAACTGCTCTCAACGATATAGATTGCGATCGAAAATGCTTTTTACTTTTTTTTTTTTTTAATAAACTTTCGATTTGGTTTACATGAAAAGAAAATGAATTTCAATTGATAACTAAATATAGTTTGTAGATCTTGGTTAATCCAATTTGATTTTTAATAAATTTGGTTTTGAAAATCTTTTCAGAAAAAAAAAAGACTTAAACTAAATAGGCATCTGATTAAATACATCAATTTTAAAATTGATACTTATGATTATAGACTTGGACTAAAGTCATTCTACATACATGATTATGAAGAGTTAACAAATAAGCAAACAAACGTAAAATAACCTGCTTATTTAGTTAAGAATCGTTATTATGTGATGTTTTTTGTTCAAATAACTTGAATTTTTTTTTCAACTTATTGAGTATATAACTTAAATTTTAAAATCTCTATTTCCTAAAATGCATATTTACTCTTCCTATGTTGAATTTTGAATTTTTTTTTGATAATATAATCCATAATAATTAATAATATTAACACGGCGAAATTCACATTCATATCAATAAAATCATTTCAAATGTATGAGTGCATATGAATTTTTCAGCTATGAGAGTTAAGCAATTTAAAAGGTTCATGAAATTAAAAACACCAAAAATAAACAAGTACTTAACATGTGAAATTATCATGTTTGCTCAAAATATAATATAGTGCATGCACATATGTATACATGATATTTTAATTCTTTGGAGTAATTTTACACTAAATTTTTAATAGTAATTTAATAATACACATAGCATTTTATTTTCATTTTAAATTATTATTATTTTCGGGGATTAACTTATTAATGTCCATATTTCGTTAATTAGATATCCACTAACTATTTCATAATCTTTGATTATGCTAATCGATTTACATAAGTAAAAAAATAGTGAAATTCTAATTCGTTATATATATTTTTATATTCTCTATCAATTTGATATATATGAAAAGATGAATTTTCAATTGATAACTGAGTATATTTAAATAGATATCAGTTAATTTAATTTGATGCTTTATAATTTGATTTTCAATAATCTTTTCAAAAAAAAAAAATATGATCTTAACCAAATAAGCCTTCAATTATATTTTAAATGTGATACTTATGAGTAAATGTCATTAAATTTATTCCATATAAATGATTTATGAGTAGTTAAAATACAAACAAAAGCAAAGTAACATGCTTATTTAGTTAAGAAATAACAGTCTTTTATTATTTATTTCACTAAGTTGAAAATCTTAAATTTATTGAGCATATAACTTTAATTTGTATTAATAGAAGTTTTTCCAATTTATTATATTCAAATATTTTAAATATTCATTTGATCAATTATGATCTTGCATTGATTTCAGAAAAAATATATATTTTTTACTAAATACATTTATAAAAAGAAAAAAAAACCATCAGTGTTGGTAGACAAATATTTCTTTGAAATATGACTAAATTTAGGGGGGAAACGCTAGGAATGGAATTCATAATAAAATGATATCAAGAACCACATGTAAAAATGGAAAAAAAAAAAAAAAAGATTCTCTATTATATTATTATCATTCTTTAGTGGTATTCGCTTTTACAAGCAACAAAAGTATTTTCACTTCGCTTATATTTTTAATAATATAATTAAATTTTATAAATAAAAAAGATACATCTATTGGAGTTAGTGCCCGGCGCGCCAATTATTTGGGTGCCAGTTTCAAGATAACTCCATGACATAGCTATGGGACGTCATCGAGCATCGGCGATGATGAAATATGTCTCCAAGAATGTGAACCTTAAAAAATGATTCCAAGTCGTGAAAGGGTTCATCGAGTTGAGGGATATTGATGAGCCCAAAAGACTAGCTTGTACACATATGTTCTTAGAGGACGTGCCCCGGTCCATAGGCATTGGTACGGTGAAAGCCTATATGTGTATGAGGGTTTTCATTTGAGAAATGACTAAACTAAACTACCCCATGGAAGTTCCTTAATTGGAATCCTAGTTGAATTTGGAACTTCCTATAATCACATAGGTGTAAGATTAATCCTTATGAACCTGAGGTTCCATAGGTTATCTTGTGCATGGTCCACCATGCTTTGATTTATCCTATGATCACTTAGTGATTGTCATATGAGATATTTTAGGTATGGTATGATTATGTATGAAGATACATGAGAGACCAAGAAGGGATCCATCTCTGACTTTAGCAAGTTGGTCAATCTCCTATATTTGTACAGTACATCAACTTAGGAGTCTCTGGCCAAAGTAAGATATCTAAAGAGGCAGTGTTTTCTCATTTAGATAACCAAGGTTGATGTCACTCATAATCGGAAACATAGTTAATCTAGTTATTAGGCTTTCGACTAAACCTTTACCCTAGACTTGATTCGGAAGATTAGATGGAGGGATCTTACTTACATGAGGATCGTGATTATGAAATGATGTATCTTTACTTATCGTTTATGTCTAGGTCTTTGTGGCCCGTTGCTAGACCATAACCACGATTTGCAGGTGTCTTGAATTAATATGGTGATTAATTCAAGGCTTGATTAAATCAAGTTGGATTTAATTTACTATTTCCATTTTAGGAAAGTAGACTAGCACTTTTGGAAAATGTACCTACTACTAGCACATAAACGGTCCTAAGGGGTCATATACATAACTCGGAGTAGATTCTCTGCTTGATTATGTAATTAATCGATTCCTGGAGAAATCGATGAAATTAAGAAAGTATAGTACTTTCTTAATTGGAAATATGAATTAATTAATGGAGGTTAATTAATTGAACTATTTAATTAATCATGGTGGATTAATTAATTAATGGACCTTGAAGAGTCCAAGTATTTTATTTAATTAGCTTAGGCTTGATTAAATAAATAAATAAGTTGTTGAGGTTATTTAATTAAAATTGAACTTTAATTAAGTGATTTAATTATGTGGTTAATTCCAATAATTAAATAACTTGGAAGATTTCCTTCCAAGTCTTGATATGGTAGAATCTATAATATCAAGGAAAGTCAAATACAAGATAAAGAAGCATAGAGTTTGACTTGGAACTCTTTCCTTATGCTTGTTGACTAAGGAATAGAATCCTAACTTATATAGAATTATAATCTAGGAAATAAATCTTGGACATTTATATCACTAAGATTATTACTCGATTAGGGTTAAAGATTAATTCCTATATATATGTATATGTGTTAAGAAGAACACAAAATACACTCTTGTATATTACATACTACACGCCTACTAGAGAGAGATGAAAGTCGAAATTTTCTTCATCTTCTTCTTTTGTAAAAACCGTCCCCTTAGCCTCAAAACTTTGATGTAATTTTTCTCATGTGTTGAGATTAATCACTCGCTAAATATTCCCACACCTTTTACATATAAGCCTTAATTTAAGAATCGATTTGTTGGCTAGCACCAAGAACGAATCAATTGGAGAAACAAAACGAGGTGTGGATACCGTTGGAGGCGAGATTCATGGATTGCTACAACTGGGAGATACAAAGTAAGGCTTGGAGCCAAGACAAAGGATTGCTTGGAGCAATTCAATGGGTTGATGAAAAAGATCAAATTCAACCGAAACTAAAAATAGCGTTGTTGGTCAGTTTTAGTTTCTTCTTGTTATACGTATTCGATTGAGCTGACTGAAAATCCTGTTTTGAGATGGCATATTTTATAAATTTTTAATTTCCGCTGTGCTTAGCCATCCCAGGGATTAATCAACCCAACAACATCTGATAGTAGCGAATCAAACAAAAGCAAAATATGATTTATTACAACTTATTGTGATTTCACGAAGAATGTAACTAAGATTCAAGAATGAGACACATCGGATCTTGAGAACAATATGCTACGTTAAATTTAGAAAACAGTGAGAGCGGATAAAGAAGAAACAACAAGACTACATAGGAATCTATTTTGAGCTTAATGATGAGACATTCGCAGGAGCATATAGAAGTCAATTAGGGGGGGAAAAAGAGAGTGCTTCATCCTTACAAATAAGGGATAATTATACTCACACCCCCTCAATGATGGAGTAATTACACAAACCTCCCCTCACTAATTGATAATTACAAACACACCCCCTCATGTTAAAGATTTCTTACAATTGCACCTCCTGTAAACCTTACAAATAGACCCCCTAAGGGGGTGTGTTTGTAATTATCAATTAGTGAGGGGAGGTTTATGTAATTATCCAATATTAAGGGGGTGTGAGTGGAATTATCCCTAAAAGTAAACAAGAGAATAAACAAATGAAATATGAATTTACATAATAATTTATTTGTTTGGATTTTATATAGGTTTCTTTTTCATGTCAATCAATTTTTCAAATAAGTATAGCTTATTGAACAATTAATTTACTTAGTTAAATTATTATTTTGAATATATACAATTTTTAAATTGAACATTATTTATATCCATGAATTATTTAACGAGTATATATGATTCACATGCAATGCACTTATTATTTACTAGTTAGTAAAAGTATTGCACATAGTGTTCATTTATTTCAAAGATGGGTTAGACATTGAACTGACCATCTTTTTTTTTTTTGGAAATCCTAAGGTAAATTTCCGCCGGTCACCCAACAGAGCAAACTTGTCCATACGCAATAGCCCGCAAATCACGTATGGAGATAAGCCGCCCTAGGTAACCCATAGGCGACGGACTCGATAAGCGCAGGGCCCCCCAAGGCAGGACGGAGGAGTAAACTCCCCAGATCAAGCATCACCTGGGTTTTGAAACCACCCCCAGGGCAGGATAGGGGAGAAAACTCCCCTTACCAAGCATCACCTGGGGTTTGAACCTGGGTGGATTCTCACGGCCAAAGGCCTTGTGACCGCTAGGCCACACCCCTTGCTTAACTGACCATCTTTTGGTATGGCATAACTTCCACACAAAAAACATGAGTATTTATCATAAAAATTGTGCACGTTCATTTAACAGCAGGAAAAAAAAAATTGATAGAAATTTACTCACTACCAACATGCCTTTTAGTTTCAAGCATGGCAGCACAATATCAATTTACTCGTGCAATTTAATATTTAAAGCTCAAAAGCATATTCTGCTCTACGACTGTATTTTTCATTTATTAGTCTTGAAGTGGAGTTTCACTGTTTAGTTACTGGAAGTCCATATGCTTTATAGATATCCAAATCCCTCAAGGTATTAATTGTGTATAAATTATATTAAACTAGTCTAAGTGGCATATTCGATGTGTTTGCTTATTTTTTTAAATATTATAGATTAGAATAATTAATTTATTTATTATTTTGTTATATGAAAATTTATCACTATCATATGTCTTGTTTGAAATTATGCGAGTATAAATTTTACATATGATTCTATGTCAATTATTATAAGTGGTTAGAAATAAATGTAATGAAAAGAGAAAAAATAAATAACGAAAGAAAAGAAATATTTAGAGAGAAATAGAAGAAAAAGTGGGTGAGAAGAAGAGGAGAGAGAAGAAAGAAAGAAACATGAAGAAGAGAAAGATTGGGTCGAACTACCTAAATGTGACACTTGTCAAAATTGTAGTGGGTGCAAAATGTCAAACCAAAAAATTGGTAGACCAAAGAAAGTTACTCTAAGGGCTCCTCACTTTCTATATAGTATAGATATTTAAGTACTTCTATCACTTGTCATGTACAGTTTTTTTTGAATTTACACATTGTCTCATTTTAGTATATGGATTTCTTTCATTTTATGTCATATGGGAATGGAATATTCAATATCTTCACATGGTTAATATTTGACAATTCTATGTTGTTTTGCTGAAACAGAGATCAACGTGACCAAGCTACTTCAATTTCTTTTTAATTCCCGGCCTCTCTCACTAAAAATTCATTGGTTAGTCATCAAACATATTTCAGTATTATAAATTCTTTTGAGTATTATAAATTATTCTCAAACATTTTTTGCAAAAACCGAATAAAGGTCCACATACGATCTATTTTTGTTTCCTGGAGCTTTCAGAAGTTACACACCAGGAATTTGATTTTGGAGATCGTAGTAAGTGTTGGACAAATTATAAATCGATCATGAATCTCAATCAGAAAAAGAAATATTGTAGGTCTGATTAAATAATGAATATTTAATAGACAAATAATAGAAAATTCAATGAAGTTTTAGAGGATTCAAAATGAGTGTTTAGAGTAAAACCGTCTCAATTTCGTCAATGAATCCCTGAACAATAAATTTAGAGTAAAACAGAGACGGATATAGAGACGGATATAGAGACGGATACCATTCCGTCTCTGAATCCGTCTAAAGGAAGGCTTTTAAATTACCTAAATTAGAGACGAATTTTTCCCGTCTTTAAATTTCAAACAGAGACGGATTTAGAGACTGGAAGAAAGTCCCATTTTCATCGACAATCAGAGACGGATTTGAAAATCAAATCTTTATTCTTATTTTGAGACCGAAGTAGAGACGAAATTTTCTGTCTCAGTCTGAGACGGATTTAGAGACGGAAATAAGTCACATTTTCATCTGCAATCAGAGACGGATTTGAAAATAAAATCTTTATTCTTATTTGAGACCGAAGTGGAGACGAAATTTTCCGTCTCATTTTGAGACGGATTTAGAGACGGAAACAATTCCCATTTTCATCTGCAATCAGAGACGGAATCATAAATAAAATTTTTATTCTTATTTTGAGACCGAAGTAGAGACGGAATTTTTAGTCCCATTTTAAGACGGATATTTCCGTCTCAGATGGAGACGGTGTTTGAGATGAGCTATCATACCAGTACACTGAGTCAATTTTGTTGTCAAATGTGCTGAAATATTACTTATAGTATATGAGATATCGATGAATTTTTTTATATAATATATTATAATAAATGAACAAAAGTTATTATTATCGAGGCTCGCTAGCCTCCTATAAACAAGTATTTTTTTGCTCGATCAAATCTTGTTACGTTCGACTCGGACTAAAAAATTATTAATTTGGTTCGACTTGATGTCCACCCCTATCCTAAACCCTAAACTAACCCTAAACCCCTAACCCTAAACCCCAAACAAACCTAAAGACTATATAAAGTGAGGAATTATACCTAAATTGGGGTTAAGTTGTGATTTTCTTGTAAAAACCAGAGTATCCTGCTTTTTCTTTAATTGGTTTTGATGAGAGTTTTGAGCGTGTCAACTATTTAATATATGATGGAATTAAATGGATTGTCCAATTTTAAGTAGTGAATTTATTTGAGATGCTTTGGAGTTTTTTCAATTTTAAGTAGTGAATTTGATTATTAAACACGTACACTCTTATTTATTGTTGTTAACATTTCATCATTCTATAAACCGATTGATTAATTATTAATTGTTAATTTGTTATTCATTTGAATTTGATTAATAAGCAAATTTGAATATATGAAAAAAAGAAAAAAAATAAACAAAAAAGACCAGGTACCCGATACCTGAATTATAGTCAAATTTGTTGTCAAATGTGCTTGAAATATTATATATATACTATATGAGATGAAAATAAATATTAATTTAAAAATAAGAATAAAGTAAAAAAATAATGAGCTTACCCAAATTTGAACTCTAAACCTAATCCAAACTCACACAAAATATTTACCATTACACCAAATCAACTTTCTTGTCAAATGTCCTTGAAACTTTTTTTATACTATATATGAGATATGAGATGAGGAAAAAAAAAAAACAACTTAACAAAAGCTTTCTTTCTTCTCCAAAATATCAGTCTACTCACACCACCACCCCCACGATCTCCCTTCCTACACCACCATCTCCACGCACCAAACCCATCCCACTCCTCATCTCCGTCTCCGTCGACCTCATCCTCCATCGGATCAGTACGCCATCAACTCCGCTGTACGCCCAGCCATCAACTCCGTCCCCAAACCCCAATCCCTCACTACTGCCGTACACCCAGCCATCAACTCCGACAAATCCGTACGCCATCACTCTTGACAAGTATTTATAAAACTTCAAAAACCTGATTTTCCGTTCAGAAAGTGCATTTCTGTTGTTACCCAATTTACTCCTTGTATATTACATCGTTTGCTCCAGATCTCAACATAAGAATTGTAGCCCTTTCTGTTAGCTTTAATTCGCTTAAAGAATCAACTCAATCCGATTTCTAATGACGTGGTTATGCCCAAAATACTGGAGGCTGGACGATCAAGTGCGAAAATCTCCGAAAATAGGTGACTTTGCCAATTCTCTTCCTTGATTTAATCTATCTATTGCTTTCTTGATTTGATAATGTAAATTTGACCGGTGTTAGGAGAAAGAAAAAATTGTGCAAAATGTTATTCATTATGATTTATTTCTTCACTTTATGCTTTTTTGACCTTTGATGCATGAGTTGGACAATTTATACATATGAGCACATTATGATAAGTCCCTTTACTGAATTCTATTAATTATAGTGCTTAGTTGTTGGTTTTGATGTTTGTTCATGTTTTTAGAGACGGTTTTTGTGTTTGTTCATGTTTTTAGAAAATGGTATGAAGTAGCAAAATATGTAAAATCAAATGAAAGAATGTTCCATAGTATTTTGCAGCAAAATTGTTTAATATATCTCAAAATTATATATAGCAGAAATGATGAATATAGACCGTAATTGGATGTGGCGGCATAGGATAATAATGGTTATATGAGATTGAATAAAAAAACTTATATGAGATGGAATAAAAAACTTAACAGACAAAGACTTCTTCCGTAATGATATTAACATGCCAAGAGTTAATTTTGACAAGAAGATGGCCTTAACTATTAAATCATATCTATGTGGGACTTGATTGGTACATGATTGAGTTTAAGGAGTGAAAGGAAAAAAAAATTCAAAGAATTGCACTAAAGCCCTCAATCTAGGTCTATAGGCCTTGAGACCTTTCATTTTCCACTCAAGACCAAAATAAAATAAAATTGGAGAATGATAATAGAGAGAGACATGCTGCTAAATATATAAACACTCAACTCTTCAATTTCTTTGACTATTTTCTTCCTAGGAGCTCAAATTAAAGGTATATTTCAAAGATCTCATGTTTAATATCACTATTTTTTTACCTAATAAGCTAAATATGCCCTTACCTAATATCCTAAAGTTGTTTCCTTATCTCGATGAAAGATCTTATGTTTAATATCACTATTTTTTTACCTAATAAGCTAACAAAAAGTGCATTTCTGTTGTTACCCAATTTACTCCCTGTATATTACGTCGTTTGCTCCAGATCTCAACATAAGAATTGTAGCCCTTTCTGTTAGCTTTAATTCGCCTAAAGAATCAACTCAATCCGATTTCTAATGAAGCGGTTATGCCCAAAATACTGGAGGTTGGACGATCAAGTACGAAAATCTCCGAAAATAGGTGACTTTGCCGATTCTCTTCCTTGATTTAATCTATCTATTTCTTTCTTGATTTGATAATGTAAATTTGACCGGTGTTAGGAGAAAGAAAAAATTGTGCAAAATGTTATTCATTATGATTTATTTCTTTACTTTATGCTTTCTTGACCTTTGATGCATGATTTGGACAATTTATACATGTGAGCACATTATGATAAGTCCCCTTACTGAATTCTATTAATTGTAGTGCTTAGTTGTTGGTTTTGATGTTTGTTCGTGTTTTTAGAGACGGTTTTTGTGTTTGTTCATGTTTTTAGAAAATGGTATGAAGTAGTAAAATATGTAAAATCAAATGAAAGAATGTCCCGTAGTATTTTGCAGCAAAATTGTTTAATATATCTCAAAATTACATATAGCAAAACTGATGAATATAGACCGTAATTTGATGTGGTGGCATATGGATAATAATGGTTATATGAGATGGAATAAAAAAATTTAACAGGCAAAGACTTCTTCCGTAATGATATTAACATGCCAAGAGTTAATTTTGACAAGAAGATGGCCTTAACTATTAAATCATATCTATGTGGGACTTGATTGGTACATGATTGAGTTTAAGGAGTGAAAGGAAAAAAAAATCAAAGAATTGCACTAAAGTCCTCAATCTAGGTCTATAGGCCTTGAGATCTTTCATTTTCCACTCAAGACCAAAATAAAATAAAATTGGAGAATGATAATAGAGAGAGACATGCTGCTAAACATATACACACTCAACTCTTCAATTTCTTTGACTATTTTCTTCGTAGGAGCTCAAATTAAAGGTATATTTGAAAGATCTCATGTTTAATATCACTATTTTTTTTACCTAATAAGCTAAATATGCCATTACCTAATATCCTAAAGTTGTTTCCCTATCTCGATGAAAGATCTCATGTTTAATATCACTATTTTTTTACCTAATAAGTTAAATATGCCCTTACAAAGAATTAATTAAAGTTAAAGGTTAATTATTAAAGTTAAAGAATTAATCAAAGTTAAAGTTAAAGGTTAATTTAAAGATAAAGCTAAATATGCCCTTACAAAGAACAATCTCTTCCTCCACCAAACCCTACAAAGAATTTTTAGAGTATAAATAGGGGATATTTGTGAATATCATATTCCACGAAACAGGGGAGATATAAACAGAAGAGAGACTCGGGATCATCTTGCACGAGTAGAAACAGAGTATAAACAGGGGATAGTTCATATAAACCACTTCCCAACGAGGTACAATTTCTAATAATGGACTCAATTTCCTGTGAGGATATAATTTTTCATGTTATGGGAAGGTTATCAAGGGATGCATGCATTGTGGAGGCAGCCCGATTGGGTCTTTTATCAAAATATTTTCAACATTGTTGGTATTCCATCCCTACTCTTTTATTCGATATTAACCGTTTCGAACAAAGGGGTTATCATGGTTTAGATTTTATTCATTTTGTTAATCGTACTATACTTGAACATAATGAAAGTGTGGTTGAAACCTTGAGCTTTGAGTTACCAATGGGGGCCGAGGCATTGCATTGGATAAGGCAAGAGTGGGTGGCGTTTGGAATAGATCATTCTGTGCGTATACTGAAATTAGTCGGCTGGTTGTCCACTTCACTCCCTAACGGCCTGTTTTTGTCACAAACTCTTGTTCAGTTAAAATTATATCTACCGAACTACATTGTTAGGTGGGAAGATTGATATAATTTACGAAATTTAAAAAGACTCATATTGAAGCACATCGTGCTGTATGATAACACATTTTCTTTCCGCCTTGGAAAATGGTGTCCCGAGTTGAATGATTTGCAATTATTCAACTGTGATTTTAGAGGACTAATAGAATTTGAGGCATATTTGCCTTCTGTAAAAATATTCAAGATGGCATTCAATCGGGCCCAAGGAAGTGTGAATATAAAAGTACACTTCCCCAATGTAGATGTCCTTGTTATTTTATTGAAACAAGACGAACAGGGTCTGGGGCATCTACAAGTATTGGGGCCGTTAGCTCGTTCTTTATAGTGGATAGTACAACGTCATCGACACTACATCGGATCAACTTGCTCGACATATCGACTACTTCGAGAGGTTGTAAAAATGACGAAAGAATTGCTGTCGAGCGAACGAGCACGTGTCCCGGTTAATTTTGTTAGGGTATATCTATCTATCATTGTTTGAATAAGTACAAATGCTTTTAAGAAGTTGTTTTGATTTTCCTTTTTTTTTTTGAATTGTTTGTTTAGATGTTGGCGCATGTGGAGTCTCTACATCGCATTATGGCGAGGTACTAATTTGTTAATATGCACCGCTTAGAGATCAGGTGTTCGAAGCTGCTTGACAATCTTGCTGTCACATTGGTGCTCATCAGTAAATGTACAGGCTTGAATGAGCTTAAAGTCGATTTGGTGGTAAGATTTTAAGTTTTATGGTTTGTCGCTTATTAGTTATTACATGGTTTATTAAACACGTTCTTTGTTTAGGTTTCTAAAATAAAATTGTAATTGACTTAACATGTGTAGGGTGCACCATGGAAAAACGCGGGCATTAGTGTATCCAACTACGTAAAGGACTGGAAGTTGCAAGCAATGGGATTGGAGGCATTGAATGAGGTCACGATCTTCAACTTCTCGGGTTCTGATTGCGAACTAAGCTACATTCTGTACGTGTTGTCGCAAGCAACTGAATTGGATACACTAAATATCTACTGTGTTAATCAATTTTTTGATGATCCAATTGGTGTGTATAAGAGGGCATCAATTAGAGCGTATGAAGCTATCGCATCAAACAATGTGCAAATTCGTTTCATAAAAGGAGTTTACCCTAGAATAAGAGGAGAATGAAAATTGCACCGAGTCAACTTTGTTGTCAAATATTTTTTGGTTATATATTTTGATGATTAATAGTAACTCGTGTTAATTATCTGTCGTTTTGATACTTTTGGGTAGATGTTGGGACTAATTGATTGGATAAGGTTGTCTGTTAAAATGATGTGGTATTGAAATAATTGTGTTAGATACTTCGATTGTGATGTTAATTAATTGTTTGCATTTTGTTGATAGGTGCGATGTTGTTTAGTTAATATTTGTTGATTTCATTGAATTATTCGTTATTTACCAGGTTTGATATTATATGGATTTAGCAAATAAAACGCTATATTCATAAATTTTTTAGCTTCATTTAGAGACAGTTTTAGAAAAGAGCAAAGACAGATTAGAGACGGAAATAGAGACCTATATTGAAATGCGACCATAGACAGATTCAGAGTTGGAATCAGAGACGAAATCAGAGATGGATACGGAGTTGAAATCAGAGATGGATTTAGAGACGGATAATAAATTGGAATCAGAGACGGATGTAGAGACGGTTACTGAGTTGGAATCAGAGATGGATTTAGAGACGGATTTTGAGTTTGGATTAGAGACGGATTTAGAGATGGCTTCCACAAAATTTTGAGACGGATTTTGTGACGGATTAGTTACCGAATCTGAATATAATTAGAGACGAATTTAAAGATGGATTAGAGACTAAATATAGACACGGTTTATTTGTAAAAGAGTCATGAAAAAAGCGACAGAATTAGAGACGGAACAATTTTCCGTCTCTGAAATTAGAGACGGAAAAATTCCATCTCAATCAGCGTCGAGCTGTTTAAAGACGGTGTCAGAGACGGAATTTTTCCGTCTCTGATTATTTTCAGAGACGGAAAATTGAGTTTCAGAGACGGATTTTTCTGTCTCTGAAATGCTGTTTTCTTGTAGTATGTGCCATTAATTGTCAATAGTGATAACTTTTAAAAAACTCTTGTCACTAAAAATTTTTAATGTGACAAAGCAAAAATTGTTATGTATATCTAGTGACAATTTTAACATTATCACTTCAAATTTTGTCACAAATATTACTCTTTGTTGTAGTGTTTTAGGTTTGGGTTCTCCAAAGTTCAAATCCATTGATATTAGAGCCGACCATCATGTCTTCCAGTGTAATCGTGCAGCGAGGGTAGTGAGGGTGCGTACTCGATTGATTCAGAGAGAGCCAAGGTCCGAGGCTACCGCCCGCTTGAGCGCCAGACTACTAAGTGTAGTGGAATGTTGTGATTCTAGTTGCAATCTATGGGGACTTGGATCCCACATGAAAATTATGGGGTTCTAATGTGGGGTTTATATGGTTTTGAGCTTGTCCAACTCAATAAGCTAGCTCTTGGAGTTGGGTTCTCCCAACTCCAAAGGGTTCATATCACAAATAGCCATCTTCGCCCTTGCAAATTAACTCTATGCATAAATTATGAATTATATATTATTGGTTGTTAATTAAAAATATACTAATCATAATAATTATTAATGATATATAATTATAAACTAATAAAATATATAATTCGTATGTTTTCTACAGTATATTCATTAAATCATATATAGTTAATTATAGTTAATGTTTCTTTAATATGTTAAAATGAGATAGAATATTGACCATTATTATTAATATATTTGTTATTGTATTATTTTTAATTAATGTATTTTATTGTACAATTTTATATATTCTCAGTAATATATATTAATTAATATATTTATGGTGAAATATTCAAATACGAGAAATATTATTCTTGCAAAAAAAATTTATATATTATTGGTTGTAATTACAAATAGAAATAATTGTGTGATCCCCAATTTTGTGTGATCTGGTGACTCGCACTTGTAAAATTCCAACCAAATTAAATTTCTCAAGGACAACTTAAATTGTGTGATCAGGTGACTCGCCGAACATAAATGAATTTTAATTTGCTCTTAAAGTGTACAACTCACCAATATCAAGTTAATTAAATATGATATTTGTCTTTTAATTTCTGGCTATATATACCATATTACCATATGTTTTTGTTATCAAATAAGAAGAATCATAGTTAATTAAACTAACCTTGTGAATGGTCGATCAAAAGTGCTATCCTTTGAAGCAGCTCCCACCCTTCATCTTCGCTCAAGCACCCGAGTCTGTGAACACGTCCCATCGACGACGAAGCAATATTTTCGTATCGACTTGTGAGCAGTACTTTGCAACCAGCTTCCTCTGTAATTGGGAAAGCACAACTTAACATAGTCCAATCTTCAGCCTTCCATATGTCATCCAAAACCACCAGACATCTTTTTCCTATTTGTGCTTTGTACAATTCCCTCACCAACTTATCCTCATCATCTTCCATTGCTTGATTCGGAACAAGTTGCTTTAGTAGTCCTTGAAAAACAACTTTGGGCTGAAATTGTTGGCTTATACAGACCCAAGCACGAGCTTCAAAGCAACGCTGCACAACCTCTCCGTTGTAGATTTTCGTGGCGAGAGTGGTTTTTCCCAAGCCCCCCATTCCACATATAGAAATCACTCGATTAGATCTGTCATCACTAGCCACAAGTGATTTCAGTAGTTGTATGTCGTTCTCCATCCCAACAAAATGTTCTTGAACCACATCGTGACCGTATGTTCTCCTTAACCGTTGACCATCATCAATTTCTATCGAACTTGATGAGCTACTTTCTCCTTTAGTTTTAGACTCCAAACTTTGTGTGAGGTTGGCCATGCGAGACATGATGTTTTCAATCTCTTTCCTGGCCGAGAACTCGTAGTGGATGCTAGTAAAGGTGTCTAGAACTTTCTTCAAGCCTGTTCTTTCTCTTTTGGATGTAACTTGTACAGCATATCTTTCCAGTACATCCTCCGCTTTATAGGCCAACTCTCGAAGCTCCCAAAGCCAATTACGGACGGTCTCGGTATTGTATTTGCCTTCCCTTCTATCAGCATCCCTCAGGAAACAATGCATAGTTTTGAGCTGCCATTGAACTTCCTCAACTTCCACACTTGATAGAAACTTTGCTTCTCCAATCAGCACATCACGAAGTGTTTCTAAAGCCACCGAGGCAAAAGCATCAAACATATTTTCTCTATTTCTTGGATGAATTTTTTTCCTAGAAAAGTATTTGCTGTGATACACTTTGATTTACAGAGTTACATATATATGCATATCCTCCCACCTACCCTCATCAACTACTGGCATGCACATTTTCTAGCTAGGCAGAAAAGGTAAAACAAATTACTGCTAGTTTGCAAGTTGCAGTTTATTGTGTTTCCAATTTTAGCATAATGCAAATCAAGTAGCGTGCGCGTTTTCGTGAAATATTATTCATTGTTTGTTGGGTAACATACAATTTTATTGCAAATATTATTGTAATATACTTTACATATGAATAACATGTACATAAAATATTTTTTAAAATATAAATTTGATACGAATTATATATACTTGTCGGGTAGACATAATATACAACACAAGATGCAGCACCATTTTACAATAGAAGATACCGTGTACCTAAATTGTCAACGTAGCAATATGCCACACCAAACACCCAGCATAGCTACTGGACACGTGGCCAAAATTTATATCTCATTGATATTAATTCATTCACGTAGTAGAGTTGGTCAAAAAATTAAAAATCCTCAATTTAATGAGGTCATGTGACCAATTTCGTGTGAATTGTGTCCTGAATGCGCGAAAATTAAATAAATAGTGTTCTGATAGAAATAAAGGATGAACAGTGCCAGCCCTTACAGGAAAAGATATGTTTCACCTTCTAAGAGTTATAATGTATCTCTATTTTACTAGGGTGCATGGATACAGATACGCCTATACGGGGACACAGGTACAACATGATACGGACACAACAATACGAATTTTCAAAAAATTTAAGATACGAAACTGCAGGGATATGGCTATACAATATATATATATATATATATATATATATATATATATATATATATACTCCCTCCGTTCCAAAAAGAATGTCCCGTTTGACTTTTCTTAGAAATTATCAAATTTTCATTGTTTCCCAATAGTACCCTTTCCATAAAACAAAAGACAACTAATAACGTTACCTTCTAAAACATGCCATGCTTTTAATTTGATTTATTGTTATTGTTTTCTATCTATGTATAGAATTATCTTCCTTAAATATAATTGTAGTAATTTATAGTAGAAATGAAATAATTGTATATTTTTCTATTTAAACGGAGGGTAATATAGTCAAATTAAACAATAAATACATACATAAATAGTAAGGGACAACCACTTTGGGACAGATAAAAGTGGAATAGTAGACATCATTTTTGGGACGGAGGGAGTATATATATATATATTTATATACTTCTATGCATTAATAATGTACAAACAAAATAAAGTAAGAACTAATAATTTGACATATAATTTCACTATTAGGCATTTTATCAAACACTGGAAGTATGATGCATTTTTATGACTTTCAGACATAATTTTTGCATTAAACTCTTAAAATCTTTAAATTTACCTAATATGGTTCTCTTGCAACAAAAAAATTGAAGTTACTAGAACAAAAATCGAATCTCCAAAGTGTGATAGAATTTTAGAAGTAAAGTAGTAATTCCAAGTCCAACCCCTTAGAATTGAATTAAAGAAGAATAAAAGATGAATTTGAAGTTGGAACTATTATCTCAAACTAAAAAGTAAGTTAAAATGGTGAAAGAAGAACTTGAATTGCATTTTTGATTTTGATTGTAGAGCTAGAAGTAGTAGGAAGGAAAAGAGGGCTTCAAGTAAGTTGCTTTGGTGTGGATCTGATTTTATTTAGTTAGATTATTCCTATTAGTAATTCAGGCCCCCTAAATTTCAAAAATATAAAATTCAACCCTGCCGTGTCCTAAAACGTGTTGGAGACTTCCCTAGCCGTGTCCGACACCGTGTCCCATTCTTTTTCTTTTTATTTGATTTTCAAACACTCCAGGTCGTGTGTCCGACACATATCCGGGTCGTATTCGAGGCGTATCCGTGTCCCCCAAGTGTCCGGCACTACATTATGTGATTTTTAGGAGTATCCGTGCATCATTGCTATTTTATGATTTTTTTTATTTCTTATCAGTTTTATGATGAATTAATCGTTTTTGGTTATATTTCTGAAAAGTGTAAATTACACTCAACCCCCCTGTGATCGACCTTATTATCACTTCACCCCTCTATGAAAAAAAATTATCATATTACCCCCCATGTGAATAAATTAAAGCAGCAATTTTACCTTTCCATGCGCTTCACTCGGGTATTTAATTGTTTTCATAAAATCTCATTGACACATATACCCGAAAATTACCACCATGGCCCCATCAATTGAAATACTAGGAAATAAACTCGAAGAGAACTATAACTGAGTACCGAAGACAAGAAGGGGGGGGGGGGGGGAATTGAATTGAAAGATCGAAACATTCAAAATTAAAAATTAAAATAAAATAGTGAGAAGATGCATGGAAAAGTCGTAGAAAAATAAAGAAGATTACTAATAAGGTCCAGTACAGTCGGTAGATAGTTGGGTTCTTTAAGCATGCTGTCCAGGGTTCGATACCTAACCGCGTGTATCGGAAAAGCTTTGTTAGGAAAGACAAAACCCACTTAAGTGATTTCTACGCCTCGAAATGATTAGTTTCCGGCACACTTGGTATAAACCAAAAATGAAGAAGATTCGATATCCAATAGGATCCACAAAATAAAGTTACAAAACCGAAGAAGACGTCAAAATATCAACAAAACGAATTAACACGTTCACTGATATTATTCCAATCCTTAAATGAAGAAATTTCCCCATTTGTATTGATAAATCAGCTTAATTTTAGACTGAATTACAATCCTTAAATGAAGAAATTTCCGCAATTCACCAATACGGAAATCAGTCTTTTCTTTTAAAAGGGAAAAAAAGACGTGAAACGAATTTTCCTACACACCCTCTCCATGTCCTGACTTTAAGTTGGTGCCAATCAATTTCTTTTCCGCGTATATATAGGTTTTAAATTCGGGTTATTTATTGGAACAAATTAAATTTTTTCCAAGTTTATAGCCACCACAAAATAATAATATAATAATATAAGAGTTTTTTTCTTTTTTGAAAAATATTTGTATCCCAGTTAACATTTGGATTCAACATCCCTCCCTAATTTTAAACACGTTAGTCTCCATTTAAAATTAATTTCTCGTTAATCTAATTCTTTGGTTTTTTCTCTCAGAATACATATCTGTTGAATTTTCTAGAGAAAAATTTCCCCACTGTGAAACCCTAACCCTTCTAGGGTTTTACTCGCTAGCTAGGCCTGCCTATCAGATGGAGGAGCCGGAGAAGGATAGGCCACCACCGGTAACTTTAACACCAAATCGGAATACCAAAAAACTGAAGAGAGAATTTGTAGGAGCCCTTACACCGTTGCGAACTGATAATCCTCCAAACCCATCGGAGGTACAGAAGCAAACTGAGACACATGAAACTGATGAGGACAGTGCTATGAAAAATGCATGGGAGTCAAATACCCTGCAAGAGACTTGGAATCGAAAAATAACAAAACCAACGTTGTATACCAGAGATGGAGAAGACGATGACATGTACTCCCTCCTTGGCATGGAATCGGATGATGAAGACGTCGTAGATGAATACACAATTCCTATCGAAGATCTTAAGAAGATGGTTTCACACGCTAGAGGCTAACGTGCTTTTATAGCAAGTGCACTAGTTGTGTGTAGTAATAAGTGGACAAAAAGAAGTCCGGGTTGTCGAACCACGGAGACTTGAATTTTAGTTTATGATTTTCGATAAAGTAAAGACAATTTAAGGGAAAGTAAGAGTAAAATAATTAATCAAATGAAGAACAAAAGTAAGAACGAGCAATGGATTGAAACTCAAGTGTAAAAATAGACTAAGGCACATGCAAGACTTGATTTGATCCTTATTCGCACAAAGACTCTCGTTGAATTATTAGACCTAGTTGCTATGGTGAAAACTCCTAAGGTAAAGAATAACCGATGTCTCGTGATAGACTCCTATACTTAAATGGCGGTTTCCTAAGTATGTCTACCCGGAAACCTCTAAGTATGCATTAAAGAGCTAGAGGTTACTCGATTAGAATCGAACGACTTCACCCGGGAGTCTTTACCTATGTCTAGGGCAACTCCTATTTGATCGGTGATGTTATGAATCCTTTGCACCCTAGTTTAAGTCTTCCTCAAAACACTAAACTAGGCAATCAATCATACACATGGTGATCAATCACACGTAAGAAGTATAAACACAAATTCATAACACATGGCAACATAGGAATAAATTCAACGATTATCAATTATACGAAGAAGTCACAAATCAATTCTTACATGTCCCTAGTTATATGAATTTAGCCCATAACCATCAACATAGAAGAATCAAACATATCCATATACATAAGTGTAAACACAAAATGCAATGAATAACGATTAAAACTCCCTAAACGGTTGAATGGTGAGGAATCCTTGCTTGGAGCTTTAATCCTTAGCTCTTATCTTCTTTTTGCCCTTCAAGGTAGGTGGGAGGATGGCTCAAATCCCAAAAAATGCTCCCAAAACCCCCAGAATTCGAACCCCTGATAATGTGCTGAAAATTGGGCTTTATAGGTTAAAAAACGGTTACATCGGCGCCTAGGCGCGGCCTACGTGTCACAAATGACTTGGGGAATAAGTTGAATGGCGCCCAGGCACGCATAATGGTGCCTAGGCATGGTGGTGGTGGCACCTAGGCGTGAGAAAGTGGCGCCAGGGCGCCACAGTTCGAACTCTGAACTGTTTTTCTGCTTTTCAGCATAGCAATCGTGTTTTCTTCATAATGTTTTCCAAAGACCTCCGATTTGAATGATTCAAGTTCCCACATGATGATAAGACATAGATCTACAACTTTGAAGAAGGACACTGCAACAAATTCGGTCCCTAAACATACAGAAATGGCACTCAAACGTGGCAGGTGCGGCGAATGTGGCACCCAAGCATGGGGAAATAGCGCCTAGGCGCCCTTTTGCGTAACTCCAACTTATCTTATGCTTGTTTGGGCGCCCAGGCATGATTATGGTTGTGCTTGGGTGTGGAAGTGCGAAGCATCTTGGCCTGAACTTGTTTTTATACATCATTTTTTCGCCCTTTCTTCGACTGAATCCACTTAAGGCCTGAAATCACTTAACACGCAGATTAAACGCAAATATGGCAAGATTTAGGCGATAAATGAATCTAAAATATAAACACAACGGGCTTAAAAACGCGTAAAAGTGACTCTTATCAATGTTGCGCCATATAGACGAGCACTAGTTGTGAAGGTGCTCGGACAAAAAGTAGGGTTCTCGATCCTTAAACATCGCATGAAATCACTCTGGAAATCACCACATGACATCATTCTGGTGGATATCGGTAACGAGTTTTACTTGGTAAGACACCGTACCAAAGAGAAGTATGATCACGTCCTGGAAGATTGCATGTGGATGATACTAGGACACTATTTAGCAAAGAGAAAAATGGGACCCTTCTTTCAAACCAAAACTGGGAAAATTTCCTCCACAATAGTGTGGATACGCTCCCCAGACTTACTGATTCACTATCTCAACGATAAAAGCTATCCGTGGCACGGGAGGAAAGATAGGAAAAGTGGTCCGACTGGACAAACTCACCGAGGAGGTGAATAGAGGACATTACGCTCGGGTGTATGTTGAGATGGATTTCAACAAACCGCTACGACCTTGCCAAAGGGTGAATAGGAGTATCCGTATCGTTGAGTATGAAGGACTAAATATGCTTTGTTTCTCATGTGGTGCTTACGGACATAGGAAAGAGACTTGTAGCTCTACGGGACAGTCGGACACGTCAGAGACATCTCCATAGGGACAATAAGGACCAAACTCTGCGACTAAGGATCAATAGCCTCCTACAACATGTGGACCATGGAACTTAGTCCAACTGAGGAAAAATCTGAGGAAAGCTATGGGACCGGGCACTCACCGTCCCATGACTTTTCCCACTGGCAGTATGATGAGACGAATAAGAAAGGCGCGACAACAAAGGAGGCAAAGGGCAAAGGAGTTTTCTCCAATATCAAGACCAAATAGAAGTATGTACGAAAGGAAACTAGAGCTACAGTGGAGACTAGCAAAATTCCACCAAAGACAATCACCAAGTCGACACCCTTAGGAAACAGGTTTGACATCCTTAATGAATTGGAGAACGATATGGACCAAGAGGAGGCACAAGAAGTGCAAACAGGAAGTGAGAAAGGGGCTCACACGGTTCGATGATAGCTAATTCCAAAAGCTACAACATCTCACAAGGAGCCGATAGTGAACATAGACCTGGTGCCACCTTTTTCACATGGCACCACAAACCCTGTCACACATAATCGGATTAATATGATATTTATAAATGGACAACCTTCCGACACAGCTAGCGATGGGAGTTCATCGGCACAACCGCTGATGATTGGCTTTGGATACCCCCTAACACTCGAAGTCGGCACTTTGGACAGAAGGACTAGATCAATCGAATGATGAATCAGACCATGACGATCTCTGTATGGACTAGGATACTGAAAATGGGAGGAAAGCCGAGATGATGAGAATGTAACCAATCACTGCATGGATACAGACATCGTCATGAGTACTGAAAAGAGGGTTAGTAACGCCCCCAAGGTATGATTTTTTTTTGTTCGGTTTACCACCAAATTTTCTTTTAATGACGTAAATTTTTTTGGAATTACTGAGGGGCAGCAAACCCAAAATTCTTGAACTCGTTGAACGAGGTCCTTCGTCGTAATAAATCGATGATTCTTGTGTTGATGGAGCCACGGGTACGTGGCAATCATACTGATGATATTATGTGTAGTAGTCACTTCAATAAAGTTGACAAGGTTGAAGCTCGAGGTTTTTTGGGTGGTCTTTGGATGTTCTGGAATACGATAGAAGTGGATTTGGTTTTGATGGAAGCTAATGATCAAAGTAGAATGATAGTAGTTAAACAGACAGGGATGAGGGATTGAGTGCTTACGGCTATCTATGCAAGCCCTCAGCTTGATAGCCAAAATCATTTGTGGGACTACATCCGTCATATGGAGCCACATATCAGTGTTTCGTGGTTCATTACCGGGGATATGAATGCGATCATCAATGAGGAAGAGAAGTCCGGTGGTGCCCCGATCGATTATAATAAATATTGTAAATTCATGGAATTTATCAATGAGTGTAGTTTGATAGATCTCAAGTTTATGGGCTCACCTTTTACATGGGCAAAAGGGGGGACCTCGAACCTTCAGCAACGACTTGATCGAGCCTTATGCAATGAAATGTGGCCTCTTAGTTTTCCTCAAGCCATAGCTACTCACCTACCGAGACTCGGCTCTGATCATTGGCCAATTATTGTAACTCTGATGGGGAACTCTATCTCTCCTCGAATGGACGAGAATGTTAGGTTTCAGTAGGCATTGTTTACACACCCTGATTTTCGGGAGATAGTTGCTCAACAATTGGGAGTGGAACAGGACCAGGGAATTTTAGTGTAGATCCAACAAATCTGTACAGAAGCGTTTTCTTGGAACCGATTAGTTTTCGAACATATCTTCAAACGCAAACAATGACTGGTTGCTCGGATAGCGGGCATTCAGAAGGCTCAAGGGCATACTTTTAAACAACCCCTCCGGAATCTCGAAACAAAACTACTAGAGGAATATAATGATACCTTACGACAAGAGGAGATCTTTTGGAAACAAAAATCTCAGGTTCAATGGTTACGAGCAGGGGATCTCAACACTCAGTTTTTTCACCTTTCGGTGGTTAAACTATAAAGTAAGAACCCCATCTGTATGCTCCAAAGAGATGATGGCCGTGAGAAGACCAATCCGGTTGAGCTCCAAAAAATGGCAGTTGTGTACTATAAACGACTCTATGGGGATGATGGACCGGCTACTATTTATACTTCTACGCTGGACTTTCCAAATTTACGGGATCACCACACGGCCACGCTGAACTTACCTGTTACAAAAGATGAAGTGAAGCGAGCTCTATGGGAAATGAGCCCTATGAAGTCACCAGGTCCAGATGGCATCCAACCACTCTTCTATCAGTTGTGCTGAAGCGAGCTCTATGGGAAATGAGCCCTATGAAGTCACCAGGTCCAGATGGCATCCAACCACTCTTCTATCAGCTGTGTTGGGACATTGTTGGGGATGACATTTTCAAGCTTGTGCGAGATTCCATTCAATCCAGTACACTAGATACTAGTTTGAATAAATCTCATATTGTGTAAACACAAAATGCAATGAATAACGATTAAAACTCCCTAAACGGTTGAATGGTGAGGAATCCTTGCTTGGAGCTTCAATCCTTAGCTCTTATCTTCTTTTTGACCTTCAAGGTAGGTGGGAGGATGGCTCAAATCCCAGAAAATGCTCCCAAAATCCCCTGAATTTGAACCCCTAATAATGTGCGGAAAATTGGGCTTTATAGGTTCAAAAAAGGTTACATCGGCGCCCAGGCGCGGGTAGATTGGCGTCCAGGCACGGCCTACGTGTCACAAATGACTTGGGGAATATGTTGAATGGCACCCAGGCGCGCATAATGTCGCCTAGGCGCAGTGGTGGTGGCGCCTAGGCGTAGTTCGAACTCTGAACTGTTTTTCTACTTTTCAGCGCAGCAATCGTGTTTTCTTCATAATGTTTTCCACATACCTCCGATTTGAATGAGTCAAGTTCCCAAATGAAGATAAGACATAGATCTACAACTTTGAAAAGGACAATGCATCAAATTCGGTCCCTAAACATACAGAAATGGCGCTCAAACGTGGCAGGTGTGGCGAATATGGCGCCCAAGCGTGGGGAAATGGCGCCTAGACGCCCTTTTGCGTAAATCCAACTTATTTATGCGTGTTTGGGCGCCCAGGCGTGATTATGGATGCTCTTTGGGCGTGGAAGTGTGAAGCATCTTGGCCTGAACTTGTTTTTATACGTCGTTTTTTTGCCCTTTCTTCGACTGAATCCACTTAAGGCCTGAAATCACTTAACACACGGATTAAACGCAAATGTGGCAAGATTTAGGCGATAAATGAATCTAAAATATAAACACAACAGGCTTAAAAACACGTAGAAGTGACTCTTATCACGGTTGCGTCATATAGACGAGCACTAGTTGTGAAGATGCTCGGACGAAAAGTAGGATTTTCGATCCTTAAACAGCGCATGAAATCACTTTGGAAATGACCACATGACATCATTCTGGTGGATATCGGTAACGAGTTTTACTTGGTAAGATACAGTACCAAAGAGAAGTATGATCACGTCTTGGAGGATTTCCCGTGGATGATACTAGGACACTATTTCACAATGAGAAAATGGGACCCTTCTTTCAAACCAAAACTGGGAAAATTTCCTCCACAACAGTGCGGATACGCTCCCCGGACTTACCGATTCACTATCTCAACGATAAAAGCTATCCGTGGCATGGGAGGAAAGATAGGAAAGGTGGTCCGACTGGACCAACACACCGAGGAAGCGAACAAAGGACATTACGCACGGGTGTATTTTGAGATTGATTTCAACAAACCGCTATGACCTTGCCTAAGAGTGAATAAGAGTATCCATATCGTTGAGTATGAAGGACTAAATATGCTTTGTTTCTCATGTGGTGCTTACGGACATAGGAAAGAGACTTGTAGCTCTACGGGACAGTGGGACACGTCGGAGACATCTCCATAGGTACAATAAGGACTAGACTCTGTGACTAAGGATCAATAGCCTCCTACAACATATGGACCGTGGAACTTAGTCCAACTGAGGAAAAATCTGAGGAAAGCTATGGGACCGGGCACTCACCGTGCCATGACTTTTCCCACAGGCAGTATGATGAGACGAATAAGAAAGGCACGGCAACAAAGTAGGCTAAGGGAAAAGGAGTTTTCTCCAATATCAAGACCAAATAGAAGTATGTACAAAAGGAAACTAGAGCTACAGTGGTGACTAGCAAAATTCTACCAAAGACAATCACCAAGTCGACATCCTTAGGAAACAGGTTTGACATCCTTAATGAATAGGAGAACGATATGGACCAAGAAAAGGCACAAGAAGTGCAAACAGGAAGTGAGAAAGGGGGCTCACACGGTTCGATGATGGCTAATTCCAAAAGCTACAACATTTCACAAGGAGCCGATAGTGAACATAGACTTGGTGCTACCTTTTTCACATGGCACCACATACCTTGTCACACATAATAGGATTAATATGATATTTATGAGTGGACAACCTTCCGACATAGCTAGCGGTGGGAGTTCACCTGCACAACCGCTAATGATTGGCTTTGGATACCCCCCTAACACTCGAAGTCGGCACTTTGAATAGAAGGACTGGATCAATCGAATGATGAATCAGACCATGACGATCTCTCTATGGACTCGGATACTGAAAATGGGAGGAAAGCCGAGATGATGAGAATGTAACCAATCACTGCATAGATACAGACATCGTCATGAGTACTGAAAAGGGGGTTAGTAACGTCCCCAAGGTATGATTTTTTTTTGTCCGGTTTTTCTCTAAATTTTGTTTTAATGACGTAAATTTTTTTGGAATTGCAGAGGGGCAGCAAACCTAAAATTCTTGAACTCGTTGAAAGAGGTCCTTCGTCGTAATAAATCGATGATTCTTGTGTTGATGGAGCCACGGGTACGTGGCAATCATACTGATGATATTATGTGTAGTAGTCGCTTCAATAGAGTTGACAAGGTTGAAGCTCGAGGTTTTTTGGGTGGTCTTTGGATGTTCTGGAATACGATAGAAGTGGATTTGGTTTTGATGGAAGGTAATGATCAAAGTATTACAATAGTAGTTAAACAGACAGGGATGAGAGATTGGGTGCTTATGGCTGTCTATGCAAGCCCTCAGCTTGATAGCCAAAATCATTTGTGGAACTACATCCGTCATATGGAGCCACATATCAGTGTTTCGTGGGTCATTGCCGGGGATATGAATACGGTCATCAATCAGGAAGAGAAGTCCGGTAGTGTCCCAATCGATTATAATAAATATTGTAAATTCATGGAATTTATCAATGAGTGTAGTTTGATAGATCTCAAGTTTATGGGCTCACCTTTTACATGGGCAAAAGGGGGGACCTCGAACCTTCAGAAACGACTTGATCGAGCCTTATTCAATGAAATGTGGCCTCTTAGTTTTCCTCAAGCCATAGTTACTCACCTACCAAGACTTGGCTTTGATCATTCGCCCATTATTGTAACTCTGATGGGGAACTCTATCTCTCCTCGAATGGACGAGAATGTTAGGTTTCAGTAGGCATTGTTTACACACCCTGATTTTCGGGAGATGGTAGCTCCACAATGGGGAGTGGAACAGGACCAGGGAATTGCAGTGCAAATCCAACAAACCCATACAGAAGCTTTGTCTTGGAACCGATTAGTTTTCTAATATATCTTCAAACACAAACAACGACTGGTTGCTCAGATGGAGGGCATTCAGAAGGCTCAATGGCATATTTTTAAACAATCCTTCCGGAATCTCGAAACAAAGCTACTAGCGGAATATAATGATGCCTTACGGCAAGTGGAGATCTTTTGGAAACAAAAATCTCGAGTTCAATGGTTATGAGCAGGGGATCTCAACACTTAGTTTTTTCGCCTTTCGGCGGTTAAACGATAAAGTACGAAGCCCATCTGTATGCTCCAAAGAGATGATGGCCGCGAGAAGTCCAATCCGGTTGAGCTCCAAAAAATGGCAGTTGAGTACTATAAACAACTCTATGGGGATCATGGACCGGCTACTATCTATACTTCTACGCTGGACTTTCCAAATTTACGGGATCACCACACGGCGACGCTGAACTTACTTATTACCAAAGATGAAGTGAAGCGAGCTCTATGGGAAATGAGCCCTATGAAGTCACCAGGTCCAGATTGCATCCAACCACTCTTCTATCAGCTGTGCTAGGACATTGTTGGGGATGACATTTTCAAGCTTGTGCGAGATTCCATTCAATCCAGTACACTATATACTAGTTTGAATAAATCTCATATCGTTCTTATTCCTAAGGGAAAAAAAACCGACACATCTCTCTCAGTTTCGTCCCATTAGTCTTACTAATGTGGCTCTAAAGATCATAATTAAAACTATGACAAACCATATTCGCGAGTTTATGAATTGTTTAATTCCTCAAATGCAAAGTAGCTTTATTAAAGGCCGACAAACAGTCGATAATGTTTTGATAACCCAGGAAATTGTCCATGACTTGAGAAATTTAAAAGGGATAAAGGCTTTTTTATTGCTAAAATTGATTTCGAAAAGGTGTATGATCGGATTAATTGGACTATTCTAGAGAATATGTTGGGTGAGTTGGGTTTCCCTAAGAATTAGATCAAGCTGATTATGACATGCACTACTCAAGCTCGGTTGTCCTTGTTGAGAAACGGGAAAACTATAGAATGGTTTGTGCCTAAGCGTGTTCTAAGACAAAGAGACCTCCTTTCGCCTTACTTATTTCTTTTCTATGTATAGTAACTAGGTTCTTTCATTGACAAAGCGGTGAAGGATAAGATTTGGAAACCTGTCCCGACTGTTAGGTGTATGCCCTCAATGTCTACGAGGAATTAGATTGTGTAGGGCTTAGATAAGTTATTTGTACAAAACATTTGATATTTCTATTTATAGAATAAAGGTTTTGATGTTGTTCATATAAATCTAATGGCATTTAAATGTGTTGAACAAATTAGTCCAAGAGATTTCAAGATAGACTTTCCACCTCTTATGGACAAGAGGAGGCACTGGAATATTCCAGTAATTAATCTCTAAAACTGGGAGTTCGTGAGTTAACGAATATCAATTGGGCATTAATATTCAACTCATATGACACCTTCTTTGAGAAGAAAGTGCCAGTCGTACACTGATTAGATAATGGGAGCTGGTGTCATGAATATGATTAATGGAATTAACATATTTGAACTCGATTCGCATTAATCTGATCACATGGGCATTTACTCTTTGACAGTCAATGATCGGGATTAAGATTGCGATAGTATGTGTGAACTTTAGACCTAAGGAGTCATATATAACATGTTTTTAGTATTGGATATGTTATCAGAGTAATTAGACCCGTATCACCTGTTAGGTGGGGTCGACCTCAAAGTACAATCCAATGGTGCATTTGATGTTATAAGATAACTTGCCAAAACGGGATTCACTGTCTCGATAGTAAATGAGTGTGTGACCTATACGAGCGTAAGTAATTGAAATTATAAGTCTTTGGCCAAAGCATATAAACTATCCCGTGATTGTCACTGAGGGTAGTTTGGTAATTTCACAATATTAAGATTCTTAGTACAGTATCAAGTTCTATGAGTTTGACTAAACCATGATTCTTACTTGATCAGGTCACGTCGGCGAAAAGTTTATACACATATGGTATTCGTAGTCAAGGTTCGTGATGACATGAGCATTTCGTTTTCAATTGGGTTACGATTTGGTTCCACGGTGCTAGCTGGGTGACAAACTTATCCTTTGAAATCCTCCCATTGCCAATTAAATCGAACCTGGAGAGTCGCACTATGTGAAGAAAAGGAATATTTCCTTAAGTTAGGGGTATTTTGGTAAAATCACATTTGATGTGAATTGTTTGACAAAATAGATAGCATGACTTAATTAAAGATATTTAATTGGATTAAATAAATTAATTAAATCATATTAATTCATAAGTTAAATTAATTATAAATTGATTTATAAGTTAAATTATATTAATTGGATTATTGTGATTAATTAATTACCAATTGGATTGGACTTGGATTTAATTAATTACACATGGGCTAAGTGAAAACAAAGCCCGAAGCCCATTTGGAATAGGCCAAATCGGGTGCCCCTCACTGAGTAATCCTGGGGGTGTCTTTTACTTGGTATAAGAATTTAGTCAGTGTCAGAACTCCAAACAGACAAGTCATTGTTTTAGAATTTGACATTGAGCCAAACTAAACCTAGAGCATTAGGAAAGAAAATCCCCCCTCTCCATTCGTCTTGCCGCCTCCAATAGTTGTCGAGGAGGAGATCGAGCTTTTCTTGGAGAATGTGTCTTCCGCGTGATTATCTAGAGGCAGCAGTTCGGGGCTGCTGCTGATTAATCAAGAATCGATTGACAGAAAAGGTAATTCGATTACTTTTGACAACTTTCGTTAATTGATCTATATGCTAATATCATGAATATCTCTGAATCGGATTCTCGGGAGTGATTCGGATTACAAAATTTTATCGGCTAGACCGAATCACAACAGTGGTATCAGAGCCAAAATTCGAGAATATCATGATATCCATTGTATATTTATTTGTTTTAATTGTTATAATATCATAAACATGTGTTTACGTATTGTATGTAAATTTGGCTAATTTATATTATGCATGCTTATCTGTAAAATATTAATTTTTTCATGAGTTGAATTGGATTTACTAGGTAAAACGAAAAATTGAATTGGATTCATGTCTTTTATGAAAATTGCATTTTTTTTGAAAAATCGCGGCGTCCGGAGAGGCGGAATGCCATCGCCGGCGCTGCTGCTGCCCTCGCCTTGGGGGCGGTGGTAAGGGGTGTTGGGCTTTAACGATAGGCTTGGCCCAGCGCATGAATCTGTGGTGTGCATGTGTGCGCTGGGCCAGGATACGTTGGGTCGAGCCCAGCACACGGTCGATATGCCCTGGGCTCATGATAAATAGCGCTGGGCTTGGCCCATCACATGTTAATATTTTATTTTATTTTATTTCTAGACTTGGCGCATCGCAATTAATTAATAATGTTGGGCCAAGCTCGGCTATTGTTTAATTAATTGGGTATTTTTTTGTATTTGGCCTAATATAATTAATTATAGGGCTTGGCCCAAATGATTTAAATTGGAATTGACCAATTATCAATTAATTAATCATATGGGTTCGATTCAAATTGAAAACCATAACCTAAATATTTATCAAATATACAACCCTAAATAAATTTCGTTTCAACCTCTAATTTGGATTTAGTGAAGAAATTTTAATTGGATTTAAATTTATTCAAAAACCCTACATTGGATTTAGGAAAGCTAAATTAGATGTAACTTTATTCTAAATTAGATTTAGATACTTTATTTAAATTGGATTTAAACTTAAAAAAAATGCCAATTGAACTTAGAATTGTTCAAAGTCTTAAATTGGATTTAAAACTCTTTTTCAAAGATGATATATATTAAATTGGACTTATTAAATTAGATTTAAATATCTCTTTTCTTTTACGGATATTGCTATGTGTTTAGATTAAATTACCCATTGGACTGTATTTGATGATAGTCAATCTTTAATTAGATTAAAGTATTCAAAGTAAATTAGATTTATTTTGATAATATTAAATTGGATTTAATTGAGGAATAAATTGGATTTAATCAAGAGATTGAGTTGGATTCAATCATAGATTAAATTAGATTTAATCTTAGACTAAATTAGATTTAATCACACATTAAACTGAATTTAAAGGATAAATTCACATATGTATTTTAAATTGCTTATGTGCCCCTTAACATATGTGATGGTGACACCATGTATGGACTTAGGGTTTTATTTAAGCTGTCTTACCTGGGTTGTGTTGGGCCGGTTTTGAGCCCCCAAGTTTGTATCTTCAATTCATAGATTTTTTGTATAGGTTATTTCTATGTAATTATTTTAGAGATAGGCCCAAATGGCGGATCATGGTGGCACATGAAGTCTTGGAGATTCAAGAAGATTAGATCTTTATATAGGGTCCAACCCTTGTAATAGATAGGACCCTTCCCCGATCACTCATTGGCTCGAGTTGATCTAGATAGTCCACACATGTGTGTGTTGTTAGAATTGCTAGGCTTATTCCTATGCATTTCCCATTATTGCGCGATAAAGAAATTAATGTGCAAAGTGAGACCAACCTAATAACATTATCGAATGTTATAATTCTCCCATATTAAATGTTGAGTAAGTAAAGGGGCATTGGATGTCCTAGCTCTCCATCAAACTTTAGAAGATAGGTTCATTTTTAGTGTGTGGCATATGCCCGGAATAATGGGGTCATGCATCAAGACATGGTACTCTATCTTCTCTACTGCATTTGATGCCTTCATGTCGAAACAAATTTCGCCCCTTATATCGTTCAAGGTTGCAAGACGAGATTAAATTGTTAGAATAAAAGGAGTTGATGGAATAAATGACTCAGATGGATCACCACCTATATATCGAAAAAGTTTGTGGTTCAGTGATCCATAAGCTAAAGGAGATTGAATCATCGGTTGGACTGATTGATGTTTGACATCACCTAAATGATCTAACGAGCCATATATCGTTCAAGGTTGCAACCTGTTTAGATCGTTGGGGAAATAAATCACTCGCTATGAAACCAATCCAACGAGGTTTCTGATTATTGTAGTGGGAGTGCAATATTTCGAGAAAAATAGCGGGAGTCAAGTAAATATTGAAATCTTTGATTTTACATGAAAGTACATAATAACACATCTAATCGAAAATCTTGGTTAATTTTCTGTAGTTTATTTCCATCACAATGACAAACCCTTTGACAATATTACTTGAGAAAAATGTCCTCACTGGACCAAATTTTGTTGATTGGATACGAAATCTGAGGATTGTCCTCAGCCTTGAATCTTTGGGACATGTGCTCGATGAAGAAATGCCTGAAGTCCCTGACCCTAGATCTTTTGAAGATCGGCTTGCCCGTGAAGAATGGATTAAAGCCGACACTCGTGTCAAGGGGTACATGCTGGGATCGATGACTAATGAACTGCAATGATCTCATGAAAAGATGGGAACGGCTGCTGAAATCATAGTTCATCTAAAGGAACTCTATGGAGAGCACAACAGGACTGCTCATTATGAGACTTCATCTCAACTCTCTGGCGCGAGAATGAAGGAAGGAGAGAAAGTTGGAGATCATGTTTTGAAGATGATCTCCATGTTCGAGAGATTGGAAGCCCTCGACTTCTCTATGGACTTTCAATTACAAACTGATATCATCCTTCAGTCACTACCCAAGTCTTTTTCGCAATGGATAGTGAATTTCAATATGAATGACATTGAGTGTTCACTGCCGGGTCTTTTGAACAAACTCACAAATGCTCAATCACAAATGGACCCCAAGATGAAAGAGACTGCGTTTGTCGTTTCTATTGATTCAAAGAATCAGAAGAAGAAACGAGGCAAGAAGCAAATGGGAGTGACAAATTCTTCTGGGAAGATCAAAGTCAAGGGAAACCAAAAGAAGAGGTTCAAGGGCAGGGGCCCAAAGAATACAGACATCTGCCTCCACTGCAAAGAAGCAGGGCATTGGAAGCATGACTGTCAAACGCTAAAAGCAGAAAATAAAGCAGGTACAAAACTTTATCTTTTTGAAACAAATCGTTCTATGAATATATTTTCTACTTCTTGGATTCTAGATTCCGGAGCTAGTGCTCATATTTGTGTTTTGAACCAGGATCGAGAAACAAGTAGAAAGCTGGATGAGAACGAAGTGATGATCAATGTAGCTAGGAAGCGGACACAGCGTGGCTGCGACTCACATTGGAATTACTTCTGTTTCATTAATTTCTGGACATCAAATTAGATTAGATGATTGCTTTGTTTTGCCCAATGGGCTCAAGAATATTATTTCTATTCCTTTATTAGTCAGGAAAGGATATTTGTTTAATTTTAAACATACTTCTTGCGATATTTATTTTGAAAATAAATGTGTTGGCTCTGCATCTTTAATTAATGGTTTATAATATTTGAATGTCTGAAATCAATGTATGGTTAATACTATGACTAAAAAACGTAGTATGAATGGAATAAACCAAAAACTCATATGGCACATTAGACTAGGACATGCCGGTGAATTTAAGATTCACGAATTGGAAAAACGTGGACTCATTGGTCCACTTGGGTCTGACCCATATCCGACTTGTGAATCGTGCCTTAAAGGCAAGATGACTAGATCACTGTTCACTGGACATTTCTAAAGGGCAAATGAAGTTTTAGGATTAATCCACACTGACATTTGTGGGCCCCTCAAGGATGCCGACCTTGGAGGTTTTCAGTATTTTATAACCTTCATAGATGACCACTCTAGGTATGGTCTAGTTTATCTGATGAAGTATAAATTCGAAGCACTTGAATGATTCAAGGAATTCAAAGCTTTGACTGAAAAACAAACTGGGCACAATATTAAGGCACTGAGATCTGATCGAGGTGGCGTATACATGAGTGCCAAGTTTAACAAGATCTTAAAAAAACAAGGTATAGTATTACAACTAACTCCTCCAGCAAACCCCACAACTCAACGGAGTAGCAGAAAGAAAGAATCGTACTCTGTTGGACATGATTAGCTACACCGATTTACCCATCTCGTTGTGGGGACATGCTTTGCTTACAGCTGCACACATTCTAAACAAATGTCCCTCGAAATTTGTTCCCACTACAATATATGAGATATGGAGCGGTAGGAAGCCTAGTCTGAAGTACATAAGAATATGGGGTTGGCCAGCATATGTAAAGAAGACCAAGGTAGAGAAACTAGAAGATAAATCCTTGAAAGGACATTTTATCGATTTTCCCGTAGATTCAATGAAATACCTCTTTTACCTGCAAAATGATCATAGGATCATCGTGGCCTTGCAAGCCCACTTTCTTTCATTCGAGAAGGTGGTGCAGGTAGAAAGATTGTTTTGGAAGAACAAGATAACATCCCTTCGGAGGCATCAGTTCAAGAATCTGAACCCAACTTGACATAACCATCATAGTGACGATCTAGCAGAGTATCTCAACATCCTGAGAGATATGGCTATCTGCACAAAACGCAACATTATTTGTATGTCGTTGCAGAAGGAAGCCATAAAGATGATCCCTTTGACTATGATGAAGCAACGATGGATATAGATTCATCTAAGTGGCTTGAGGCTATGAAATCAGAGATTGATTCGATATATTCGAACCAAGTCTGGACTATTACTGATCTACCAAATGGAGTACTACCAATCAGTTGCAAATGGATCTATAAGAAAAAGGTTAGTCCGGATGGCAAGGTGGACACCTATAAGGCCAGGCTAGTGGGAAAAGTTTATAGTCAAAATGAGGGCATTGACTATGAGGAAACCTTTTCGCCAGTAGCCATGATCAAATCTATTAGAATTCTGCTAGCCATAGCTGAAAACTTAGACTATGAAGTCTGGCAAATGGATATAAGACCGCAACTTAAATGGACATTTGGATGAGGACATTAAATAAATTTTGGATTCCAACCCAGGGGCTTTATATCCGAAACTGACTCTAATAAATTTTGCAAACTTAATCAGTCCATTTATGGACTGAAGCAAGCTTCTCGGAGTTGGAATCTGAGGTTCGATGAAGAAGCTAAGAAATATGGCTTCATCAAGAATGAAGACGAACCGTGTGTCTATAAAATAGTTAGTGGGAGCAAGTTGACATTCCTGGTACTATACGTAGATGATATACTACTTATAGGGAATGGCATAGGCTTATTGACTTCGGTCAAGACATGGCTCTCAAGTACATTCTCCATGAAAGACTTGGGAGAAACGACCTACATTCTAGGAATCTGCCTTTAAAGAGATAAAGCGAATATAATGATTGGTCTCTCCCAAGCACTCTATCTAGAGAAAGTCCTTATGAGATATGAAATGCATAACTCTAAGGGAGAACTTTTGCCCATGAGACAAGGCATTCTTCTTTCCAAATCTATGAGTCCCAAAATGGACAAGGATAGAATGGAAATGAAGAATATACCCTATACATCCGCTATGTGTAGTCTCATGTATGCAATGTTATGCATGAGGCCAGATCTAGCACATGCTGTAAACATAGTTAGTAGGTTTCAAGCTAACCCGGGGGAATCTCACTGGACAGTAGTGAAGTGTATCTTAAAGTACTTAAGAAGAACTAAAGATATGCTACTAATATATGGGAATGGAGAATTAAAGGTGGATGGTTATACTGACTCAGATTTTCAATCTGATACGGATGACCTTAAATCTACCTCTGGGTACATATTCACACTCTGTGGAGGAGCACTGTCTTGGAAAAGTTCCAAGAAAAGTACAACTGCAGACTCCACAACGGAGGCAGAATATGTGGCAGCCTCTGAGGATGCCAAAAAAGCTGTTTAGATGAGAAAGTTCAAAACTAAACTTGGAGTGGTTCCTAGCGTGGAAATTCCGTTGCCACTATGGTGTGATAACAACAGAGCAATTACACAAGCTAAAGAACCAAGGTCTCACAACAAATCTAAACACGTGATGAAAAAACATCATATAATACGAGAAATCGTTGGAAGAGACGATATCGCCGTGCAGAAAATAGCCTCAGCCGAAAATGTGATTGACCCACTCACTAAGCCATTATCATAGGCGGTGCTAGATAAACATCTTGAGAAGATGGGAATCAAATACCATAGCGATTGGCGTTGAGTGCAAATAGGAGATTGTTAGGTGTATGCCCTCAATGCCTAAGAGAAATTAGATTGTGTAGGGATTCGATAAGTTATTTGCACAACACATTGGATATTTCTATTTATAGAATAAAAGTTTTGATGTTGTTCATATAAATCTAATGGCATTTAAATGTATTGAACAAATTATTCCAGTAGATTTCAAGATAGGCTTTCCACCTCTTATGGAGAAGAGGAGGCATTGGAACAGTCCAGTACTTAATCTCTAAAACTGGGAGTTCGTGAGTTAACGAATATTAATTGGGCATTAATATTCAACTCATATGATACCTTCTTTGATAGGGAAGTGTCAGTCATACACTGATTTGATTGTGGGAGCTGGTGTCATGAATATGATTAATGGAATTGACATATTTGAACTCGGCTCACATTAATCCGATCAAATGGGTATTTACTCTTTGACAGTCAATGATCGGGATTAAGATTGTGATAATATGTGTGAACTTTACGCCTGAGGAGTCATTTATAACATGCTTGTAATATTGGATATGTTATCAAAGTAGTTAGACCCGTATCACCTGTTAGGTGGGGTCGAACTCGAAGTACAATCCAATGGTGCATTTGATGTTATAAGATAACTTGCCAAAATAGGATTCACCGTCTCGACAGTAAATGAGTATGTGACCTGTACGATCGTAAGTAATTGAAATTATAAGTCTTTGGCCAAAGCATATAAACTATCCCGTGATTGTCACTGAGGGTAGTTTGGTAATTTCGCATTATTATGATTCTTAGTACAGTATCAAGTTCTATGAGTTTGGCTAAACCATGACTCTTACTTGATCAGGTCACGTCGGTTAAAATTTTATACACATATGGTATTCGTAATCAAGGTTCATGATGACATGATCATCTCGTTTTCAATTGGGTTACGATTTGCCTCCATGGTGTTGGCTAGGTGACAACCTTATCCTTTGGAATCCTCCCATTGTCAATTAATCGAGCCTAGAGAGTCGCGCTATGTGAAGAAAAGGAATATTTCCTTAAGATAAGGGTATTTTGGTAAAATCACATTTGATGTGAATTGTTTGACAAAATAGATGGCATGACTTAATTACAGATATTTAATTGAATTAAATAAATTAATTAAATCATATTAATTCATAAGTTAAATTAATTGGAAATTAATTTATAAGTTGAATTATATTAATTAGATTAATGTAATTAATTAATTAGCAATTGGATTGGACTTGGTTTTAATTAATTACACATGGGCTAAGTGAAAACAAAGCCCGAAGACCATCTGGAATAGGCCAAATCGGTCGCCCCTCATTGACTAACCCCGGGGGTGTCTTTTACTTGGTATAAGAATTCAGTTAGTGCCAAAACTCCAAACAGACAAGTCATTGTTTTAGAATCTGACACTGAGCCAAAATAAACCTAGAGCATTAGGAAAGAAAAACCCCTCCCTCTCCATCCGTCTAGCCGCCTGCAATAGTTGCCAAGGAGGAGATCGAGCTTTTCTTGGAAAATTTTTCTTTTGCGTGATTATCTAGAGGCAGGAGTCCGGGTTGCTGCTGATTAATCAAGAATCGATTGACGAAAAAGGTAATTCAATTACTCTTGACAACTTTCGTTAATTGATCTATATGCTAATATCATGAATTTCTCCGAATCGGATTCTCGGGTGTGATTCGGATTAAAAAAATTTATCCGCTAGACCAAATCACAACACCGATGTCCCAGAGCGGGCCACAAATATCTCACCTAATGTTTGTGGATGATCTTTTACTCTTTGGAGAAGCCTCTGTTAGACAGGTTCATTCGACTATGAATATTCTAGGAAAATCATGGATTTATTTTTCCAAGAAGGTTAAGTCCAAGCTCAAGAATTGCATAGCTCAAGTCATGAGTCTTAGTGTTACTGATATTCTCGGGCGATACCTTGGCATGCCTCTTTACCACTGTCGGGTTCTTAAACGGGACTACGTATTCCTTCTAGAAAAGGTCAAGGAATGACTAATGGGATGGAAATGCAAACATTTGTCACTTGTGGGATGGGCTACGTTAATTAAGGCAGTTACCGAAGCTATTCCCATCTATCATATGCAAACTACTCAACTAACTCTGGGTACTTGCGATGCTATTGATAAGGCGAATAGAAAGTTCCTATGGGGGGGGGGGGGGTATGAATACTAAATGGGAAATGCATTTGATTAAATGGGACACAGGGTGAAAATCTTAGGAAAATGGGGGTTTGGGTTTACGGAGGCTTCGAGACATTAATCTCGCACTCCTCGGGAAACTAAGTTGGCAAATTCTCACGGATAAATCAAGGTCATGGGTCCAAGTGATCGTACACAAATACATTCGAAGGTAACGAACTCAGGTCACATATATGGAAAAGCATTTTGGCTACTCTACAGCTCCTCCGGAAAGTAATTCAGTGGATTGTGGGTAATGGCGAGTCCATACGCTTTTGGACAGATGATTGGATCGTTGGCGGGCCACTTTCGCTACTTATAGACCAAGACCTGACTATGGACACAACCAACAAGACTGTTGTAAGCTACTAGCATCCACAGATTGGCTGGGACTGGGATGAACTCTGGGAATTACCATCGGAGAATATGGCTACCCTGAATGACATAAATCTGGACATCAACGGGAACCAAGTTGATACCCCGCGATGGAAGTTAACCCCCAATGGTAGATACAATTGCAAGAGTGCCTATGCGGAACTCACATAAGACACCGACACCAATCGGGAAGCTAAGTAGTGGAATAGGATTTGGAAATCTCATGGGATGCACAGGCGCAAAAAGTTCGTTTAGCTTGTTTGGCATGGACGCATCCTCACGCGATCTACTCTAATACTCACGGGGGATTATGGAGTCTGATATGTGTGCTCAGTGTGGAGGTGGTGTAGATTTGATTCTCCACGCTCTTCGTCATGGGCTCGTGAAATTCAGACTAATATTGTTCATCCAAAATGGCGTGCTATTTTTTTTGTAGGAACGCATAAGAGCTGCATTGACTGGAACTTAACCAACGTTGCGAACAGGTATGCTAATTGTGATGATTGGACAATGGTCTTTACTACAACAATTTTTTTTCTGTGGCAGGTTCGGAACGAGGTTATCCATGGAACGCGAGCAGAGGTCCCGAGCTTTGACTTGGGGCTAGTGCTTTCGACCCGGACAAAATGCGCTTGCACATTCGGACAGGATGGACCAAACCCCCCTTGGGGTACACTAAGATTAATGTTGATGTTGCGGTGACCGTAAACACGAATGTTCTCCGTAATCGTGTAGGGGTCGGGGGAGTTATTAGATACGAGCACGAAAAATGGATCAAAGGCTTCGGTGGGAGTATTGATTCATGTGTGGTGTTGGAAGCAGAGATAAGAACTATTCTACTAGGGTTGGAATTTGCGTGGGATGCTGGATTTAAAAAAGTGATACTTGAATCTGACAGTAAAACAGCAATCTCGAGTATTGGGGACGCTTCCATTGCCAATCACCACTTTAATGTGATAGCTGACATCTGGAAAATGCTAGATCGGGATTGGGATGCCTCGTTGTGCCATATTTGGCATGAAGCTAATCAAATAGCAGATGAACTAGCTAGAAAAGGTTTAAATACCAACATGTAATCGATAAATGTACCAGATATGCGTAGTTTTTATTTTCTCACTTTAGATGAAGATGGTCACAAGTGGCCACGTTTGATAACTATTAGCTCGGGTTTGTCGAGCTAAGCACTTTTGGGTAACCCAACCCCCCCCCCCCCCCCCCCCTCTTGGAATAAAGAAAAAATTAATTTCTCGTCCTGCCTCTATATTCTTTGGAAAAAGTCTAAAATACCCCCCAACTATGAAAAAAGCTACACAATGCACTTCCTTTTTCAATCTTCCACCTGGTTTATTCAGAAAAGAAGAAAATAAGATGAGAACTTCTTTTCTTTGTGCTCTCTTCCTCCTCTCCTCCTTTGTCCCTATGCTCTATAACCACCACCATATGAAACCATTGTCCTTCTCAGAAATGGAGCTAGCAATTTTACCAAGCGGAGCAAGATTTGGAGCAAAAATAATACAAAAGCTTTTTACTATGTAATTTTTAACACTTAATATCTTTTTCCTCTTCTAATTTTTTTTTCAAACCAACAAGTAAAGCTCTATTTGCCGAACATATCAAACTAACCCTGAACAATTTTTTGTGTTTAATAAGTATTGAAGTTTTTCTTGATTTGTTTAAAATAAATCGCAAGATAAGTACAACAAAATAAGCGACTCGATCTCGACACTTGTTCGACTTGATTAAAGCTTGACTCGGTTAAAATTCACAAGCTCAAACACAAATTTTGAAGTTCGATAATAATTCAAACACATTTTAACAAAAACTCGTTCAACTCGATTTGACTCATTTATTTCCCTAAATATAAATATAATATTTCTTACTAATTTAAAATATATTAACACGACATTTTTATAACTGAGCTAATAAAACATAATTTCTAAAATACGTAAACAAGAAATGATCATAACATTAAATAAAATATAATAAGGTTAAGATTTCAATTTTCAAAATTTCGGATAAAAAATCGTAATCATCATTATATTCCATTAATAATATCTAGTATCATGAGCATTGATTATAAAAAATAAAAAATTTAAGCAAATTATACTTTTGACAATAGAAAGAAGAAAAATGTATAAAAACTGCCTAAAATTGAGTGTAAAAAAACGAAAAGATCGATTAAGAACAAGTTTACTCGTAATACTATTCATATTGTAGTTTTATTGAGCAAATTTGTTATACATACTTTTTATCTTTACAAGAAATAACGTATGTTAATACAGGGAAAATATGGAATTTTCATACAATTATATACTAAATTTGAAGATTGATGAAAAATTGAAGGGATTATAGACCCTTTTCCTCCTTTCATGTTCTTCTGCTTCTCACATTCTAATCCCGCGTAGATTACTTATGGTTTTGGACTCTCTTTTTTAGTGCACAAATTTTAATAAACAAACAATGCTGTAATATGAGTAACTTCGTCGCCTTCATATACCTAAGGTTCCCTGTACTTGTTGTATATACAATCTCGTCCTACTTAATCATGCAAGCTAGATGAAGCCCACGTTTTCTTATATAATTGCAAGTGTGTATCTTATTTGATAATTTCTTATATATACACAGTTTAGTAAAATATGTACTCCAGTTTTGCATTTTTAGTACTGTAAACCAAATATTTGGATGAAATATTAGTAACTCATGTAGATGAACACCCTAATTGAGTCCAAACTTCGTTTATTAAACAATAATAATATCGTAATTGTTTTGGGGATTTTGACATCAAATTGGGTAGTTATACTGAATTGTCTCATATAAATACAATACATTCTTCAATATGCTTATTTTAGTTTTACTACATGTCAGCACAGATTCATACTCGATGCTTGTTAATTAAATTAGAGTGTGTGGTATACATGCGCACTGTGTGAAATATCGAAATTATAAAAAAATATCACTATATCTATTTATAGAAAATTATTTATTCTCACACAGAATAAAAATTATACTTTTGACTTTAGAAGAGGAATTTTCATTAATCAGATAAACTGCCTAATATTTATGAAAGGTCGATTAAGAACAAGATATGAATAAATCAATCTAAGTGTTGAGAGATGAAAAGAGATGGAGATTAAGATTTAATATTAAAAAATGGAGGGATTACAGATACAATAAAAATGTACATTGGAGCTGGAGAGATAATGGTAAGCGAATTGTAGAGAGAAGTAAGGAAGTTAATAATAAGGGATGGAAATTTTTTGTTTCATATGTGAAATTGAGAAAATGATAAATCAAAAGTTGGGTAAAACCAAAACCCCTCCTCCTAGTTGGTTAAGTATTAGGTGACCCAAGTTGTCATTTAATACGTATAGATATATTACAAAATGTTATTCAATTACGGTGAAAAAATTGACTAAAAAGTACGAAACGACGGAATCGTAGACATATAAGTATAGTATTAGAAACTTATCAGCATGCCTCCATCAATTAAAATATTTGGAAATAAGCTTCATAGAACTATAGGTGAGAACAAAAAAAAGAAATGAAAAAAAAACTTTGAATGGAAAGACTGAAACTTTGAAAATCAAAAGAAAAAAGGATAGTGAAAACATGAGTGGAAAAGTCTGGAAAATCTATTTTGGATCGAGAGCATTTGTCTCCGGTCCACTTTACACCATAAATTCACAAGGGATGGTCGGGTAGGGTGGTTTTCATCACCCACCCACCATGTGAAAATCACCCCACCCCTTATAAATTTGTGATGGATAGTAGACCGAGACTAATACTTTCGGTCCACCATAGTATTATTTGAAAAAGTCTTAAAACAATAAATATATATTATTTATTGAAAATGAATTTTGAGTTTTTATTGAAAAATATATATTATAGAAGTTCGTGTGAAAATGTTAATTTTTTTTGTTTGTTTGGATGTGTTTTTGAAAAATGTTTGGAAGTTGTGTAGATGTGATATAAAGTTGATTAAATTAGTTATATATGTAATAATGATAGGGATAAGAATTAGAATACTATTTTATTTATGATAACGTAAGAAAGAGAATAAGTTGGATAGTTGAATTGTATAATTAATGAAGAGAGAGAACGAAGTGGTTATAATGATGACATGATGAGTAATTATATAGGGAAATGTGTGGTAAAATTTGAAATTGAAGCATTTTCTGTAGAATTTGGTTTGATGTGAATATTTTCGTTTTTTAATGATCCAAAAAATGAAAATACAACCTGAAAAACACAACCATACATGGCCTTACAAAGCCGAACAACACGACGAGTTTGAAAGTATCAACAAAACCCACTAACACATTAATTGATAATTACAATTTTGAAGTAAAAAATTTGGTTTTTGAAGTGGCCCATTAACACATCCATTGATAATTACATTGTTAGTTAACAATCAACACATTCACTGATAATTAATTACATTGTTGGATAACAATCACATCTACTGATGGCTCCAAATCATTATTTTTTTTTTTATAAGACACCTCTCGCTTTCTTGACTGGAAATTGGAAAGTGAATTTGCGAGGTAGGAGAGAGAGAGAGAGAGTGTGAAGAGAGAATCGTTGAATTGGGAACTGTGGGGGGGCTGTGTTGTATTTTTCACATTTATAAGTGCCCGCTAAAATTTCGAATTTGCTCCCTTGAGTTTCCAAAAATTGTAATTTGTACCTTTGAGGATCATATTTATGTTATTTTCTATTTTGGTGTTCGGCTTTGGATTAAACTGTAATTTGGTCCCTGTTGTTTCAAAGGTGGCTGAATTACTTCTTTTAACCTTTTTTTTTAATAGTGAATCGATTACGTAGAACATGTAATTTTTTATTGGTTAAACTAAAGTTTAGATAGGATCGGCTTCGATCACCTATCAGGGTCACGACATGCCTCTAGGTCCATATATTGCTTACAAAGGTACTCATAGATCGCCCATCATGACTGCCCTCATGTCGACAGAGGGAATTAAACACACAACTTTTTGAGGCGAAGTGATCCGTCTTTACCAACTGAGCCAAATAGTACGCGAGAAATTCTAGCCTGCTCATGGCTCGGCCAAACTCATGTGTATTTTTTAAAATAACTTACCAATTATATGACAAGTTTAATTGACTCTCCTTGTAAAAAATATTTGGGTGGGGCCAAGCCGAGACTGGGCTAGAGTTTTCCCTTGTATTGGCACATATGAAACATGCAATAAATATCAATTAGTAACAGTTTACAACCAACTAACAACTAATATAATCAACTAACAACCAAGGTATTAAATTTCGGTTTCGGTGCAAATTTTAGAGTAGTAAATTTAGAAAAATTTCGATAAAAATTTCGGGGATATCTAAAATTTCGATTTCCATTTTAGAGAAATCATAGAAATGTATAAAATACTTGGAAGTTTTCAATAAAAATATAGATAACTTTAATTATCATAATTATGCATATTTTATATAAATAATATTGTATATGTAATATATGTATAGTGAATTTTGTTAAGTAGTATGACTAAAATTTGTGGCGAAAAATATAAAACAAATATGATTTGAAAGTAAAGTAATAACATAATCTCCTAGGAACTTTATTAAAACAAAGTACCACAATTTTAATACAAATCATCATTTAAAACCACATTAAATTTCTCGGAGGATCGAAATCGCTATCATTGGTCTCTCTCCTTTCTCCACTTTCGTACTGCATGCACAAATTATTAGTTAAATATTGACAGTATTCATCCCATGACATTGAGTGTTGGAATGGACTAATTTTGAATCTTATTTGAAAATAAATTATTGTAAATAATATTAAAATTTGGAAAATGTCGGGAAATTTCGTTAAATTTTTAACAAAATAGTTTTTTTATTTTAAGTTTCGGGAAATTTCGAGTTTCGACAAAAGTTTCGTGAAATTTCAAGTTTCGACAAAAATTTCGGGGATTTCGAGTTTCGACAAAAATTTCGGGAAATTTCGAGTTTCGACAAAAGTTTCGGGAAATTTCGGTAGATATTCTGCAAAATTGGATAGAAGGTGAGATTTCGCTTCCAGACCCCCGAAAATCCAAAATTTCGACATTTCGGAGGAAATTTAAGACCATGCTAACAACTAACATGCAATGAAAATTGCAATTTTCATCCCATAAGTTATGCTCATTTCAGTTTTGATACCATTAATTACGGGTGTACTATATTTAGGGGTGTTTACGAGCCGAGCTCGAGCCGAGCTTGGTCATTTTTCCAAGCTCGAGCTCGAGCTCGATCGAGCCGTATAGCATGAGCTCGAGCTCGATTATTTTCACTGAGCTCGAGCTAAATATATATATTTTTTATTTTTAATAAATTATATTAGGCATTCAAATATTTTAAATGTAACTTCAACTCGTCCAATCAAAACTATAATATATATAGATATCTCAATATTAAAATGCACAGAAAAATATTAATTAAAAAAATATATATATAAAGAGAGCTCGCGAGCCGGCTCTTGGGGGATGTTAACATCTGATTCAAGTTGTTTTTATCTTTAAAATGATATGGTTGAGCTCCAATTTGAAGATTTTGAGTGGCCTCCAAGTGTTTGATGAGAGTTTTGAAAAAATTATGTTGTAAGTCACTCTAGCTAACGTGAAGGCTCGTGCTTATTCGAGCATCAATTTTTGGAAAAATTCTCGATGGCTCGAGCCGAGTTTTTTTAGACGAGCCGGCTCGACCGAAAAATGCAATTTTCCCTCCTTTATCTTTGTGCTCTACTACCACCACCATGAAGCCATTGTCTCTTTCAGGGATAGAGGCAGAGATTCTACTAAGGGGAGCGAGATTTGGTACAAAAGAATATAAAAAATTTACTATGTAATTTGTAACTATTGATATTTTTCTTCCCATCTTTTTCTATAAGTCAGTTAGCTATAAATGCTTATATGTAATATAAATAAAGTTGAAATACGAACCAAACTACTTTATATTTAACTCAATATTTATTGCTAAATGCTCAGCTCGATTAACAATCACAAGCTCAATCATAAATATATTTTCTCTATTTTTTGGATGATTTTTTTCTAGATATTAAGGTTTTTGCTAGATTAATTGCAAAGTCCTTAGGATTTTGTGATACTTTTTTATTTTATATGAATCAAAAACATCCCTTTAGATAAGATATAAGACTCAATTTTGACCATTTAAACTATTTGATCCCAAGGTCCATAATTAAAGTCATTATTTCAGTTTTAATCTTTAATTTAATGATGATACGGACATTTTAGTCAATAGGTCTAACAAACCCATGCAAATAACATGCTGGATCAAAATCAAATCCCTTATTATACGCAATAACAGATTCCTGTTCCCTTTTTAACTATTCCTTCCAATTTCAGCTCCCAGAAAGTTACGATTGATACAGAAAACATTAAATTCATATTCGATTCATATATCATCAATTAAATTCGGAGCTCGGAATCATATTCATCAATTGAAGTATAATCTCAAGTGCATCAATTGGGCATTTTTTCAAACATTAGCTTAGTTTGTGATTACGTTTTCATGGCTGAGATCGACACAGGTATGCGTAATTATCATCATATCTTCTGAGTTTTATGAAAAATGTATGTTTATGTTGTACATCGACTCGGCTTAGATGTCAATATACAGTATATATAAGTGTGATATACAACAGCGTATACCTGAAGTTACAGTTGGTTTAATTGATCATGCAGCCAGTTTTTGTGTATATATTATGCAGTAAATTAATCACCATTATACAGTATATTATATTACATTATACAGTTCATATAATAGGGTTATACAGTGTGGAATTAAATGCAATCCTCACAGTCAGTTGAATACTATATACAGTAGAATGTACACAGGTATAGAGTTAGTACAATATTGATATTCAGTGCATGTTAACACATTATACTTTTATGATACATTAACTAATTAGATAGTGTACAGAACATTATTGATTTCATGCAGCAGGTTATTCAATATTATACAGTAAGAAGTCTCGTTAATTATTCTATGCTATATGTTGACACATACTGTTTGTTACATATTAACATACTGTATATCACATATATATTTACTGTATAATATTATATAAGTTACTGAATATTGTTTGTTTACACAGTGTATAATAGTAATACACAAAATGCATGTTATGATGTGTTATACTATATATTCTTAACATGATTAGTAGTGGTTAGCAATAATGATGTTGAGAATCAATGTGTCGGATCTTCATTATCATCCAATTCGATCACATCACCTGGAGGTTCCAAATATTGGGTTCCAGTGTGTGCCCCAGAGGTTATACCTTGCATTGGTAAGGCATTTGAAAGCTTGAAGATTGCATTTGAATTTTACAAAAACTATGCTCGTTTATGTATTTTTGATGTCCGTAAGTGCTCACAAAAAACACATAAGGATGGTACGGTCTTATTGAAAAACTATGTATGCAGTCGTTCCTGTATTTACAAAAACTCCGATGATGTCGGTAGGAAGAAGAAGTTTATGATTGGTCGATGTGATTGTAACGCTAAGATTGTACTGAGGTTTAGTGCTCTAGAGAGATATGTTATAAAGAATTTTGTTGAGCGGCACAATCACGAACTTGCAACAGATCGAAATATTGATTCGTCACAGATAATGTTCTGCCTAAATGCATCAAAGGTGAACATTGGTGTGGTTAGATCACATTCATTTCTAAAGGAAATTGCAGGTGGGTTTAATAATGATGGGTCGACGTCTACAGATTTTAAAAATGCAAAAAGAGATGTGAAGCAATACGTCGGTGAGAATGACAGAGAGATGATTGTTCGGAAATTTATGAATATGAAAAAAGCGTGTGAAGGTTTTTTTATTTGATTATGACACAGATGCCGACGGGTGTATGAGTAGGTTGTTTTGGGCCAATCCTATTGCAATACAGAATTTTGAAATTTTTGGTGATGTTTGCTCGGTCGATGCAACATTTCAATCCAACAAGTAAGCACATTTACTTCATAATAAGATATGATAATGTACATTCTTTTCAATAGTTAATGAATATGCACTGCACAACACATTATAAGTTGTTGTATAATGTAGATACATTTACTGTATAATGATAAGGTACATTTTTTTATTATAGGTAGTGTATATGTAATGTATAACTCCTTGTTAGTCACTGTTTTTGTATAATGTATAATGTATATACAGTTATTGTATAATACATTATTAGTTACTGTTTTTTTGCATTTCTTTTACATATTGTTTTATACTACATTTTCAGGTATCAAAAGAAATTTGTTCCTTTTACCGGTATAGATAACCACAAGAAAATAGTCACATTTGGTGCTTCTCTAATCGCAAAAGAAGACATTGAGTCGTACACGTGGGTTTTCAAAGCTTTTACCAATGCGATGGGACGGGAACTAAACTATATTGTATCTGATTAATGTCTTGTCATGAAGCAGGGTATTCCTAGTGTGTTTATAACTGCTAGGCATCGTCTGTGCGCATGGCATATTATGAAGAAGTTTCCTACCAAGGTTTGTGTCATACCGTATAATTAAGCTGTAGACAGTGTATATTGTATATAGAACTTGCTATTTTTTATGTATATTATGTTTTCATCAACTTTATGATGATATCTGTTTATAGTGTATAATACTAGTTAACATATTGTATAACATGTTATTAATTTGAGTTTTACGTTTATAGATTTCACCGCATACAGGTAAATATGCTGAAGTGATGAGAAAGGTTAATAATTTTATGTATAACGACGACATCACTCCAATTGAGTTTGAAGAGGGATGTAATGCTCTCATTTCAAAGTACGGACTAAGCCATATTGATTAGCTTTCTGAAATTTACGAGAACAGGCATTCATGTGTATCCGCATACTATCTAAATGTTTCGATGGGTGGGATATTGAAGACTACTTCAATTTCAGAGTCTGTTAACTCATTCTTTAACCAGTTTTATGTGAAGGGTGATACAATCATTGAGTTTTATAGTAAATTTGAAAGTTCTATGGACAGACAAAGGAATAATAATGTAAGATTAAATCATGAGTCTTTGGTCTCTAAGCCATCAACCGACACCCCTATGTGGATAGAGGAGGATGCGTCAGAGGTATACACCCGGCGCTGTTTTCTACGATGTTCAAGTGGAGATCAAAGATTCTGCGTATCAAGTGGTACTTCAAAGTCTAAACGTTGTTGATGGTGTGAAATTGTTTGTCGTATGCGATTTCGACAACGAATCAAAGATATACGAGGTATCTAATTCTTTTCATACTATAGGACAATGTTATACATACTGTATATGCACATTATATAGTCTATATGATACAGTTTTGTTTACTGTTTTTTTATGTTTTGTAGGTGAAACATGTTGTATCGAACAATCATGTTGATTGTTCTTGCATATTGTTTTTGACGAGGGGTATTTTCTGTAGATACATTTTGTTTGCATGCAACCATGGCCGAATACACAAACTGCCCGCAGAGTATGTTCTAAAGAGGTGGAGGAAAAATGCAGAAATCATGGCGTCCGATACAATCAACAACCATGTCACACAATATCGCTCGATGATTCAGAAGACTACAAATGATGTGAGTCAAATTTGGATCGACTTTCAAGCATGTTTAAACATTGAGGGTTTTAACAAAGAGAAACTCGAATACATAAAAAATCAATTGGTGGATATAAAGTCTCACTTGAGTGTCGGTGCGGATGACAATAATAAAAACAACAAGAATGTTGTTATCGAGACACTAGTGGGATCACAAATCGAGAACGAGCTCGGGATCAGAAATTCTCAAATGAGCCGAACTAAAGGGTGTGGTAAAAGAATTAAGAGCAGTGTGGAGATATCCAAGAATGTTCCTAAGAGGAGAAAATGTGTTGCATGCGGAAAAGTTGATGGGCATAATGCAAGAACTTGTCCATCAAAGGAAAAATAGAAGTGTTTTCTTTACATTTGTTACTGTATAATGAAGTATTATTCACTGTATAATATAGTCTTATACACTGTATACTGAAGTGTTATTCATTGTATAATGACTCCAGTTTTCAATGTATACTGAAACATTATTGACTATACAATGAAGTGTTATTCAATGTATGTAAAAAATGTCATAATGTCCATTGTATAATTGAGTGTTTTTTGTATTATACAGTTTAATTATGTAATACAATTGAGTATTTTTTATATTGTATAATGAATATGTTGTTTTTTATACTGCATACATGTGTATTGTATAATGTAATTTTATTAACTGTATAATGAACCTTTAATTACTACATAACATGCATATTATGTACTGTATATGTTATGAACACTTTAATGACACACTCAATGAACAGGACAATAACAGGTTATGTGCAGTGAACAAACTTTATAGATTTAAACAACCAAAATAAAAGTTATATTGCAACAAAAACTAATAAATAAAAAAAAATTGTACAATGAAATTTAAAAATCCAGTCTATTAACACCAAATCCACTTGTTGTATCCATTACATGTTGATTACATCTACCCCTTCTTCCCCTTTTTCTATTGGGCTTGTTCATGTTCCACCTCTTTTGACTGTCTGAGGATTTCGTCTTTGAGTGTGTTCAGCTCGAAAGTGAGGATCTTTTCCAGAAAGCCCCCTCAATCTATTGAGTTTCGTAACTTGTGATTTCTGCATTGTATAAATATTAAAGTTAGATAGATAGGAAATAAAATTTTTTAAAAATTTTCATACATATAAATTAAAACGTGTAAAACATTACGTTTTCTGGACCCAATTCTTCAGTCCTCCACAGAGGTAAGTCTCCATGTGACGCATTACAAAAACACCACAATCCTATATGTTTCTGTGTGTACGCCACGACATTGGAAGCCTTACAATTTCTATCGTTGACAACACACTTCCAGCTGGATGGTTGATATCCATCAGGAACTTGACAAACATGTCTCTCTGTTTGAAACAACAAACTAAAAATGTAAAATACAGTGTATAAATATATTAATATACAGTATATTAACATATCATCTTACAGTAGAGTATTATTTTCATTATACAGTGAATAATAAATGATTATGCAGTCCAATATTATACCATTATACAGTACGTTAATATATCAGTACACAACAACTGACTACATCATTATACAGTGTTTTACTATATAATTATACGATACATTACTGTGTAATTTAAAGTTAAGTGAAGCTATACATTGTGTTATAATGTAGATTTAACAATGATATTTGACATCAAAAAAAGTATTAGTGTTTGAAGGATAGGTACCAAAGTGAATGGCACATGTTGATATTTGTCTTTGATCGACACATCCGTCGCGCTGTTGTCAAGGATCTCAATAGCTGGTTGCTTCAAATTAAAGCATATCACGTAGTAGTGTCCAGCGCGAAGAATTGGAAAGACGACCTATATATTGATGGATGAAAGTGGTGTTAATAAAGTTACATAAAATACGATAATTATAACAAATGAACGGTTTTAACTTACCAACGTAACATCGGTTATGTTGACTCTTGGAAACATGCTCATACGATGTTTAATGTTATCCTCGAATTTTTGCAGCAGCGCATCAGTACTTTTGTCTCCTTTGTTTGATGCGAAAAAAATTTGTTATCCATTTTTTTAAAAAAATTAGTTAGTGTGCAGAACATTATAATGTATGTATTAACAAAAGATAAGAATATATATTTTACCGTGTCGGTCAAGTGAAAATAAAATCTGAGCAGCGATGTTGGTGATCTCTTCGCCTCGGCGTTGTTCAACAGGAATGACCAAGTATCAATCACACCAGATAAAAGCTTAGTGCGTTGATCCAAGGACTTTACATCCCAAATAGTGCACATTATATCACCACTCCAGAAACAATAGTCCTGAAAAACCAGTATACAGTTTGTAATGAGTTAGTATACAAAAGGTTAATGTGCATTATAGAGTATGTAATGACACAATATACAGTACATATTATACAGTTTGTAATGATATATTATACAGTAAGTAGTGTTACATTATATAGTGTACATTGAGTTACTATACAGCATACATATAGCATTAACAGGAAACTCAATAAAACAAATGTATTTAAAAATGATATGTACTCACATGTCGTCATCATCAACATGCTTCATCCAATCCCAAAGTCTTTTTTCATTTGCGCCCTGCTTTGAGCTTATCTGCACAACCCGTTGAATGTACAGAGAACACGTGTCTGGCACTGGTTTTAACGGTCTCCTTTGTTCACCAATGATCTCCACGGCAGCAGGTTTAATGGTGTCATTTGAAGACGATGGAGGCTTTTGTTCTGTGACATTGGTTGCATCATCATCGTATAGTCTAGCCATTGACACCGCCCAAGCCATTACACTATCACCCGCTTCAGCCCGTTGCCTTTTATCCAGCGGTGTTTGCTGTGACAACAAGTTAAAACTTGGGATTGAGAGGGTCATTGGTTCCTGTGTTGTAACTTCTTCTGCTTGTTGTACTTTCGGTGGCGTTAGTTGTGACAACAAGTCAAAAGTTGGTCGTGACTGCATTGGCGTACTCATCGTTGTTTCGGGTGCGACTTCTTCGGGTTGGATAGGCTGATCAGCCTCGGCTGCACGTTGTTCAGGGGATGGAGGTTTTTCTTGTTGCTCGGTAGGCTCTGCGTTGTGAGGAACAACTAGTGTTTCGTCTTCCATCACCGGTTGTCTTCTGTACAATCTTCCAACAGTAGTGAACACCATTTGTTCAATTTCTTTCAATCGTGGATTTGATGGGAGTAGGGAATCACACGACTGCATGTAGCCATTGTACATGATAATATTGTCCATCAGGTTCAATGCAGCCCATTCCAAATTGGCCAGCATCCCCTGTGTATATTTTAAAAATAATTAATGTACAATATTATTGATTACTGTATGGGTTATTTATAGCCACTGTATAACATTTTAGTAGTTAATGTATGTTGTTTATCATGACTGTATACTAAATTATTAGCCACTGTTTATTGTTAGTATAAGTTACTGTATAATGGCTGTGTAGTTAATGTAAACCTCACAAAGGTCATATATTAGTTAATGTATAATTATTTAATACATACTGTATAATAAAATATTTGTTACTGTACATTGTTTTATTTGTAACTGTATGTTAATGATTTCAAACCATTAAACAATGGCATACAGTAGATAACAAACAAATATACAGTATATAAAATTCAAGTATACATTTTGTGGCTACACATTATACAGTTAAAATAGAACAATTAATTAAAAAATATACAGTATCTATTTTACAGAAATATGCATACCTCTTCAAGCGAAATATGCACTTGTTGTGACGGAGTTTCCAGTGAGGAAGGGGGTTTTTTTGGATCTTCATTGTGTTGAACAACATGTTTACCTTTGTCATCCTTCAACATGCATTGTGCCTTTGATATTACCCCCGTCCCGAAAAGTCCTTGTTGAAGTTCTACGGTACTCTTTTCCCGTAGAGCGGCATCGGTCCAAGTAAGCCATGTTGGGATTGATCGTTGGACTGTCACATGGCCCTTGTAGTTCACTGTGTCAGCATATAATATCTGCATTAATAGAAAACAAAAAAAGTTTAAAAAAACTAGTATACAGTAGATTACAACACATTAGACAGTAACTTATTAATCATTATATAGTGTATTACAACACATTATATAGTATATTACAAACAATTATACAAAAGATATTATACAATAAAATACAGTATACAGTGCGGGTGTATACATCACACAATTAAAATACAGTAACAAATTAAAAAATGTACAACATCTATTACTAATTAGGCATACTTAATCAACAAAACCACATTTTTTTAACACAAATAAAATTAGAATAGGTAAAGTACACTTACAATCAGAAAGAAGAAGAGAACCGTATACATAAGAGATGCCGGATCCGCTTCTCATGATTTTTTCGTGTCGGCCAAACTATCCATAACAAGTCTGTGCTAGTTGTAACTTGCCAACTCATCAAGATCACCTTCGAAATTCAGCATCTTCTTGTTGACAAATGCTGTACTAGGCGATTCTATCAAGCAATTGTAGAGAATCATCATGAAATTCAGCTTGAATTGCTCCATTGCTTCATGCTCAGACCTCAGTTCAGTCAATATCATTTGCGCCGTAACTTTAAATTTTTTGGACTTATGAAGCCCAAATTGCTCTGTCCATAGGTCCACCCTCTCTTGATTTTTGACCGTTAGGTCTATACGCTGCTCACGGTGCGGAAAACCTAAGACCTCCGCCACATCTTATTCTTTAATATTAATCTTGCCTCCGGGCATAGATAATCTAAAGTTTCCTGGATTTAAAGCCTTTACAATTTTAAAACCGAGCTTATGAGACAACTCCTTTATTTTGAATTCTAAAAACGTTCCGAAACCAGACTATTTAACCCATTCCCATTGCGGTTCTGTCAGGGTTGAAACAACATCCACCAACACCTTCATAGAAACTCGTATTTGTGTATAATCAACCAACTTTTCTTCCCCTTTGGTTAATGTTTCTGTACAGTATCTATTTTTGTTCTTTTCGACTGTGTTTTCGCAGCGGGTTGTTTCACACGTCTCTTCCTAGTTGTACGTTGTGGTTCTGATTCTGTTTCTTTGTCTGATTAACGTATTCATCATCCGAATTACGTTCAACGACATCGAGAGGCTCCATAGGGTCTACAGGCACAATCTGATACCTATATTCCGAAGAAGACTCAGATGATTCTTCACCAGAAACTATATTGTACATATTTTAGTATTGATTAACACATTATACAGTAACAATCACCAAATATAAACTTATTATACATTAATTAATGTATTATACATTATGTGTTAATGCATCATACAATATTCATAAAAGAACATTTCATTATACAGTAAAAATAATATGGATATACAGTATCTTATAAACCAATATACAATATCATATATTCCATTTATACAGTATGTGTATATACACCATACAGTCATAATCTTATAAACCATTATTCAGTATCTGACAACTCAAAATACAATATCATATAAACCAATATACATTACCATATAACCCATTATACAATTAAACATTCCATAACAACAAATTATTCTGTTGTACAATAGTTCATACACAAATATATAAGAAATACAATGATGATATACAGTGTGTGATTATTGACAGAACAATCAGTGATTTCAAACAATTATACAGTGTCATTTAAAACATTATACAGTATTATATAACTCAATATACAGTGTGTGTTTATACATCATACAATTGCAATATAATAAACAATTATACAGTATATTCTAAGACAGTATATAGTAACATGTAAGGCAATATATACAGTGTATGCACACACATAATACAGTAGCATTACACTCACTAATTTAAAAATAAACAACATGTTTTACACAAATATGCATACAAAATCAATAGAAACACATTGATTGTCCCCAATAAACAGCGTATAGTTACAGCAAATTAAACAAAAATGTATTTTTTAACAATAAAATCAACAAAATACATGAATTTATCCTCTATATGTTCGAACAACAACTGAAAATGCTCTGTTTCATTGGTACCTGTGACTCTCGATGGGTTTTTCGACCTCATTTTCTGCTGAAAAAAATTTGGATTGGGTGAGATTTTAGGGTGCTTGGTGTGCGAAATCCGAATATGCAGTTAGATTTGGAAAGATATGGCTTTAATACGGATTCAAATCGTGATTTACAGTTGATTATGGGTGGATTTAAATGTGAGAGATTTTATTAAGTTCTCATTTTCTTTTTCTAATGTGTCTTTCATGTTAATGATATCTTATAATCTAAGCTCAAAATTCCATTGAAACAGCCTCTATTAGCCCAATTTAAATATATTAATTTCAACAATGGAATTCAGAAAAATTAATGATTTGCAACACTATATATTTTCAATTTCACAACAAGCAATCAATCTTAAAATGAAAGGAAAAAAATTCTAATTTTAACATTCTACATAAATATAATATGTATCCGTGCATAGCACGGGATTCACTCTAGTTCATATAATTGCAAGGTATATTATTAATTTCTTAATATCAAGTTTTAAAGTACTCCAGTTTTGAATTTTTTTTTTGGTTTCCCACGGGTTTCCTACACCATATTGGGTATGGGACTAATCTCATTTCGCAGAACTGAGCCTGCCGCTGGCCTAAAAGGATTTGTCACTGGGGGACTAACATGGATGAAATTTTATAACTATGTAGATGAAAACCCTGATTTAGCCCTAACTTCTTTTATTAAACAATAATAAAATCGTAATTATTTGGGAATTTTACCCAAATTGGGTAGTTAAACTGATGCCTCATATCAATACAGTCCATTCTTTAATATGCTTAATTCAGTACAATTCATACTCGATGCTTGTTAATTAAACTAGAGTGTGTGGTATACATGCGTGTGTGTAAAATACTGAAATAAATATCACTATAATTTATAATATTATATATTCTCACACATATGTTATACCGTCGTTGGAATTTTCATTAAGGAGATAAAAAATATTTTATGTGTAGATATGCTTAAATCAATCTAAGTGTTGAGAGATGAAAAGAGATGGACATTAAGATAAAAAATAAAAAAACGGGAGATTAAGATACAATAAAAATGTACATTGGAGTTGGAGAGATAATGGTAAGCGAGTTGTAGAGAGAAGTAAGGAAGTTAAGAATAAGGGATGGAAATGTTTTGTTTCTTATGTGAAATTGAGAAAATGACAAATCAAAAGTTGGGTAAACCAAAACCCCTCCTCCTAATTGGTTAGATAGGGTGATTTTATGGTGGACCGAGATCATTGGTCCCGATCCAATTTTTCACCAAAAGATCCTCCAATAGGGGGTAATTTACTAAATTACCCCAGATCCTATGGTGAAAAGTGGATTGGGACCAATGGTCTCGGTCCATCATAGAATTACACGGTTAAGTATTAGGTGACCAAAGTTGTCATTTAATATGTAAAAGATATTACAAATTATTGAAAGTTACAGTGAAAAAATCAACTAAAATGTACGAAATGATAAATAGACAGAATCGTAGACGTATAAATATAAGGGATTAATGCAAAAACTCCCCTCTGTTAATGTGAAATTGCAAAAAAAAACCCCTATGTTAACGAAATAGGCTAAAAACCACCTTGTGTTCTTAAAAAATCTGCAAACAGCGGATTTTGAAAAAAAAAATGCGTGTTTTTCACCTTTAATGACATGCTTTTTTTGTTTGGAGAGTGTATAAATGACAAAAAAACATGTCATTAAAGGTGAAAAACATGAAAAACACACACTTTTTTTCCCAAAAATCCACTGTTTGCAGACTTTTTAAGAACATAGGGTGATTTTTGGCCTATTTCGTTAACATGAGTTTTTTTTTGCAATTTCACATTAACACAGAAATTTTTTTTGCATTAATTCCTAAATATAATATTAGAACTTATCGCCAAACCCCCATCAATTAAATATTAGGAAATAAGCTTCATCAGAACTATAGTTGAGTACAAAGGAAAAAAAAACCGGAAAGACCGCACTTTCAAAATCAAAAGAAAAAGGATAGTGAAAACATGAATGGAAAAGTCCGGAAAATCTATGTTGTACCGAAAGCATTTGTTCTTAGTCCATTTATACCATAAATTTCAAGGCATCTCAGTGAAGTGTTTTTCTCACCACCCACTGTGTGAAAAACATTCCACCCTTATGAATTTGTGGTGAATAATAAATTGGGACCAATGCTCTTGGTCCATCATAAAATTATTTGAAAAAGTCTTAAACAATATAGACGATTATGTATCCAGTAAGATCCAACAAAATAAAGTTACAAACCCGCAGAACACGCCAAGTTTGAAATTATTAACAAAACATGACACATTCACTGATAATTACAATTTTGAAGTAAGATTTGAAGTGGCCCATTTGTTTTGATAAACATGTGAAGTTGTGAACACATTGTGGTTAACAATCACATCTACTGATGGCTCCACATCATTTATGCTCACCTCTCCTTTCTCAGGGATAATTTCAAAAACGAAACCCTGTGTTATTAAAAAGTGTAAAAAAAACCCCTGTAAAATGTGAACAGTTGCATACGCTCTTGAGCTGTTTAACAACCTTCAATCGTTAATTTGTCTCCAAATGTCTGTTATACCTTATCTTACTATCTTTGGATCTGACACTTAATTTATTAGCCATAGATCATGGGAAAGCCATCCTACCATTGATCTTACTCCATAACATCAAGGGTTCGTATTCTTTTTAGGCAAAAAAAAAAAGTAAAAAAGCCAAAAAGAAAATAAATTCAGAAATCAAAAATTCTGAATCTCAAAAAACTCCATTTGATTTTTTTTTAATGGTAATGAAATCTGAAATTTGAGAGACCAAAATTCATAACCAAAAATGAGTTTGAGATTGAAATCACTACTACAAAAAAATACACTATTACAGCGGTTTGCAAAATCGATGTAATAGGGCTTCTCGGTTCGAATCTATTACAGCGGTTCTAGCCGAACCGCTGTCAGATTTGGGATACGACAGCAGTTGTATCAAACCGCTGTCATAGTGCCGGTATATGACAGCGGTTCGACGAACAAAAAAAAATAAAACATTATGACAGCAGTTCGACCACGAACCGCTGTCATAGTGCTTCAGAAAAAAAAAACATATATGACAGCAGTTCGACCACGAACCGCTGTCAAAAAGAAAAAAGTAAAAAAAATTAAAAAAATCGGGTATGACAGCGGTTCGTACCCGAACCGCTGTCATAGGCAGCTGGGTTTTTAGGTAAAACCCAGCCGCCCCCTTCTCTCTCTCTCTCTCTCTCTCTCTTATCTCTCTCTTCTCTCTCTTCTCTCTCTCTTTCAACTCTCTCTTGCAACCCCCCCACCACCACCGTGCACCACTCTCTCTCTCTCGCGCCCTCTCTCTCGGTTTCTCTCTCTTCTCTACTCGACCTCTCGCCGGCGACCACCACTCCATCCACTGCCGACGTCTGCACCCCTCTTTCGGTTCTCTCTCTCTCTCTCTCTCTCTCTCTCTCTCTCTCTAGATCTATATATATATGTAATATTCTATATATATATATTTAACTCTTTTATATATATATATAAGGACAGCCCACTCTACCTCCGCCTCTGCCGCCGTCACCATTTAGTGGATAATTTTTTAGAAAAATACACACACACATAGGTATAGAGTTAAATATTTGTGATGTAGGTGTATGTATATTGTGTTATGTGGGTGTATGTATATTATTTGTGTATGTGTGGGTGTATGTATAATTGTGTATATGTGGGTGTATGTACATATATTGTGTATGTGTGGGTGTATGTATATATATTTGTGTATGTGTGGGTGTATGTATATATGTGTATATTCTTGAGATTTGCCTATTATGGAAAATTAAGAGAAATAGGGATTGACTGAATTTTGTTGTTAATTTAGGTTAGTCGGGTGTTATTACGTTGATTGGCATTAAATTGTGGTTATTATGTGGTTTAGGGTACATTGATTCAACTAGTGATCTATATTTATACTTATGTTGAAATATGATATTTTATTTGTAGTTTTTATGTGATTTATGTGATCCAACTGGTGATATATTTGTAGTTGCTGAAATATGATATTTATGTGATTAACTGGTGATCAATATATATTTATAAAATGATGCTTTATTTTTAGTTTTATGTGATTTATGTGATCCAACTGGTGATCAATATTTTCGTTATAGTGAGATCGACATTTTGAGTTTGTTTGTGGGTGAAAGATTAGAATATTGGGTTTGTTGTGGTTGAAATATATTAATTTGTTGGTTGCAAGTTTGGGGGAAGATTAAGTCGAGAACTGGTAGAAATTTTTGCGTCGGTACTCTGCCGAATTTTTTCTAGGATAACGGGAAATAAATTAAAATAAAATATTTAATTAATTCAACTCAACTGATGTTAAATTATTTATTTAATTAAGTAAGATCGAAATTGGATTTTAGCAGATCGTAAGATCCGAATTTTGTTGGTTGCAACTACCCCAGTGAAGATTAAGTCAAGAACTTGGTAGAAATTTTGCGTTGTTACTTTGCCGAATTTTTACAGAATAATGGGAAATAAATTAAAATGAAAATTATTAATTAATTAACTATCAACAGATGATAAAATTGTTTAATTTAATTAATTTAGAATCAAGATGGATCGAAGTTGGATTTTAGCTGATCGTATGTCGGAACAGTATGAGGAAGGGGTGAAAGAGTTCATAAAGTTGCGGTTGAGCATGCACTAGATCGAACTAGGATCAATGCCCGTGTTTACGTTGTTGTTTGGAAAGAGAATTAGTCCAGTGAGTTGGAAAATCATTTGGTGTGTAATGGAATTGATAAAAAGCTACACACGTTGGACAAGACACGGTTGAAAGCAGTGTCACGTCAGATGATTTGGGTGGTACACATATCCATCACAGGATTTCAAATGAATGATATAAGCCTGATCGTTTGGAGGAGATGACAAATGTGAATGAGGAGGATTTGCGAAATTGTCCTAAAATGTTTGACAATTTGACAAGTGATTCGAAAACACCCTTTATAGTGATAGTAAATTCACAAGATTGAAAGCAGTCCTAAACCTATACAAGTTAAAAGCTAACAATGGGTGGAGTGATAAGAGTTTCACAGACTTACTTGGTCTATTAAAAAGCATGCTACGTGAGGATAATGTGTTACCTAATCGTACTTATGAGTTTAAACGGATGTTAACCTCAATTGGTATGGGATATGAGAGGATACATGCCTGTCTCAATGATTGCATATTATTTAGAATGACTATGCATCATTGAAGACCCGTCCGAAATGTGGCGCCTCACGATACAAGAAGAATGGATCTGCTCTTGTCAAAAACATGTGGTATTTGCCTATAATACCACAATTTAAGCGCATGTACAGTAGTAAAGAGTAGCAAGGACTTGACTGACATGCGATAGAAGGCTGACTTGAGAAAGGATTGAAGATGACAAGATTTGACACCCCTCAGATTTCCTCAATGGAAAAAGATTGATGATGATTTCCCTGAATTTGGTGAAGAATCACGAAACCTGCGCCTTGTATTGGCTCAGATGACATGAACCCTCATGGCTTGCAAAGTAGAGTACATAGTACATGGCCGGTGATTTTGATGATCTACAACCTTCCCCCATCGCGATGCATGAAGCGAGAGCTATAATGAGGCTATACTCTTCTTGGCCGAAACAATCTGGAAATGATATAGATGTCTACTTGGCTCCTTCAATTGAGGATTTGAAGGTGTTGTGGGACATCGGTGTTCAAGTATATGACGGGTTCAGAGAAGAAAATTTTATCTCAGAGTCATGTTATTAGAACAATCAATGATTTTTCGGCAAGAGAAAACCTCGAGGGATATGGTGTACATGGCCAATGTGGATGCCCCATATGTGTCAAGAGTACAGATCAATATCGATTGACACACTCAGAAATATGGATTCCAAGGGCATCGAAGATGGCTAAATCGGAACCATCGATATCGTCGGTGGAAGAAAGCTTTCAAAGGGAATATAGAAGAAGGCCGAGCTCCTAAGTGCTTGACTGGTGAAGAAGTATTTGAGAATGTAAAAGACTTGGAAGTCAAATTTGAAAAGACTTTTGCAGGTGGCCTTGAAAACTGGGGGAAAAAAAGGTCAATTTTCTTTGAGTTGCCGTATTGGACGTCTTACATGTTAGACATTTTCTTGATATTATGCATATAAGAAAAAATGTATTTGATAGTGTCATTGGTACACTTCTAAATGTGTCCGGAAGACAAAAGATGGCGTAAAGGCACGGTTAGACTTGGTTGAAATGAAGATAAGAGAAATTGGCACCAAAAAAGGGGAAACGTACTTATTTGCCTCCAGCAGCTCACACTCTAGCTAGGAAAGAAAAAATTGCATTATGTGATTTTCTTAATGGAGTGAAAGTTCCAGAAGGGTATTCTTCAAACATTAGCAGTCTGTATCAATGAAGGACTTGAAGTAAGAACATGAAATCACAATTGTCATGTAATCATTGATCATTTGCTACCAATTGCTATACGGGCCATTTGCCCAAAAAGGTGAGAGACACGATAACTAGATTGTGTTTCTTTTTAAAGCAATGTGGAGCAAGGTGTTTGATCTTGAGCAATTTCCTGCACTTTAGAAACAAATGTCATCACTTTGTTGTGTGGCTTGAGATGTATTTCCACCTGCTTTTTTTGATATAATGACTCACCTACTATTCACTTGGTTAGAGAGACTCAAATATATGGACCGGCTTTTATCAGATCTATGTATTGGGCTAAGCGTTATATGTAGGTATTGAAAGGCTACGTGAAAAATCGTAGTCGACCGGAGTTTCATTGTTGAACGGTACATAGTTGATGAAGCAATTACATTTTGCACAGAGTATCTGGCAATTCTGAGTGTTGCATAGCTTCCAAAGTCTCATGTGTGAGAGTGGGAACAGAAGGAACTCGTGGAATTGGAAAGCAATTAGTTAGTGCTTATATTACACAAAGGAAGCAGGCAACTATATTGTGCTCAAAACACGATGAGGTGACCTATATGTTGAAGAGCATAAGAACCAATTAGGAGATTTATCCAATTAAAATGAGAGCTGGGATTTCAAGAGAAGCATGAATAAAGAGTTCATTGATTGAGCATTCAATGAAGTTTTTTTAAACCTAGTTATATTGCAAATAGTGGGTAGGTGTCATTTTTTTCTTTCACCATGGTTATATTATTGACACCTTAGGACTATTGTATATTGCCACTATTATATCAGCCTTTTGTAGAACACATTCAATATGAGAGAATTGGTATTCCTTCAAATTTTCTGTTAAGTGGTGCTCTTTTGATTTCAGGTGTAAGTGCAAGACAGAAGGAACAAGCAGTACCTCTGGCATGCGTGTGACACTGTTGAAACCAGTATGCTTGTAAAGCATAGAGCAAAGGTATGTTATTCTCCTCCTGGGTACTCTTCAAAAATTTGTGGATATTTTACATCTAGGAGAGGTTAGAAATATCCGTCAGATTGAGAACTAGAATTCCATGTCTTAGCTGTGTACCGAAATATGACAGGAAGTAGTACCAAAACGGATAATCCAAAGGAGGAGCAATAGAAAAATGTGATTTTCCAGCTTTGCTCGCTTGACGTGCGCGGATAGTAATCAGTTTCATGCTGTCTGCCTGGATACCTTACCGCCTATATTTTACATGAACGACACCTCTCACAGGCAATCACCTTTTTGCAATCAAAGTTTACATCCCTCAATGCTTCTTTTAAGTTTTCAAGCAGCTGTTTTAATATTATTTATTTGACCGCATCAAGTCACTGACCCTTTCAGGATAATCAGCTGCGTTGAAAATGGAACCGTACGAAGGAACCCCTCACACTCAGGTCATTCTCTCTCTCTTTGCAACTTTGTTTTGTTCAAGAACACCATTTGCTTGCTAATTACCTTGTATCAAAAACGATGAATTAGAATAAGCATGGCCTTCTTTAATCTTTGATCCACCTTTGACTAATCGACAATTTTCCCCAGTTTTGATTCTTGTACCCCTTTCCAGCGAACACCTTTTATGCTACATCAGTTGCTTTTAAGATAATTGTTGCAATGGCCCGACTGTAGTTCCCTAGTTTGATTGTTTGAGCGCCAATCCTATCTAAACCTCAGGCACACTTGTCAAAATTAAACAGGGCAGTTATCTGTAGATTGCCTTTTAGGCCAAAGTAACTAACACAAGATACTTCACAGGTTGCTTATACGTTTGATGCTGGGCCAAATGCAGTGTTATTTCACGTAACAGAAAGACTGCAGCCCTTCTGCTTCAGAGGCTGCTCTTTCACTTTCCTCCTCAGTCAGATACTGATTTGAACAGGTAGTTTTCAGTTTGCAAATTTCGCCTAAGATCTTTCTCTCAGAGGACATTTGTCTAGGCTTGTCTAAAATATGTTTCCCGAGCTTCAAGTTGTCATGTTTCGATTATCCATAAGCTCTTCAATGTTTGGGTTAAACTAAATAAAATACAAGATGTTAGCAATGACAAATTTGTTACTTACATGGTCAAATTGAGAGAGGTTTGTTAGGACAGTCACAAATTAAGTTGGAGTCTCCTTTTTTTCTTATAAGATCCTAATAGGGATTCTCGGAGCTTATAAGCTTATTTTCTGAGATTTTAAAGAGGATATTTTATAAAATTTCAAACATCTATAAACTAAGCCAAATACCGTACCACTCTTGTCATAAAACTTCTTATACTATATGTCTCCGGTTTGTGCAGTTATGTTATTGGTGACAAGACGATATTAAAAGATGCGGGCATTAGAGACATGAAGGATGTTGAAGCTTTGGCTCCACCTCCAGAAATCAAGGAGACTATACCAGCACAGAAATATAGAGGCGATGTAAGCTACTTTATATGCACAAGACCTGGGAGAGGTCCAATAGTACTAACTGATGAAACTCGATCTCTAATTAACCTGAAACTGGGCTGCCCAAGTGAAGAGAAGCTAGTTTTGTGATTTAAATGTGCTATTGTGTTACCCAGGCCAATTCAAGTTGTGAGCTAGCATCTACATTGTTTTGTGTTAAGAGTGTCGTTGCTATGAACATGCTTCAATTCCATAGACAAGTTAAAAAAATTTAATTAACATTTCCTGTTTTTAATTATCAGACAAATTTGTGTAATCTTGTCTACAATAATATAAATAGAGTCCAGAAATTGAGTTTGTAATTGAACCATTGGCCATTGCTTTCCACTAGAAACCTCTTTGGCCGGCTATGTTTTGGGTGGAAATGGTATTGGAACGTTTGCCTTTTTTTTTCTATAAATGTGTTTGGTTTTGTTTTTATAAATTAGTATTTTGTTTTTATTTTCTCTTGGGGAATGACAATTGGATTTGCAATTTTCAAATAAGTGTTTGGAAAATTTTTGGTGAGGATGTGTGTTTATATAAATTTTTACTATAAATTTTTACTAAAGATGTCAATGTAAAAGAGTTGGTTAATGATAAAATATATATTATAACTAGACGTACCCCAATGCTACGGCACGGGAGACTGGATATTTAAAAAAATATTTAAAAATATATATATCTACAGTTACATAATTTATTTATATCTAAAAAGAAAGAGATGATTCAAGTTAAACGATTATCATCGATAATTCTTTATATGAGTATAAAATTATATATTTCATTTATAAAATAATAAAACACTATTAATAATATTAGTGAATAAATATTAAAAATAAAATGAGAGGTTGTTAGAGTGTATGCCTTCAAATGCCATAAGATGATAGATTTATAGGGCATTAACTTGTAACTAAACAATAACCTTTTATTATATATAAGGCATTATCTTGTTGTTTTCTTATAGGCGTTTGTAAGGTGTTAATAAACAACGTAAAGTCCTTGAATATAAGGCAAATCTTCTACTTCCTATGGGATAGGGAGAATGACACTAGAAGGCTTTGATCCTTATTCTCTAAATAAGGTTCGCAAGTCTAAGAAAGCATTTGACTGGACATCAATACAGAACAAGGACTTGCATGATATAAGTTTTGACAAAGAAAGTGTCAGTCGAACACTATGGGAATGATAGTGGGAACTTATGTCATGGACATATAAGTTGGACTAATATATTCGAACACGGCTCGCATCAGTTTCATCACATGGGTATTCACTTACTGACAATCAATGATGAAACCGATAAGTTGTGATAGGTACGCGTGAACCTTAGACCTGAGAAGTCGAGTTGAAGATGTACTTGTGACATCAAGTCTGTCACTAGAGTAGTTAGATCCAAATCACCCTTTGGTAGGATCGACCTCGAAGTGCGACTGATGGGCAAGTAGCATTGTTAACTGATTACCAAGATGGGATTTATTCTCTCATAAGTGAATGAACTAAGTATCCTATGCAGTCATGAATGAGTGAGGTTAAAAGTCTTTGGCCAAAGCATAAAATGACCTAAGCATATGGTCAAGTCATGTGAGTTTGACTAAAACCATGACTCTCACTTGACTGAGATACAAGAATAAAAGGTTTATACGCGTACGGTATTCACAGCGTATATGGTTTGGAATAATCCTATTCATTCGTTCTCAATTGGGATACGATGTGAGCCACGTGACTGGCTAGGTGTTACTCACATCCTTTTGGTTTTCTCCCAATTGCCTTTTGAGACGAACCTAAAGAGTCGCGCTTAAAGGAAGTACAAAAAGAAAATCGTAGGAAAAGACTTGAGAGAATTTTCGGTATTGGATATCGAGATTAATTAATTAATCATTAGATGATTTTATTAATTAATTAAGTTAATGAATAATTAATTTCTCATGGGAATTTAATTATAATATTAACATGAATTTAATTGATTAGTTAATTAATTTATTTATTGGACAAATAATATTAATTATTTAATTAATTAATAAACAAAAGCCCGAAGGCTTAAAAGCCTACAGTGGGCGTCTAGGGGCTTATGAAGCCTAGGTTATTGTTTTCTATTGTAGCATATATATACTACTTAGTGAAAAAATAACTAGGTCAAGAGAATTAACTCACAAACTTTCTCTCCAAGTCAAACTTCCTCCCTTTCTCTCTCACTCTAGCCGTCCATCAAGGTGAAGAAGAAGGTGATTTTCGTTTTTTGACTCCAGCGTGGCAATTTAGAGACAGCGACGGATTTACTGTTCAAGAAAGGATTGCATAGCTGGTTCAGATTTCAACATACGCGAGAACGGTAATTAATTTTGGAAAACCCAATTTAAATACGAGAATAGAGATGGGCCACTGGGATTAAACTTATAATTCTTCCGCTGCGTTTTTGTTTTTATGCAATTTTCCCAACAGAGGTAACTATTACTAATGAAAAAATTGACTCAATTTTTTTGTCATCATTGGAAAATTTATTTATATGAGTATTAGATCTTATTATTTATTTTTAAATAATAATAATAATACTTGATCAATAAATTTAATTAAATAGTTCTTAAAGAATGACTGAAAACTATTACTATAAGTTGGGTGGATATGGAAGTGTTATTTTTTATTTGAATTTGAATTATACTGATAATCTTATTTTGAATCCACAGTATGTTGGTAACTAATTTATTTTGAATTTTTAAAATTGATTCATTTGGATAAAAATTGATAACTATATTTATCCACATTCAATTGAAGAAATTATACAACTAGTAGTACAAATTGAATTCAATTAGGCTCACATGTGTATTTACTTGGATAGCCTCAGAGGTTGTATTTTATTATGTATATATATATATGTATATATTGTTCTTAATGTTTCGTGTGTTTGGCCAACATATGTATGAATTTATGCATAAATTATCTATTCGGGAGAAAGTAATTTAAGGTGCAAAGAGGATTAATAACATATTCTAAGTTAGTTGATGCAAGGGATGACTACATACTCCGGATGCTGTTAGCCGAATTTATTCGGGAAAAATTCTAGTTTTTAATGCATGCAAGAGAGATTGTTACACCCAATCTAGCACAGGTTATCAGGAGCGAGGGATCGAATTGATAATAATCTTAAGGAATTTTCCACCTCAACAATATTTATTTGAAATACTATAATACTTGTATAACTAGAATTGATTAGTTCGTGTCGACGCATGTGTCTTAGTTGCCTTTTACCTATTGTTTTAATTGTCAGTTTATGATTCTTTTATTTTAATTTTACAATTGCTTAATTTAAATTGTTGTTCTTGTTGAAACACAAGTCTCTGTGAATTCGACATCCCGGACTTAATTGTCCACTTTATTACTACACACGATCAATCCTCTTGCTGTTAAATACACGACCGGATTTTCGTGCATCACAATGATATAAAATGATTGAAAGAAAATATGCGATAAAGTAAAGAACACAAAGTTTGAAAAGTTCGTTGAGTGGTATAATCCCAACTATGTCCCTTCTTCTCCTTTTTCACACGGAGGAAATCTGCTAAATGATCTTCGAAAAATCACATAAAAACTTCTACAAGAAGGGGATAGATTGGATAAAGATTTGCTTGAGTTCCTTGGTCACACAAATTTCTGCTTCTAGGTACTTTGATCCACTTGCTTCTTTCACCCAGAAATAATGCAAGCCTTCAACTTCGTCTTCACACAGATTGCGAGGTTGAATTGGTTTTTGTCAACAGGTTTGTTTGATTTTGAAGTTCAAACAACTTGAATATATCAATAGTAATATAGGGTGCTTTTGAAAAGATATTTGAGATATTATGACTTTCTCAGGAATTTGTGAAAAGTTAAGAGAATGTTTGATATGAATTTTCGAGTTTTTCTGAAAGTTTAAGGTTTGAGACTTCAATGCAACAGGGTTTCGACTTGTAAGCTTGTTGTTCTATTTTGGCTTGTTGCTGAAGTCTTACTTATAGACTCTCTTTGGATAAAGTGTCTGTTTGACACTAAGCTAAACGTGTGTCTATCACTTCGCGAGTGGGCACTTTTTGTCCTTATCCTTGAAATTTTGCTGCAAAAGTTGAAGCCGCATACTCTCTTAGTTTACAGTCCAATAGGAAGGCTGCTACGTTACGTAATGGAGTGCTTATCACATTTAATGCTCTTATCAGCATTTAACGCATTTGCATTTTGATGCGTTGGACATAATGCTCTGACAGTATTTGCATTAATCCTTGTGGACTTAGGAATTAATTCAGGTGAAACTTTGTCTTGGTAGACGCTCATTCTGTTGGTGTTATGCCCTCAAATGCCATAAAGTATAGAATGTATAGGGCATATTCATTGTAATAGGAGTTTGAGTTGTTTTCTTTTTGGCATTTGTAAAGTAAAATAAACAACTGAAAGTCCATGACATTGAGGCGAACCTTCTACTCCTTATGGGTTAGGAAGAACAACACTAGAAGGATTCGGTACTCATTGTCTAAATAAGTTCGTAGGCTAAAGAAAGTTCTGACTGGATATCAGGAATAGATAAGACTTGTATGATATAAGCTTTGACGTGTAACTACTAGTCAAACACTAAGTGGTAGTGGGAGCTTATATCATAGACATATCAATTTGACTGATTTGTTCGAACACAACTCGCATCGATTTTGTCACATGGGTTTCACTCAATGACAGTCAATGATAGAATTGATATGTTGTGATAGGTACACATGCACCTTACCCTGAGAAATCACGTTGAAGATGTACTTGTGATATCAAGTTCGTCATTCGAGTAGTTAGACTCAATTCAACCAATGGTGGAATCAACCTCAAAGTGCAACTTGATAGACAAGTAGCAGTCTTAACTGATTTACAAGATTGGAATTTATTCTCTCATAAGTGAATGAGCAATTATCCTATGCTGTCATAAAGAGTGAGGTAGAAAGTCTATTGCCAAAGCAATAAATAATACTAGTGTTAGACACAAGAGTAATCTTATTGACCTTGACTCATTATGTACTCAAGCATATAGTCAAGTACTGTGAGTTTGACTAAACCATGACTGTCACTTGACTAGGATATAAGAATAAAAAGTTTTTACTCGTACGGTATTCGCAATAGGAAAAGTTTGAATGATCCCCATTATTCATTTTCAATTGGATTATGATGTGAGCCACGAGACTGGTAAGTGTTATTCACATCCTGTTGGTTCCTCCCAATTGCCTTTTAAGACGAACCTGAAGAGTCGCGCTTAAAGAAATTGCAAAGGGAAAAACCATTTTTGACAAAAGGATTTTTTCGGTATTTGATATCGATTATATTAATTAATTTGTCATTTGATGATATGATTAATTAATAAAACTAATTTCTTGGAGATATTACTAATATTTTAATTATTCATTTATTTAATTAATTATTGGATAAATTAATTAAATTAAATTAAAATTGGAACCAAGAGGTGCATTAGCCCGAAGGCTAGTGCATGGCTAAGATGGGCGTCCATATGGACCCCCTATGTCTTGGTATCCAAGAGTTTTGTAACTCTTAAGTTGTGTATTTATACACAATTTAAAAGGAGTTTTTCACAGAGAAAAAGAAAGAACTCAGTCAAAAATTCTCTCCTCTCATCCTCTCTCTTAGCTGTGCACTATAGTGAAGAAAGGAGGAGGATTTTTGCTTTGGATTCTAGAAAAGCAAGGCTTTAGAGGCAATGACAAATTTGCTGCTCGGGTCACATTTTGAAATATGCATATAAGGAACACCATGTAAGTTTTCTTTCTCTAAGTTTGAATTTGAAAAATTAGAGATGAGCCACAACTTGGGATATTTAAATTCTTCCGCTGCGTTTTTATATACACGTTCCCCAATAGTGGTATCAGAGCCAATCTCTGATATCCATATTCAACTATGGATTTGATCTTTATGTGTATTGTATTTTTTTTTCGGATTTAATATTACATGGTATTTTTATGAATTTGAAATTGCATGAAAAACCGAGAAAAAGGAAAAAACAGGGCTGAAAAGCCCCACACGCATGCACGCATAGCATGCGCGCTGCTGTGCGCAGACGAGTAGACCCTGCACGCACGAGGGGCGCATCGGCCAGGCTAAGGGGCCTGGCTGAGACAGGCGCCCAGGCGACCGGTGTTGGGCATTGGGTGCCACACCTCGTGTGGCCAGATCGCCTAGTGGCCTGGGCACCCCGTGAGTTGGGCGCACGGTTTAGCACGTCGGGTCGGCCCTAAGGCCCTGCATTAAAAGACGGGATGGGTTGAAACGAACAGACCTAATTTTAATATTTGAGTATTGGGCTATTTATATATAATTGGGTTGGTCAAAAGGATGATGACCCAAATTTAATAAATAAGCCCGAAACTAGTTTATTGAAAAATTCGGATTTTAAAAAAAATTTATGGACTAAATTTATTAAATCTAAGTGGGCCAAATGGATGGTGACTTGGGTTTGATGAAATTGAGCCCATATAGTGTTATTGAAATAAAAAATATTTAAATTTAAATTAATTAATTATTTTTCTTTGAGAATTATGATTAATTATTTATTTGAATATTATTTTATTTTCTTCCTAAATGGGTTTGCTTCAAATTATGACATTGCATGAGAATTTTAATTTTTTATATGTTTAATGAGTTGGACTAATTATTTTAATCAAAGGTAGACATGTTAAATTTGGAAGTTAAATATGTCTAAGTCATTTAGTTATGCTATTTGATTTTGATTAAAATTATGAAAATATAAAATATTAAAATTAAACAAGGCATTGATTAGTTGGACTAATTAAAGTTAATAATCATCAACATATTTGCTTTACTTTAATGCGATCATGTATTATGTGATTGTGACACCTTCCATGGACATATGCTTTTAGTTTGTATTTTTTTCATGGGTTGTAAGGGCCGTTTTAAGCCCAATTTATTTTTATAGATTTTATGTATAAGTTGCTTAAAAATCTTGTAATAGAATACGCTTTTGAAGATGGTGGATACTTGGAGACCCATGAAGATTAGATTAGGTTTTCCTTTCGCATTTTTTTAATGATGATCCATTGACTTGAATCCTCTAGAAAAAGGCCATGGTTGTGTGTGTTGATTAGCTTTTTAGAATTGCTATAGCTTGCTATATTAGTGCTATGTATCATGTTATTCATGCGCTTTACAAATTGGTTAAATGTGCAAAGTGAGACCAAATTAAGTTTTTGAAAATCACAATTCTCCCAAAATTAAATGATACTAAGTTAGTAAAGGGCACTGGGTGTCCTCTCCCTCTACAAAATTGAATAGAATTCAAAATTATGTCTAACATATGGCGGCGGCCCAATAAGTGGGGGTCATATAATTAGACATGGTTTAAAATTTTATAAAGTGCATTTGATGCTTTAATCGAAGCATATTTCACCCCAAATATCATTAAAGGGTTGCAAGGTAAAATTCAAATGTTAGATTAAATGGAGTTAGTGGGAATAAATTTAGATAGTCCAAATACTTTATATATCGTTAAAGGATTGCGGTAGTGTGGATTATGGGAAAAGAAGATTGAAACATCTAATAAGTTAGATTGATGTTAGACATCATTTTAATTGATTAGTGAATTAAATATAGTTAAAGGTTTTCCATCCACTGAATCAATTAAAAAAATCAATCTCCACTACGAAGTAATGTACACAATCACTTTCGATTTTCACGGTGGGGGTGTGGATCTTGAAAAATGTAGTGGGAACTAAGTTTAAATTTAAGTCGTTGATTTAACTTGGATTGTTTTAATTACATGCATCTAATTCAATCTGATTTATTTTTTGCAGTTGTTAATTTGTATCTCTCTCACAATGACAATCAAACCTCTTTCTAATTTACTTGAGAACACCATTCTTACTAGACCTAACTACATAGAATGGCTCACAAAACTAAGAATGGTTCTTAGTAGTGAATCCATTGAATATGTGTTAGAAGTTGATCACACCCATTCCTGGAAGATATGAGGACGAGAAGGTCCACATAGCTCGCTGGGATTGGTGTTGTGACAACCATAGAGCAAGGGTGTATATTCTGGGCTCGATGTGCATTGAACTACCGAGATCTCATGAGAAAATGGATAATGCAAGAGACATAATCCTTCACTTGGATGAATTGTTTGGAGAGGGCGGTAGGATCGCAAGATATTCTATATTCAGAACTAAGATGACTGAAAATGAGGATGTTGGAGAACATGTGCTAAAGATGATGACCATGATTAGGAAACTAAAATCATTAGATTTCTATATGGATTTTCATCTTCAAGTTAACCTCATCTTGCAGTCACTCCTTGATTCCTTTTATTACTTTGTCATTAATTTGGATTTGAATGATATTGAGTCTTCATTGGTTAGACTGATGAATAAACTAGAAATTGCTCAAAACAAATGAAGGCAGATAGACGGAATGATCAACTAGCTATCCCTATCTCCACGACATTGGATGTTTAAAAAAATAAGGAAGGCAGATGAAATCTGGGGACATCCAAAAGATCTCAAAAGAGTTTGAAGCAAAGCAAAAGGCCGAAACATAAGGACAAATGCCTACACTGTGGTGAGCCAGGCCACTAGAGGAGGAATTTCCATATAGAGGCAAGGAGCACAGGGTATGGAACTTTACATTTTTGAAACTAACTGTTCTATGACCGTCTTTTCCACTTCGTGGATTCTTGATTTGGGTGCTAGTACTCACATTTGTTGTGTGGATTAGGACCTGAAGCAAGGAAGGAAGCTGGACCGTGATGAGGTGCAGATCAAAGCAGGCAGCGGGCAAAGCGTCGCAGCTACTAGAATTGGATCTACCTCGTTACTTTTAAATTCTGGACATTTATTAGTTTTGAATAATGTTTTGTTTTTGCCCAAGGGGTTAAGAACATTGTTTTGATTTCTGTTTTAGTTAACGATGGTTATAATTTTCATTTTATTATTAATAAGCATTACGACATTTATTATGGTAATAAAATAGTAGGCTCTGCTACTTTAGTAAATGGATTGTATTACCTGAATGTCCAGAATGAGTGTGCTGTTAATGCTATAACTAGAAAAGGTGGTAGGCAAGATACCAACCAAATATTAATATGGCATCTTATACTAATCCATGCCGGTGAAAGTAAGATTCACAAAATGGAGAAAGATGGGCTTGTGGCCCACTGGGATCAGATCCCTATCTAACTTGTGAATCTTGCCTCATGGGCAAGATGGCTAGGTCTCCCTTTACTGGGACTTTTGAAAGAGCCACACAAATTTTAGGATTGGTACATACCGACGTTTGTGGGCCATTCAGTGTAATGGCTCGTGGAGGTTTCCACTACTTCATCACATTCACTGATGACTATTCAAGGTATGGTCTTGTTTTATTGATGAAGTATAAGTCTGAATTTGAAAAGTTCAAAGAATTCAAGGCTCTAGTGGAAAAGCAGACTGGGCAACATATAAAAGCTCCCTCAGACCAAGGAGGAGAATGTATGAGTGCCGATTTTGACGAATACCTCAGAGAAAATGGCATTGTACTGCAACTCACACCACCAGGGACACCACAGTTAAATGAAGTAGTTGAACGAAGGAATTGTACCTTGTTAGACATGATTCGATTCATGCTCAGCTACAGTGACCTACCCATTTCACTTTGGGGGTCACGTGCTCTGTATAACAATACACATTTTTAAATAGATGTTCCTCCAAGTCCATTTCTAAGACTCCATATGAGATGTGGAGAAATAAAAAACCAATTCTCAATCTTATAAAGATTTGGGGATGTCCAGCTTATGTTAAAAACACAAAAGTGGAAAAGCTGGAGGCTAGATCCCTGAAGGAACGTTTTGTTGGATACCCCGAGGATTCAATAGGGTGGTTCTTCTACTTGCACGATGACCAAAGGATCATTATAGCCTTACAGGCCTACTTTCTCGAAAATGAGTTCATTAGAGAAGATGGAGCAGGCAGAAAGATAGTTCTTGAAGAACACAACGAGACTCCTTTGGATACATCTACACAGGAAGTAAGAACCGACCAAATTGTAACACAACTACAACCACAAAGATTTGGTAGAGTACCTCAAGACCCTGAGAGATATGGCTATCTACTTCAGAAGGAACTAGGTCTCCACACTGTCGTAGAGGGAGGCCATGGAGATGGTCCCTCTACTTATGATCAAGCAATGGTGGATATGGACGCTGCAAGGTGGAACGAAGCTATGCAAGCAGAGATAGATTCAATGCATTCAAACCAAGTCTGGACACTAGTGGATCAACCCGATGGTATTGTACCAATTAGGTGCAAATGGATCTACAAGAGAAAGATTGGTGCCGATGGCAAGTTTGATACCTATAAAGCCAGGCTAGTGGCGAAAGGGTATTGTCAAAAGGAAGGAATTGACTCTCAGGAAACCTTTTCACCAGTAGCCATGATCAAATCAATAAGAATTCTGTTAGCGATAGCGGCCCACCTAGATTATGAAATATGGCAAATGGATGTCAAACGACGTTCCTAAATGGATTCCTAGAAGAGAATATTTGTATGGAGCAGCCAAAAGGTTTTATATGCAAGAATGATATCATAAGGTGTGTAAGCTTGAAAGATCCATCTATGGACTTAAGCAAGCATCTCGTAGATAAAATTTGCGTTTTGATGAAGCATTCAAAGGACTTGACTTTGTCAAAAACGAAGATGAACCATGTGTTTACAAGAAGGCTAGTGGGAGCAAGATATCATTCCTTGTACTATATGTGATGACATTGCTTGTACTAAAGACTTAGGAGAAGCCATTTACATTCTGGGAATTCAGGTCTATAGGGATCGAACAAACAGATGATAGGACTTTTCCAAACCCTTTACTTAGATAAAGTCCTAAAGAGGTTTAGGATGGAGGACTTTAAGAAAGGGTTCCTGCCAATGAGGCATGGGATACATCTCTCAAAAAACTATGGTTTTGTTTGGATGTGTTTTCATTTCATTTTTTAACCGTCATTTTTTAAATGTATGGGGGAATGGGTTTTTTTATTTTTGTGTGAGAAAAGTGAAAAAAGTAGGTGTGTTGGTTGTGTTTTTAAATATGGTTGAAATGGTGATTGTGATGTGTGAAGTGATTGAAAAGTAATGATTAGATGAATAGTGTGGATTTAAAAATTTAAAGAAAAGGAGAGAGAAGGTTTAAAAAATTGAAAAGAGATGAGAGAGAAAAGTGATGAAAAGAAATATGAGATGAGTGATGTGAAATGTAATTTTAAAGAAATGATTGAATTTATTGGGAACGTAAAAACGAGAATGAAAATGAGAATATTTTCAGTTAAAAAGTATAAAGTGTGTATTTTCATTCTCAGATGAAAATGAAAATGGAAAAGGTGTTTTGAAAACACAAAACAAACATGGCCTATGTGTCCTCAAAGTGAGGAAGATAGAAAAGAAATGAGTGTTGTACCCTATGCATCAGCAGTGGGTAGTCTGATGTACACCATGTTGTGTACAAGACCAGACATAGCCTATGCAGTTATGCAAGGAACACTTGATAGCTATGAGAATATCCTTAAGTATTTTAAAAGAATAAAAGATATGATTCTCATCTACGGAATTGGTGACCTAAGACTGGATGGATACACCGACTCAAATTTTCAGTCTGACGTCGATGACAGAAAGTCCACCTCAGGGTTTATTTTCACCCTCAACTGTGGGGCGGTGTCATGGGAAAGTTCCAAGCAAAGCACAACCGCTGATTCCACCACTGGCTGCTTCAGAGGTAGCCAAAGAGTTGTTTGGCTTAAGAAGTTTTAGAGAACTTCAAGAGGTTCCTAGCATTCAACTACCATTGCCACTTTACTGTGACAATAATGGAGCAATAGCGCAGGCGAAGAAATCAAGGTCTCACAACAAGTTCAAACAACATAGAGAGAAGATATCACATCATTAGAGAGATCGTTAGCAGAAAAGAAAAAGCAGTGCTGAAAATAGCCTCAGCTAACAACGTAGCTGACCCACTAACCAAGACTTTGACGCAAGCGGTGCTAGATCGGCATCTGGAGAAGATAGGTATTAGATACCATAGTGAATGACACTGAGTGCAAGTGGGAGATTGTTGGTGTTATGCCCTCAGATGCCATAGAGGATAGAATGTATAAGGCATATTCATTGTAATTAAACATTATTTATATAAAGGTGTTTCAGTTGTTTTCTTAGTGGCATTTGTAAGGTAAAATAAACAACTGAAAGTCCATGACATTGAGGTGAACCTTCTACTCCTTATGGGTTAGGAAGAACAACACTAGAAAGATTCGGTACTCAATGTCTAAATAAGTTCGTAAGTAAAAGAAAGTCTTGACTGGACATTGATAAGTGTGAGTTTTACACATTTGAGAGGTCAATAATTTCATGATTTAGGTTCAAATATGTATGAATTTTACCACTTGTGGCTTTGATTTGTGTTTTAAATGAATTCAAGGTAAAAATCATAACCATAGAGAAATCAGCTGGAGGAAAATGCAAAAATTCTGTATTTTGGACGCAGAATCTGAGAACGTGTTCTTCTACAAAGTTATAGATCTATGTCTTAGCTTCACGTGAGAACTTGAATCACTTGAATCTAAGATCGGATGAAAAAGTTATGAAGAAAACACTATTGCTGTGCAGAAGGAAAAATGCTACGGGCAGCTGGACGAATCTTAGAACCTTTTAAACCTAAAGACCATTAGTTGCCTCCTTTAATGATGTAAATGCATGTGTTGTGTGCCCTTTCATTTATAATGCTGTAGTTGTCTACTTTTGGGCATGTGTAGTGTGGGTTTTTACTTGTTCATGATGAACATTAGTTGTTCCTTTAGGCATGTGCTATGTGTACCCCCATTTGTATTCTTTAGTGTATATTAGTTGTTATCCGTCTAGTGCTTACTGTATAAATAGGGGTGTTGTTTCATGTCAAAAACCAACACACAACAACACAAAAAACACACTAACACTACACTCAAATAGAATACTTTCTCTTACAACAAGAAGGGAGCTTGGAGAAGGAAGAGCTTGGAGAAGAGATTTTGGAGCAAGAAACGAGCAAGACAAAGAGAGCGACGATTCTACACGAATTCATCAATTCGTAATAAGGGAGATTTCTACTTCTAGATTATTGTCTATGAATAATTCTATGATTTTAGTTGTTTTTCCAATTACGATTATGAACTAATTACTTGAACTAAGGCCATGTGAATACCAATTTTATGAGTATATATATGAATTGATTGTTCGTATTAATTCTAGTATTGCTTTGTGTATTGATTTTGTGTTTAATTCCAATCATATGTTTGATCACCATATGCTTGCTAATTAGCCTAGTTTATGATTCGAGAGAATATAAATTAGGGTTCAAAGAAATCATCACATCATCCGAAAACATGAGGAATTGCTCCTAGAGATAGGTATAGATTTCCGGGTGCAGTTAGCGGATTAATCCGGGGAAATTCTAAAACGTGAATGCTTGGCTAATGATTTGATTCTCGGATAGACATATTTAGAGAACCGTCACGTAGTCATAGGATTATTATGACCGAGAGATCGGGTATTAATTAATTAAGGTTTTTTTCCACCAAAGCAATATAGTCTAATAATTCAAATAATCACTCATATATATTAACGAGTAAGAACGTTGAAGCATGTGCCTTGTTGTTTTCTCACATAAGAATCTTAATCAATTTGTCAAGTATTGTTTTTACGTTTTCATTTTCAATTCATCATCTTCTTTTGATCAAATTTTAATTACTTTTAATACAATCGCAGTTATTTAATTTAAGTTCAATTGCTTTAAATTTTGTAAATCTAAAATACAAGTCCTTGTGGGTTCGACATCCGGACTTGATTGTCCACTTTATTACTACACACGACCAGTCCACTTGCTGTGCAAACACGTAAGGATTTTTCGTGTCAAGTAAACTATAATAAGCAAGTAAACTAAAAATTGCAATAAAATCATAAACTAAAATAAAACAGGTCCCCGGCAACGGCGCCAAAAACTTGACACGAAAAATCCTTACGTGTTTGCACAGCAAGTGGACTGGTCGTGTGTAGTAATAAAGTGGACAATCAAGTCCGGATGTCGAACCCACAAGGACTTGTATTTTAGATTTACAAAATTTAAAGCAATTGAACTTAAATTAAATAACTGCGATTGTATTAAAAGTAATTAAAATTTGATCAAAAGAAGATGATGAATTGAAAATGAAAACGTAAAAACAATACTTGACAAATTGATTAAGATTCTTATGTGAGAAACAACTAAGGCACATGCTTCAACCGTTCTTACTCGTTAATATATATGAGTGATTATTTGAATTATTAGACTAGTATTGCTTTGGTGGAAAAAACCTTAATTAATTAATACCCGATCTCTCGGTCATAATAATCCTATGACTACGTGACGGTTCTCTAAATATGTCTATCCGAGAATCAAATCATTAGCCAAGCATTCACGTTTTAGAATTTCCCCGGATTAATCCGGCTAACTGCACCCGGAAATCTATACCTATCTCTAGGAGCAATTCCTCATGTTTTTCGGATGATGTGATGATTTCTTTGAACCCTAATTTATATTCTCTCGAATCATAAACTAGGCTAATTAGCAAGCATATGGTGATCAAACATATGATTGGAATTAAAACACAAAATCAATACACAAAGCAATACTAGAATTAATACGAACAATCAATTCATATATATATACTCATAAAATTGGTATTCACATGGCCTTAGTTCAAGTAAATTAGTTCATAATCGTAATTGAAAAACAACTAAAATCATAGAATTATTCATAGACAAATAATCTAGAAGTAGAAATCTCCCTTATTACGAATTGATGAATTCGTGTAGAATCGTCGCTCTCTTTGTCTTGCTCGTTTCTTGCTCCAAAATCTCTTCTCCAAGCTCTTCCTTCTCCAAGCTCCTTCTTGTTGTAAGAGAAAGTATTCTATTTGAGTGTAGTGTTAGTGTGTTTTGTGTTGTTGTGTGTTGGGTTTTTGACATGAAACAACACCCCTATTTATACTAGTAAGCACTAGAGGATAACAACTAATATACACTAAAAGAATACAAATGGGGGTACACATAGCACATGCCTAAAGGAAGACAACTAATGTTCATCATGAACATAAGTAAAAACCCACACTACACATGCCCAAAAGTAGACAACTATCAGCATTATAAATGAAAGGGGCACACAACACATGCATTTACAATCATTAAAGGAGGCAACTAATGGTCTTTAGGTGTCAAAAGTTTCTAAGATTCGTCCAGCTGCCCGTAGCATTTTTCCTTCTGCACAGCAATAGTGTTTTCTTCATAACTTTTTCATCCGATCTTAGATTCAAGTGATTCAAGTTCTCACGTGAAGCTAAGACATAGATCTATAACTTTGTAGAAGAACACGTTCTCAGATTCTGCGTCCAAAATACAGAATTTTTGCATTTTCCTCCAGCTGATTTCTCTATGGTTATGATTTTTACCTTGAATTCATTTAAAACACAAATCAAAGCCACAAGTGGTAAAATTCATACATATTTGAACCTAAATCATGAAATTATTGACCTCTCAAATGTGTAAAACTCACACTTATCAACACCCCAAACTTAACATTGATCGTCCCCGAGCAATTTAACAAAAGAAAACTAAGATTTAAACAACATCAAGAAAAAAGGGTAAAACAAAAACAAAAGATAGCTCACTTTCGTAGAGAACACGATTGCATTTAGCGTATGCAACAAGCCTTTAAACCTCAATTTTACCAAAAGAGGACGAGTGTTGTCTCGTGAGGGTTTGCAGATGATATACCCACAAAATCGGAAAAAAATAAAAAATCAACCACAATCAATGAAGACAACTCAACAAAATTAACAAGAACTAATGGCACAACATCAACCGTTAAAGCTCAAATTATATACACGTATCAAAGACTCGCTCATGTTACACCTTGACTTGAATAAAAACCTCCAAAGGGTGTAGTAATTGTAAGTCTAAGGCATTATAGTCAAGTGGCACCCTTACCAAATTTCAGATTTTCTCCCATATCTATTAACCTTCGATCAATCCTAAAGCACAAGCTTTATAGAAAACTTCATAACCACTTATATTTCATCACTTAACCCATTTACACTTTACACTTCACATGAAACTTCCATTTAAACTTCATTAAGGCCAGGTCGTGTGCAATGTTCTATTTCATTAGGCTTTCTATGACACCCATGTATCGAGCTTTGGATCAATGACTCCCAAACTAGATAGTTTTAGGGCATTAAGTAATAAGACACTCCTTGCGGATTTAATCACTCGAGTGCCAAGGCCACGAAATAAAACTAGACCTTTCATTCATTTTTAACCTAAATTGGCTTGAGCAAAGCTCAAATTAGCATGACAGTACAGTATATAGGCATGTTGCTTTTCACCTCCAGTACATATCAGCCTGACTTTATAGTCATACCAATCATCAACCTTTTTCATTATTCATTCGGCATATGAAGCAATTACACAACTCATGACCTTAAGAAGAATCTAAGTTAACATTTCCGGGAGAAATTCCTTAAGTGTTTCAGAATGATTATCCACTTAACTCCTCTACCCTCGACTTGTCGTGCATTTGTGATTCATCTAAGAAAATTTTACTCTTATCTAGAGTCCCACGAGCAAAGTAACGATACGTGTATTCCATTAAATTCCAATATAAATCAAGAAATTATGCCATTAAATTCAAGTTAATCCATTTCATTGCATTAATTGGTGGCTTTAAAAAAAAAAAAAAAAAAAAAAAAAAAAAATCAAAAATTATGCTCGATTTTCTTGAATTTCGTCATATAAGCATGAAACATGAATATAACTCAGCACTACCTAACACCCCCAAACTTAAACCTAACATTGCCCTCAATGTTACATCTAAACTCAAAATATGAAAAGGGGTAAAAGGAGTACTTACAACCAAGGATGCTGAAAAGCAATCCTTCATCTCATATGGGTTTCAAAACAAACATCTCCTCCAATTAGGATAAGCATCTTAAAACAATGGGAAACCGCTACTATCCATGCTCACTATACTCAAATAGAAACTTGGGTTGCCTCCCAAGAAGCGCTCTTTTATAGTCAATAGCTTGACTGCTCCGCTCTTTACTTAAGTTGATGGCTCTTGGAACTTGACAGATGAGGTGTCTGCATTCCAATCAGTTCCCCAGTAGTGTTTCAGCCTATGTCCATTGGTCATGAATACTTGTCCGTCATCAGTAATAAGCTCCACAGCCCCCGACGAATACACTCGTGTGACATGAAATGGCCCCGACCAACGAGATTTGAGTTTTCCCGGGAAAAGTTTGAGTCGTGAGTTGTACATCAGCACCAGTTCACCTTCCTCGAATTCCCGTGACAAAATATGCTTGTCGTGCCATTTTTTAGTCCTTTCTTTATACAACTTGGCATTCTCGTATGCCTCATGTCTCCACTCCTCGAGCTCATTTAGTTGCAGTATAAAACACAAATCAAAGCCACAAGTGGTAAAATTCATACATATTTGAACCTAAATCATGAAATTATTGACCTCTCAAATGTGTAAAACTCACACTTATCACCCCCAATTAGGGGTTGCAGGATAAGATGAAGCCCATGCGGAAGAACTCCAAAAAGACGGTCGCATAGTCCGAGAGGGACTCTGGATACGATTGTCTGGCTTAGGCTTCACGACCCGGATATCTGACGGAAAGTCCTCACAGAGTGTTCGCAGCTCACTGTCTATGATGGTGGAAGAACAAGTAGCCAGGTCTATCTTGTGGTCCCGCTATGCCATCCCACTTCGGGCATCTTTCTTCCACTCACCACACTCTCTGTAGTCACTTGGTAGTGACACCAAGTCTTCACTATCGGAGCTGCTATCGCTAGATGATGATGTAAGCCCAACACCTGAAAATAAAGGGGTGTAAGTCATACAACGATAGCACGATAAAAAGGGTGAAAAAACTCAAGGCAAAGATCCATAGAACGTCTCGCGGAGAACCGCGAGGCATAGCGTGTCGCTCGGGTCGTGAAGGCTCCTTTTCTTGCCCCGGTTCAACCAATCACATATGCAAAAATCATCTGTAAAACTATGGATGGAGGGGGAAGAAACATACCCTTTCGTAGATTGTCTTTGCCCATGGCTAAGCAAGTAAGCTCATTCTAGAGAGTGTTTCTCTCAAGATGAGAGGCTATCACAAGTGAAATAATGAGAGTGAGGTAAAAGTGAGAAGGCTTTCATCGAGCCCCAACTTAAATAAGGGTAGGTGGTGAGGCCTTAAAGTCTTCCACCCCGGTGCAAAGCAGACTGAAGCGTCCAACAGGTGCAGTACAGTTCCTATTCTCGGATTCAACAGTCGATAGAACCCGAGAGTGGGGGGCATAATGATGTGGACCAAAATATACCAAGGGGCAATATGGTAATTACATGGGTTCCCAAGTCGGGTCGGATCGGCACCCGCTCGCTTATAAGTCTAAAAAGAATAACGGACCCACTAAAGATAGTTGGGTCCTAATATTAGTCTAGAAGACCATGACATTAAGGAGACCAAACCTGATGGGCTACTATTTAAATAAGGCCCACGGATCAAAGCCCACTACTAGCTCCCTATAAATACCTTAGAGGAGCTGGGAGAGGATTCATTATCTACTCCCCCAGTAAAAATTCATTGGCTATTGAAAGCAACCCCACAAAAGAACTACAAACTGACTTGATCCCACACTGCTTTGGTACGTAGGCAGCTGGAAGTAACCGAGTGCAGTCTATAACTTAATATATATTTAATCTAGTTTTTCGTGTGTTGGATCGGTTCCCTTACTCCACGTGGTCGATCACGTGACAATCACTGTCTGACGATTTTTACCATCATCAAATAACTATGTTACTTAGCAAAAAAAAATTATGTTGTACTTTGACGACAAAGAGGACATTAAGCAAATTTAAAACGTCAAGGTTAATTTTCAAATCAAATTCAAACTTTAGGGATGATTATGAATATGCTCCATAACTACTAGAAGTTAAATGACTAAAATGTCCTTCATTCACCTAAAACTATTGTTGGAATTTGGCTATAAGGATGACATTGAGAAAAATCAAAACCCCAAGGATGATTTTGAAAACAAATGAAAACCTCAGGGATGATTTTGAAATTTTCCCTGTTTTGAGGTGTGTTAATGGCGGAGAAGTTGCAAGAAAAACGGCTAAGCGTGTAAAGAAAGAGAGAAAGGTATAGACGTGGCAATGACGTGATGTAGAGAGAAAGGACAGTAGAGACAGAAAAAAGTTGGAAATGGCCAGAAATTGTATTTAGTCAGATATTCTAGAGATTTTCTGGTCGAAAATCAAAGATCCAAACACAGTTTAAATTCTGATCAAAATACACCTAAACGTATCAAAACATTGCCTTGCCTTACAGTGTGGAAAGGGAGAGGTGTCTTATCAAAAAAGAGGGGGGGATAATTGCAAAAAACAAAAAAACCTTTGTTATTTAAAAAGTGCAAAAAAAAACCCCTCTATTAACGAAATAGCCTCAAACCCCCTATGAAATGTTAAAATTCTGCAAAAAAAAAAACCCATTCCTTCAAACTTAATGGAGTGTGAGATGCATTCGCATGAGATGAGAGTTGAAAAGTTTTTATTTTGATTTTCATGTGTTAAAAGTCTGTTATACCCCTCAAATTTTAATTAAACAATAAATTTTAATTATTTTATAAAAAAGATGCTTTTAACTTAAAACTAAATTCAATTAAGTTAGTGGAATTGTATTTGGGTCTGGGTCAAACCCAGAGCCTGACCCTAACCCATTTTTTGTTTCTTCTTCTTTATCTAGTTTCCCACCATACCCACCGCCACCCGCCCCCAAACAACAGGTGAAGCCGACCCACCACCGCACACCACCAATACTGTGTGCGACAACCGAACCACCGTTCACACAAAACCACCACCAGTTCACCACTTTGCACAGTTCGAAACCTCCAACACCACCGTCGCTTCGCACAAGCCACCCCCTACCGTCGCCACCAGCACTCGAAACTCTACCACCACTCACTCAGATTCCACCACCAAACTCCATTTGATAGACCCACCCAAACCACCGCCAACATTGCACATATTCCACCGCCACCGCCAAAGTTTGAAAGGCCCAGAGTTCACCACCATTAAAAGTTTTTCGTATTTCAGAAATCTGGTAATTTGAGAGACCCAGATTCACTACTACAGAAATGACCTATTACAGCGGTTTTTGGGCCTATTACAGCGGTTTTAACCGCTGTAATAGGTATCACTGTTATATGGTTTGGACCTATTGCAGCGATTCCATAAAAAGCGTTGTCATATGGTGAATCGTATGACGGCGGTTCCATCCAGAACCGCTGTCATAGGGTCGAAAAAAAAATATTGAACCCTAATTAAAATTTTAATTCGAACCCTATTAGGGTTTGAATTAATTTTTTTTTCCAACCCTATGACAGCGATTCTGGCTGGAACCGCTGTCATAGGGTTGGATTATTTATTTATTTTTTATATTTTGCACCCTATTATGGTAATATTCTTGTACAGTAATATTCAATAAACCAACCCAACAAATTTCAACTACACAGTAAAACATATTCAACATAAACAACAACCACCCCAAACTTCAATATTACCATCTCTTTCCTCCAACAACAAAATGTTATAATTTTCAACAAATGATCACGTGTTAGTTTACAATCAACTAATTAAATTACTCATGACAATTTACAATAAATCAAATCACAATTTACAGCAAGTCACAATGTACAAAAAATACATTACCTAATTTCTAAGTAGCTGCTAAGAAAATGTAACGTGCCACTTCATAGCGTACTTCATCAATTTTCTCTTGAGTATAGAAGGATTGAGAATCATGAAAGTACTGCAAGATATATATAGAGATTAATTGCAAACTGAAATGACGTTTCAATTACCTACCAAAGGTTTAATAACTTCAAAAGGAATAGAAATTAAGTATATATTAGGATTATGCATACTGCTGTTGGGATTATAGATTGTCCGTGGCTAATAACCTTTTTCATGAATCTCATAACGAAATACCACAATCCACCTCGTTGGTCTGCCGGGGGCACTACAAAAGTAATCAAAGTTACGTTGTATTAGAACACTAATTTCTATACGAATATATAATCTCTTGAAACTAGAAAACGCTATCCTTTATTTTAAACCATTCACAGGCCGAGTTTTTGGATTTCTTGGAATGGTTGTTGCAATTTGCACGAAATATGTGCACAGCCCTATAAAAAAATACAAAAAACAAGAAAATATGTCGAAAACAAGCAATTATGTGAAATAAATATACACTTTAAAAAAATATTAAATATAATGGATACGTTAATTGAATGAAAAACTTACTGATTGATCTTTTGTGTCATATCATCTCGGTAAGCCGGCTCACCATGCAAAGAATCCAGATAGTAAACGACCTCTAGAAATGGATCAATTGCAAGCAACAACCAATGTCCACCAAAAAGCACTCAAAAGATAAGTTCAAAATTTGTTTTGCGTAATTATTTTTACAAATTAAAGTTGAGTCTTTAGTAGCTCACCCGGTGTTGTAAGGTGCAAGAAATAACTTATTCATTTGTGCACTCTGTATCATAGCACGTGCTATGTACTGCATTTGTTGAGTTTGCGGCTTGTTCTCGCAGATAGGAAATGTGGGCTAAGGAACCCGAAACTTGCTTCTTTCCCTTCGGGGATCACGTACTTAACCCACAAACATCTAAATTGGGCATAAAAAATGAATTTCGAGTAACGAAAATAATCATAGTTCAGATGCAATAAAATAATTAAAAAACTCACTTTATGTACGCTGTAATGATAGAGGCTCCTATTTCTTTTTGAAGCAGAAGGTGACAGATCTCCTCCTTCCCAATATACTCTGGGAATGCAAAATTCATAATGGGTTCCTCAATGTCTATAATGATCTGGGCACTAATAGACATCATCTTCGTGTACTTTCCCAGAAATAAAAGGTCATCAGGGAGTCCATCTGGTTAAAGGTCTGCACATCTGTCACCTTCACGTGCAGGCTTGGCTATTGGAAATTTTTCTTTGACAGCTAACTGCTTCGACGTCCCTGATTTCTGGTTTCCAGATGATTTGGATGGTCCAAGAGACTGTTTAAGCAAAGAAAATAAAACATGAATGTTACACACCAAAGTATATTTAGTAACCTCAAACAAATTGTTATAATTTATTAATAACTAGCTATTAAATACATACCGGTGCATCAATGACAATGACAAGACTCGCTGGCCAAGCAAAAAGGTACCAAGAGTACTAGAAATGGTGAGCATTTCATCATTGAGAGGGACGGGTAGGGGTGTATCCCCCTCAACTGCAGTGTCAATGCGCACTTTCACATGGCTGGTGGCTAATGGACAGTGATGAAGTATTCTATCAATCACCGGTCGATTGTGCATCTGTTCTTTAGCCACCACATGATGTGACGGTGATGAAAGTGCTAATTGACATGGAGCGATAACCTACACAGATATATATATATATATATATATATATATATATATATATATATATACACAACATTATATTAGAAAGTTTTGTGTGATTTACAGAAATAGAGAGTTGCAAGTTACATGATCAATAAACAAGTTCAAATCATTACCTCAGGAAGCATCTTATAAACTGGTTCTGGGCTGCTATCTTTCAAAGAAATCACGTCATCTTCATGTGGCTGACGCGAGTTAGGCGCTTCCAAAACATCAATCCGGTGTTGCATCGCAAACATAGTTTCGGAGAGGTTTTTCACCATATTTCTCAAGCTTTCCATCTCCATTTCTTTAGCAGGCTTTGGATCCGTAAAATAGTCTCTTTGTGAGACCCCAAAGCCAACACCCCTAATGCGACCCGGATGCTCCTTCTTAGAGCTTTAGCCAATAGGTCATCTCGACTCTTCTCATTTCCACTATGGCTAGTACTCTCTTGTGAAATGCTCTCCTGTAATAATAATACATTTTAAAAAATAAAAAAAATTAGTGTACTTTGTTCTTTCAATAGTATTTCAAAACAAACATACAACACATTATAGAGCTAAAATTGCAAATAACTCACCATTTCATTCACTACTCTTCTAACATTGTCGTTATCAATTTGATTTGTTTTGTCGGAACGCGCAATCCACCATAGAAGTGCTCGTATCACCTCTGTGCAATCGGATCCCGTATCCCTTGTTTTATTCATCTATATTTGCATTAAAAAATATATATTTATTAACATAGAATTTTTATTAAAAAAATTGTAAGGATTCACTGCTAAATGAACTACATACCTCAATTTGCTCCACAAGAGCATGTCCAAGACTCGCTTTCCGGTAAGGATATTCAGGTTCCTTTGCTATTTCCTGATTTTCCCTACTTAGTTTCTGTTTATTACATTGTCAAATTATTGGCTAAATATAAACACAATAACCAACAAATGAAACCCGCATAAAATAAAATGACTAGCTACCTGAAACCCTTCACTTAGGCGAACATTTAAAAATGCCATCCAATCGGCTTGAGATATCTCATATTGTGGGGGTGGATTGTCATTAATGTTTCCAACATCATCTCGCACCCACATTCTACTCAAGTAGCTCCTGAAGTTACGTGCTAGCTTCCTAGCTTCTGCTAGTACGTACTTTTGTCTACTTTCTTCAATATCAAATGCCAACTACAAAAAATAAACAACAAAGTATATATGAAATTATAATTTAGAGACAATTAAATCAACAAAAAATACATTAACACTTACATATATGATAATATACAAATTACCTTCATTTCATCCCAAATGTTTCTTTTTATTGGTGACGGGACCTTTCGCCAATCACTAATGGTAATCGACACCTTTTGCCGAGTCAAGACTCTTATATAACCAACAAATATTGATTTGTTTGTATAAATATAGATCACTAGTTGGATCAATGTATCCTAAACCACAATATAAACAAAATTTAATCCCCAATTAAACGTAATGAACCCCCAACTAACCCAAATTAACCTTAAATTTAGTCAAGCCCCTATTTCCCTTAAACTTTCCACAAAAATAGGCAAATCTCAAGAATATAAATTTTCTAGCAACTAAGTATAAATATTGATCACAAAATAAGTCTATCATACAATTATGAAATAAGTTCAAATACCTTTCATCGTCTACTCGAGTGAAGCCTATTTCACTATTATCGACACCATGTTTATTGTCAACCCACCTACACCCAAATACAGGCACCTGAAACCAACTATAATCAAGCTCCCATATATGTTCAATCACCCCATAATATGATAAATCGGCATAGATAGGATTATTATCTTTGGCACCTGAGATATGCATTGCTTGAGCTACAAGACTCACACCACTATTCTGCATTGTACTTCGTTCATCTTGGTCTTTTGTATAGAATGTGCGACCATTTATACGATAATCTGAATAACAAAATACTAGTATGTCCAGACCCCTCGACAGTCGTGTCAATTTATTTGAAAATGAAGTTGTGGATTCTCTTTCTGTTTCTCTTCAATATGCTTTCGTAACCAATCAATGAAACTCTTATTATGCTCTCTTGAAATCCAGCTCTCATTTTTAATTGGATTAAATCTCCTAAGTTGGTTCTTATGCTCTTCAACATATAGGTCGACCTCATCGGTGTTGTGGAGCACATATAGGTGTGCCTGCTTCCTTTGTGTAATATAAGCACTAACTAATTGCTTTCCAATTACACTGTTTCCTTCTGTTCCCCCTCTCACAACATGAGACTTTGGAAGCTATGCAACACTAGAATTGCCAGATACTCTGTGCAAAATGTAATTGCTTCATCAACTATGTACCGTTCAACAATGAAACATTCCGGTCGACTACGATTTTTCACGTAGCCTTTCAATACCTACATATAACGCTTAGCCAGATACATAGATCTGATAAAAGCCGGTCCATATAGTTGAGTCTCTCTAACCAAGTGAATAGGTAGGTGAGTCATTATATCAAAAAAAGCAGGTGGAAAATACATCTCAAGCTCACACAAAGTGATGACAATTTGTTTCTAAAGTGCAGGAAATTGCTCAAGATCAAACACCTTGCTCCACATTGCTTTAAAGAAGAAACACAATCTAGTTATCGTGTCTCTCACCTTTTTTGGCAAAATGGCCCGTATAGCAATTGGTAGCAAATGATCAATGATTACATGACAATTGTGAGTCTTCATGTGCTTTAGCTTCAAGTCCTTCATTGATACAAGACTGCTAATGTTTGAAGAATACCCTTCTGGAACTTTCACTCCATTAAGAAAATCACATAATGCAATTTTTTCTTTCCTGGCTAGAGTGTGAGCTTCTGGAGGCAAATAAGTACGCTTTTTTGGTGCCAATTTTCTGCTTATCTTCATTTCAACCAAGTCTAACCGTGCCTTTACGCCATCTTTTGTCTTTCCGGACACATTTAGAAGTGTACCAATGACACTATCAAATACATTTTTCTTAATATGCATAATATCAAGAAAATGTCTAACATGTAAAGACGTCCAATACGGCAACTCAAAGAAAATTGACCTTTTTTTCCACCCAGTTTTTGCAAGGCCACCTGCAAAAGTCTTTCCAAATTTGACTTCCAAGTCTTTTACATTCTCAAATACTTCTTCACCAGTCAAGCACTTAGGAGCTCGGCCTTCTTCTATATTCCCTTTGAAAGCTTTCTTCCACCGTCGATATCGATGGTTCCGATTTAGCCATCTTCGATGCCCTTGGAATCCATATTTCTGAGAGTGTGTCAATCGATATTGATCTGTACTCTTGACACATATGGGGCATCCACATTGGCCATGTACACCATATCCCTCGAGGTTTTCTCTTGCCGAAAAATCATTGATTGTTCTAAATAACATGACTCTGAGATAAAATTTTCTTCTCTGAACCCGTCATATACTTGAACACCGATGTCCCACAACACCTTCAAATCCTCAATTGAAGGAGCCAAGTAGACATCTATATCATTTCCAGATTGTTTCGGCCAAGAAATGAGTATAGCCATCATTATATGCTCTCGCTTCATGCATCGCGATGGGGGAAGGTTGTAGATCATCAAAATCACCGGCCATGTACTATGTAAGCTACTTTGCAAGCCATGAGGGTTCATGTCATCTGTAGCCAATACAAGGCGCAGGTTTCGTGATTCTTCACCAAATTCAGGGAAATCATCATCAATCTTTTTCCATTGAGGAAAATCTGAGGGGTGTCAAATCTTGTCATCTTCAATCCTTTCTTCAAGCCTTCTATCAGCATGTCATGTCAAGTCCTTGGCTAACTCTTTACTACTGTACATGCGCTTAAATTGTGGTATTATAGGCAAATACCACATGGTTTTGACAAGAGCAGATCCATTCTTCTTGTATCGTGAGGCGCCACATTTCGGACGGGTCTTCAATGATGCATAGTCAGTTCTAAATAATATGCAATCATTGAGACAGGCATGTATCCTCTCATATCCCATACCAATTGAGGTTAACATCCGTTTAAACTCATAAGTACGATTAGGTAACACATTATCCTCACGTAGCATGCTTTTTAATAGACCAAGTAAGTCTGTGAAACTCTTATCACTCCACCCATTGTTAGCTTTTAACTTGTATAGGTTTAGGACTGCTTTCAATCTTGTGAATTTACTATCACTATAAAGTGGTGTTTTCGAATCACTTGTCAAATTGTCAAACATTTTAGGACAATTTCGCAAATCCTCCTCAATCACATTTGTCATCTCCTCCAAACGATCAGGCTTATAATCATTCATGTTGAAATCCTGTGATGGATATGGTGTACCACCCAAATCATCTGACGTGACACTGCTTTCACCGTGTCTTGTCCAACGTGTGTAGCTTTTATCAATTCCATTACACACCAAATGATTTTCCAACTCACGTGGACTAATTCTCTTTCCAAAACAACAACGTAAACACGGGCAATTGATCCTAGTTCGATCTAGTGCATGCTCAACCGCAAACTTTATGAACTCTTTCACCCCTTTCTCATACTGTTCCGACATACGATCAGCTAAAATCCAACTTCGATCCATCTTGATTCTAAATTAATTAAATTAAACAATTTTATCATCTGTTGATAGTTAAATTAATTAAATAATTTTCATTTTAATTTATTTCCCATTATTCTGGAAAAAATTCGGCAAAGTAACAACGCAAAAATTTCTACCAAGTTCTTGACTTAATCTTCACTGGGGTAGGTTGCAACCAACAAAATTCGGATCTTACGATCTGCTAAAATCCAATTTCGATCTTACTTAATTAAATTAAATAATTTTAACATCAGTTGAGTTGAATTAATTAAATTATTTTAATTTTAATTTATTTCCCGTTATCCTAGAAAAAATTCGGCAGAGTACCGACGCAAAAATTTCTACCAAGTTCTCGACTTAATCTTCCCCCAAACTTGCAACCAACAAAATTAATATATTTCAACCACAACAAACCCAATATTCTAATCTTTCACCCACAACAAACTCAAAATGTCGATCTCACTATACGAAAATATTGATCACCAGTTGGATCACATAAATCACATAAAACTAAAAATAAAGCATCATTTTATAAATATATATTGATCACCAGTTAGATCACATAAAATATCATATTTTCAGCAACTACAAATATTGATCACCAGTTGGATCACATAAATCACATAAAACTACAAATAAAATATCATATTTTCAACAACTAAGTATAAATATAGATCACTAGTTGAATCAATGTACCCTAAACCACATAATAACCACAATTTAATGCCAAATCAAACGTAATTAACACCCGACTAACCTAAATTAACAGCAAATTCAGTCAAATCCCTATTTCTCTTAAATTTTCCAATAAATAGGCAAATCTCAAGAATATACACATATATACATACACCCACACATACACAAATATATATACATACACCCACACATACACAATATATGTACATACACCCACATATACACAATTATACATACACCCACACATACACAAATATATATACATACACCCACATATACACAAATATACATACACCTACATACACAAATATTTAACTCTATACTCTATGTGTGTGTGTATTTTTCTAAAAAAATTATCCACTAAATGGTGACGGCGGCAGAGGCGGAGGTAGAGGTGGCTGTCCTTATATATATATATAAAAAGAGTTAAATATATATATATATAGAATATATACATATATATATAGATCTAGAGAGAGAGAGAGAGAGAGAGAGAGAGAGAGAGAGATACCGAAAGAGGGGTGCAGACGGCGGCAGTGGATGGAGGTGGTGGTCGGCGGCGAGAGGTCGAGTAGAGAGAGAGAGAGAAACCGAGAGAGAGGGCGCGAGAGAGAGAGAGGTGGTGCACGGTGGTGGTGGGGGGGGTTGAAAGAGAGAGTTGAAAGAGAGAGAGAGAGAGAGAGAGAGAGAGAGAGAGAGAGAGAGAGAGAGAGAGAGAAGGGGGCGGCTGGGTTTTACCTAAAAACCCAGCTGCCTATGACAGCGGTTCGGGTACGAACCGCTGTCATACCCGATTTTTTTAATTTTTTTTACTTTTTTCTTTTTGACAGCGGTTCGTGGTCGAACTGCTGTCATATATGTTTTTTTTTTTCTGAAGCACTATGACAGCGGTTCGTGGTCGAACTGCTGTCATATATGTTTTATTTTTTTTTGTTCGTTCGAACCGCTGTCATATACCGGCACTATGACAGCGGTTTGATACAAACTGCTGTCGTATCCCAAATCTGACAGCGGTTCGGCTAGAACCGCTGTAATAGATTCGAACCGAGAAGCCCTATTACATCGATTTTGCAAAACCGCTGTAATAGTGTATTTTTGTAGTAGTGATTTCAATCTCAAACTCATTTTTGGTTATGAATTTTGGTCTCTCAAATTTCAGATTTCATTACCATTAAAAAAAAAATCAAATGGAGTTTTTTGAGATTCAGAAATTTTGATTTCTGAATTTATTTTTCTTTTTGGCTTTTTTACTTTTTTTTTTTTGCCTAAAAAGAATACGAACCCTTGATGTTATGGAGTAAGATCAATGGGTAGGATGCTTTCCCAATGATCTATGGCTAATAAATTAAGTGTCAGATCCAAAGATTAGTAAGATAAGGGTATAACAGACATTTGGAGAACAAATTAACGGATTGAAGGTTGTTAAACAGCTCAAGAGCGTATGCAAACTGTTCACATTTTACAGGGGTTTTTTTTACACTTTTTAAATAACACAGGGTTTCGTTTTTGAAATTATCCCTGAGAAAGGAGAGGTGAGCATAAATGATGTGGAGCCATCAGTAGATGTGATTGTTAACCAACAATGTGTTCACAACTTCACATGTTTATCAAAACAAATGGGCCACTTCAAATCTTACTTCAAAATTGTAATTATCAGTGAATGTGTCAATAGGTTTTGTTAATAATTTCAAACTTGGCGTGTTCTGCGGGTTTGTAACTTTATTTTGTTGGATCTTACTGGATACATAATCGTCTATATTGTTTTAAGACTTTTTCAAATAATTTTATGATGGACCAAGAGCATTGGTCCCAATTTATTATTCACCACAAATTCATAAAGGGTGGAATGTTTTTCACACAGTGGGTGGGTGAGAAAAACCACTTCACTTGAGATGCCTTGAGAATTTATGGTATAAAGTGGACTAAGAACAAATGCTTTCGGTACAACATAGATTTTCCGGACTTTTCCATTCATGTTTTCACTATCCTTTTTTCTTTTGATTTTGAAAGTTGCGGTCTTTCCGGTTTTTTTTTTCCTTTGTACTCAACTATAGTTCTATGAAGCTTATTTCCTAATATTTTAATTGATGGGGGTTTGGCGATAAGTTTCTAATATTATATTTAGGAATTAATGCAAAAAAAATTTCTGTGTTAATGTGAAATTGCAAAAAAAAACTCATGTTAACGAAATAGGCCAAAAATCACCCTATGTTCTTAAAAAGTCTGCAAACAGTGGATTTTTGGGAAAAAAAGTGTGTGTTTTTCATGTTTTTCACCTTTAATGACATGTTTTTTTGTCATTTATACACTCTCCAAACAAAAAAGCATGTCATTAAAGGTGAAAAACACGCATTTTTTTTTTCAAAAATCCGCTGTTTGCAGATTTTTTAAGAACACAAGGTGGTTTTTAGCCTATTTCGTTAACATAGGGGTTTTTTTTTGCAATTTCACATTAACAGAGGGGAGTTTTTGCATTAATCCCTTATATTTATACGTCTACGATTCTGTCTATTTATCATTTCGTACATTTTAGTTGATTTTTTCACTGTAACTTTCAATAATTTGTAATATCTTTTACATATTAAATGACAACTTTGGTCACCTAATACTTAACCGTGTAATTCTATGATGGACCGAGACCATTGGTCCCAATCCACTTTTCACCATAGGATCTGGGGTAATTTAGTAAATTACCCCCTATTGGAGGATCTTTTGGTGAAAAATTGGATCGGGACCAATGATCTCGGTCCACCATAAAATCACCCTATCTAACCAATTAGGAGGAGGGGTTTTGGTTTACCCAACTTTTGATTTGTCATTTTCTCAATTTCACATAAGAAACAAAACATTTCCATCCCTTATTCTTAACTTCCTTACTTCTCTCTACAACTCGCTTACCATTATCTCTCCAACTCCAATGTACATTTTTGTTGTATCTTAATCTCCATTTTTTTTTTTTATCTTAATGTCCATCTCTTTTCATCTCTCAACACTTAGATTGATTTAAGCATATCTAAACATAAAATATTTTTTATCTCCTTAATGAAAATTCCAAAGACGGTATAACATATGTGTGAGAATATATAAATAATATAAATTATAGTGATATTTATTTCATTATTTTACACACACGCATGTATACCACACACTCTAGTTTAATTACCAAGCATCGAGTATGACATGTAGTACTGAATTAAGCATATTAACGAATGGACTGTATTGATATGAGGCATCAGTTTAACTACCCAATTTGGGTAAAATTCCCAAATAATTACGATTTTATTATTGTTTAATAAAAGAAGTTAGGGCTAAATCAGGGTTTTCATCTACATAGTTAAAAAATTTCATCCATGTTAGTCCTCCACCCCCAGTGACAAATCCTTTCAGGCCAGCGGCAGGCTCAGTTCCGCGAAGCGGGATTAGTCCCATACCCAATGTGGTGTAGGAAACCCGTTGGAAACCAAAAAACAATCCAAAACTGGAGTACTTTAAAACTTGATATTAAGAAATTAATAATATACCTTGCAATTATATGAACTAGAGTGAATCCCGTGCTATGCACGAATACATATTATATTTATGTAGAATGTTGAAATTGGAATTTTTTTTCCTTTCATTTTAAGATTGCTTGTTGTGATAATTGAAAATATATAGTGCTGCAAATCATTACTTTTTCTGAATTCCATTGTTGAAATTAATATATTTAAATTGAGCTAATAGAGGCTGTTTCAATGGAATTTTGAGCTTAGATTATAAGATATCATTAACATGAAAGACACGTTAGAAAAAGAAAATGAGAACTTAATAAAATCTCTCACATTTAAATCCACCCATAATCAACTGTAAATCACGATTTGAATCCGTATTAAAGCCATATCTTTCCAAATCTAACTGCATATTCGGATTTCGCACACCAAGCACCCTAAAATCTCACCCAATCCAAATTTTTTTCAGCAGAAAATGAGGTCGAAAAACCCATCGAGAGTCACAGGTACCAATGAAACAGAGCATTTTCAGTTGTTGTTCGAACATATAGAGGATAAATTCATGTATTTTGTTGATTTTATTGTTAAAAAATACATTTTTTAATTTGCTGTAACTATACGCTGTTTATTGGGGACAATCAATGTGTTTCTATTGATTTTGTATGCATATTTGTGTAAAACATGTTGTTATTTTAAATTAGTGAGTGTAATGCTACTGTATTATGTGTGTGCATACACTGTATATATTGCCTTACATGTTACTATATACTGTCTTAGAATATACTGTATAATTGTTTATTATATTGTAATTGTATGATGTATAAACACATACTGTATATTGAGTTATATGATACTGTATAATGTTTTAAATGACACTGTATAATTGTTTGAAATCACTGATTGTTCTGTCAATAATCACACACTGTATATCATCATTGTATTTCTTGTATATTTGTGTATGAACTATTGTACAATGGAATAATTAGCTATTGTGGAATGTTTAACTGTATAATGGGTTATATGGTAATGTATATTGGTTTATATGATATTGTATTCTGAGTTGTCCGATACTAAATAATGGTTTATAAGATTATGACTGTATGGTGTATATACACATACTGTATAAATGGAATGTATGATATTTTATATTGGTTTATAAGATACTGTATATCCATATTATTTTTACTATATAATGAAATGTTCTTTTATGAATATTGTATGATGCATTAACACATACTGTATAATACATTAATTAATGTATAATAAGTTTATATTTGGTGATTGTTACTGTATAATGTGTTAATCAATACTAAAATATGTACAATATAGTTTCTGGTGAAGAATCATCTGAGTCTTCTTCGGAATATAGGTATCAGATTGTGCCTGTAGACCCTATGGAGCCTCTCGATGTCGTTGAACGTAATTCGGATGATGAATACGTTAATCAGACAAAGAAACAGAATCAGAAACACAACGCACAACTAGGAAGAGACGTACGAAACAACCTGATGCGAAAACACAGTCGAAAAGAAAAAAATAACTGTACAGAAACATTAACCAAAGGGGAAGAAAAGTTGGTTGATTATACACAAATACGAGTTTCTATAAAGGTGTTGGTGGATGTTGTTTCAACCCTGACAGAACCGCAACGGGAATGGGTTAAACAGTCTGGTTTCAAAACGTTTTTAGAATTCAAAATAAAGGAGTTGTCTCACAAGCTCAGTTTTAAAATTGTAAAGGCTTTAAATCCAGGAAACTTTAGATTATCTCTGCCCGGAGGCAAGATTAATATTAAAGAAAAAGATGTGGCGGAGGTTCTAGGTTTTCCGCAAGGTGAGCAGCGTATAGACCTAACGCTCAAGAATCAAGAGAGGGTGGACCTATGGACAGAGCAATTTGGGCTTCATAAGTCCAAAAAATTTAAAGTTACGGCGCAAATGATATTGACTGAACTGAGGTCTGAGCATGAAGCAATGGAGCAATTCAAGCTGAATTTCATGATGATTCTCTACAATTGCTTGATAGAATCGCCTAGTACAGCATTTGTCAACAAGAAGATGCTGAATTTCGAAGGTGATCTTGATGAGTTGGCAAGTTACAACTAGCACAGACTTGTTATGGATAGTTTGGCCGACACGAAAAAATCATGAGAAGCGGATCCGGCATCTCTTATGTATACGGTTCTCTTCTTCTTTCTGATTGTAAGTGTACTTTACCTATTCTAATTTTATTTGTGTTAAAAAAATGTGGTTTTGTTGATTAAGTATGCCTAATTAGTAATAGATGTTGTACATTTTTTAATTTGTACTGTATTTTAATTGTGGTGATACACCCGCACTGTATACTGTATTTTATTGTATAATATCTTTTGTATAATTGTTTGTAATATACTATATAATGTGTTGTAATACACTATATAATGATTAATAAGTTACTGTCTAATGTGTTGTAATCTACTGTATACTAGTTTTTTTAAACTTTTTTGTTTTCTATTAATGCAGATATTATATGCTGACACAGTGAACTACAAGGGCCATGTGACAGTCCAACGATCAATCCCAACATGGCTTACTTGGACCGATGCCGCTCTACGGGAAGAGTACCGTAGAACTTCAACAAGGACTTTTCGGGACGGGGGTAATATCAAAGGCACAATGCATGTTGAAGGATGACAAAGGTAAACATGTTGTTCAACACAATGAAGATCCAAAAAAACCCCCTTCCTCACTGGAAACTCCGTCACAACAAGTGCATATTTCGCTTGAAGAGGTATGCATATTTCTGTAAAATAGATACTGTATATTTTTTAATTAATTGTTCTATTTTAACTGTATAATGTGTAGCCACAAAATGTATACTTGAATTTTATATACTGTATATTTGTTTGTTATCTACTGTATGCCATTGTTTAATGGTTTGAAATCATTAACATACAGTTACAAATAAAACAATGTACAGTAACAAATATTTTATTATACAGTATGTATTAAATAATTATACATAACTAATATATGACCTTTGTGAGGTTTACATTAACTACACAGCCATTATACAGTAACTTATACTAACAATAAACAGTGGCTAATAATTTAGTATACAGTCATGATAAACAACATACATTAACTACTAAAATGTTATACAGTGGCTATAAATAACATACAGTAATCAATAATATTGTACATTAATTTATTTTTAAAATATACACAGGGGATGCTGGCCAATTGGAATGGGCTGCATTGAACCTGATGGACAATATTATCATGTACAATGGCTACATGCAGTCGTGTGATTCCCTACTCCCATCAAATCCACGATTGAAAGAAATTGAACAAATGGTGTTCACTACTATTGGAAAACTGTATAGAAGACAACCGGTGATGGAAGACGAAACACTGGTTGTTCCTCACAACGCAGAGCCTACCGAGCAACAAGAAAAACCTCCATCCCCTGAACAACGTGCAGCCGAGGCTGATCAGCCTATCCAACCCGAAGAAGTCGCACCCGAAACAACGATGAGTACGCCAATGCAGTCACGACCAACTTTGACTTGTTGTCACAACTAACGCCACCGAAAGTACAACAAGCAGAAGAAGTTACAACACAGGAACCAATGACCCTCTCAATCCCAAGTTTTAACTTGTTGTCACAGCAAAACACCGCTGGATAAAAGGCAACGGGCTGAAGCGGGTGATAGTGTAATGGCTTGGGCGGTGTCAATGGCTAGACTATACGATGATGATGCAACCAATGTCACAGACACAAAAGCCTCCATCGTCTTCAAATGACACCATTAAACTGCTGCCGTGGAGATCATTGGTGAACAAAGGAGACCGTTAAAACCAGTGCCAGACACGTGTTCTCTGTACATTCAACGGGTTGTGCAGATAAGCTCAAAGCAGGGCGCAAATGAAAAAAGACTTTGGGATTGGATGAAGCATGTTGATGATGACGACATGTGAGTACATATCATTTTTAAATACATTTGTTTTATTGAGTTTCCTGTTAATGCTATATGTATGCTGTATAGTAACTCAATGTACACTATATAATGTAACACTACTTACTGTATAATATATCATTACAAATTGTATAATATGTACTGTATATTGTGTCATTACATACTCTATAATGCACATTAACTTTTGTATACTAACTCATTACAAACTGTATATTGTTTTTCAGGACTATTGTTTCTAGAGTGGTGATATAATGTGCACTATTGGGATGTAAAGTCCTTGGATCAACGCACTGAGCTTTTATCTGGTGTGATTGATACTTGGTCATTCCTGTTGAACAACGAGGCGACGAGATCACCAACATCGCCGCTCAGATTTTATTTTCACCTGACAGACACGGTAAAATATATATTCTTATCTTTTGCTAATACATACATTATAATGTTCTGCACGCTAACTAATTTTTAAAAAAAAATGGATAACAGATTTTTTTGGCATCAAACAAAGGAGAAAAAAGTACTGATGCGCTGCTGCAAAAATTCGAGGATAACATTAAACATCGTATGAGCATATTTCCAAGTGTCAACATAACCGATGTTACGTTGGTAAGTTAAAACCGTTTATTTGTTATAATTATCGTATTTTATGTAACTTTATTAACACCACTTTCATCCATCTATATATAGGCCATCTTTCCAATGCTTCACGCTGGACACTACTACGTGATATATTTTAATTTGAAGCAACCAGCTATTGACATCCTTGACAACAGCGCAACGGATGTGTCGATCGAAGACAAATATCAACATGTGTCATTCACTTTGGTACCTATCCTTCAAACACTAATACTTTTTTTAATGTCAAATATCATTGTTAAATCTACATTATAACACAACATATAGCCTCACTTAACTTTAAATTATATAGTAATGTACCGTATAACTATATAGTAAAACACTGTATAATGATGTAGTCAGTTACTATGTACTGATATATTAACGTACTGTATAATGGTATAATATTGGACAGCATAATCATTTATTATTCACTGTATAATGAAAATAATACTCTACTATATAATGATATATTAATATACTGTATACTAATATATTTATACACTATATCTTACATTTTTAGTTTGTTGTTTCAAACAAAGAGACATGTTTGTCAAGTTCCTGATGGATATCAACCATCCAGCTGGAAGTGTGTTGTCAACGATAGAAATTGTAAGGCTTCCAATGTCGTGGCGTACACACAGAAACATATAGGATTGTGGTGTTTTTGTAATGCGTCACATGGAGACTTACCTCTGTGGAGGACTGAAGAATTGGGTCCAGAAAACGTAATGTTTTACACGTTTATTTATATGTATGAAATTTTTAAAAAATTTTATTTCCTATCTATCTAACTTTAATATTTATACAATGCAGAAATCACAAGTTACGAAACTCAATAGATTGAGGGGGCTTCTGGAAAAGATCCTCACTTTCGAGCTGAACACACTCAAAGACGAAATCCTCAGACAGTCAAAAGAGGTGGAACATGAACAAGCCCAATAGAAAAGGGGAAGAAGGGGTAGATGTAATCAACATGTAATGGATACAACAAGGGATTTGGTGTTAATAGACTGGATTTTTAAATTTCATTGTACAATTTTTTTTATTTATTAGTTTTTGTTGCAATATAACTTTTATTTTGGTTGTTTAATCTATAAAGTTTGTTCACTGCATAACCGTTATTGTCCTGTTCATTGAGTGTGTCATTAAGTGTTCATAACATATAGTACATAATATGCATGTTATGTAGTAATTAAAGGTTCATTATACAGTTAATAAAATTACATTATACAATACACATGTATGCAGTATAAAAAACAACATATTCATTATACAATATAAAAAATACTCAATTGTATACATAATTAAACTGTATAATACAAAAAAAACACTCAATTATACAATGGACATTATGACATTTTTTACATACATGAATAACACTTCATTGTATGTCATAATGTTTCAGTATACATTGAAAACTGGAGTCATTATACAATGAATAACACTTCAGTATACAGTGTATAAGACTATATTATACAGTGAATAATACTTCATTATACAGTAACAAATGTAAAGAAAACACTCTATTTTCCTTTGATGGACAAGTTCTTGCATTATGCCCATCAACTTTTCCGCATGCAACACATTTTCCTCTTAGGAACATTCTTGGATATCTCCACACTGCTCTTATTCTTTTACCACACCTTTAGTTCGGCTCATTTGAGAATTTCTGATCCCGAGCTCGTTCTCGATTTGTGATCCCACTAGTGTCTCGATAACAACATTCTTGTTGTTTTTATATTGTCATCCGCACCGACACTCAAGTGAGACTTTATATCCACCAATTGATTTTTTATGTATTCGAGTTTCTCTTTGTTAAACCCTCAATGTTTAAACATGCTTGAAAGTCGATCCAAATTTGACTCACACATTTGTAGTCTTCTGAATCATCGAGCGATATTGTGTGACATGGTTGTTGATTGTATCGGACGCCATGATTTCTGCATTTTTCCTCCACCCTTTAGAACATACTCTGCGGGCAGTTTGTGTATTCGGCCATGGTTGCATGCAAACAAATGTATCTACACAAAATACCCCTCCTCAAAAACAATATGCAAGAACAATCAACATGATTGTTCGATAACCTACAAAACATAGTAACAAAACTGACATATAAGCATATACGACATGTATAAATGAAAAGTATCAGATACTCTATCCTCGATCGCATAGGAACAATATCGAACGTCGTATAATCAACCACGCATCGATAGAAAACAGCGCCGGGTGTATACCTCTGAAGCATCCTCCTCTATCCACATAGGGGTGTCGGTTGATGGCTTAGAGACCAAAGACTCGTGATTTAATCTTACATTATTATTCCTTTGTCTGTCCATAGCACTTTCAAATCTACTATAAAACTCAATGATTGTATCACCCTTCACATAAAACTGGTTAAAGAATGAGTTAACAGACTCTGAAATTGAAGTAGTCTTCAATATCCCACCCATCGAAACATTTAGATAGTATGCGGATACACATGAATGCCTGTTCTCGTAAATTTCAGAAAGCTAATCAATATGGCTTAGTCCGTACTTTGAAATGAGAGCATTCCATCCCTCTTCAAACTCAATTGGAGTGATGTCGTCGTTATACACAAAATTATTAATCTTTCTCACCACTTCAGCATATTTACCTGTATGTGGAACGTAAAACTCAAATTAATACCATGTTATACAGTATGTTAACTAGTATTATACACTATAAACAGATATCATCATAAAGTTGATGAAAACATAATATACATGAAAAATAGCAAGTTCTATATACAATATACACTATCTACAGCTTAATTATACGGTATGACACAAACCTTGGTAGGAAACTTCTTCATAATATGCCACGCACCCAAACGATGCCTACCAGTTATAAACACACTAGGAATACCTTGCTTCATGGCCAGACATTGATCAGATACAATATAGTTTGGTTCCCGTCCCATCGCACGGGTAAAAGCTTCGAAAACCCACATGTACAACTCAATGTCTTCTTTTGCGATTAGAGAAGCACCAAATGACTATTTTCTTGTGGTTATCTATACTGGTAAAAGGAACAAACTTCTTTTGATACCTGAAAATGTAGTATAAAACAATATGTAAAAGAAATGCAAAAAAACAGTAACTAATAAGGTATTATACAATAACTGTATATACATTATATAGTGACTAACAAGGAGTTATACATTACATATACATTACCTATAATAAAAAAAAGTGCCTTATCATTATATAGTCAATGTATCTACATTATACAACAACTTATAATGTGTTATGCAGTGCATATTCATTAACTATTGAAAAGAATGTACATTATCATATCTTATTATGAAGTAAATGTGCTTACTTGTTGGATCGAAATGTTGCATCGACCGAGCAAACATCACCAAAAAGTTCAAAATTCTGTATTGCAATAGGATCGGCCCAAAACAACCTACTCATACACCCGTCGGCATCTGTGCCATAATCAAATAAACTTCACATGCTTTTTTCATATTCATAAATTTCCTAACAATCATCTCCGTGTCATTCTCACCGACGTATTGCTTCACATCTCTTTTTGCATTTTTAAAGTTTGTAGACGTCGACCCAACGTTATTAAACCCAGCCGCAATTTCCTTTAGAAATGAATGTGATCTAACCGCACCAACGTTCACCTTTGATGCATTTAGACAGAACATTATCTGTGACGAATCAATATTTTGATTGATTTTCAGAAACTGTTTACCCTCATCTGTTGCAAGTTCGTGATTGTGCCGCTCAACAAAATTCTTTATAACATATCCCTCTAGAGCACTAAACCTCAGTACAATCTTAGCGTTACAATCACATCGACCAATCATAAACTTCTTCTTCCTACCGACATCATTGGAGTTTTTGTAAATACCGGAACGACTGCATACATAGTGTTTCGATAAGACCGTACCATCCTTATGTGTTTTTTGTGAGCATTTACAGACATCAAAAACACATAAATGAGCATAGTTTTTGTAAAATTCAAATGCAGTCTTCAAGCTTTCAAATGCCTTACCAATGCAAGGTATAACCTCTGGGGCACACACTGGAACCCAAAATTTGGAACCTCCAGGTGATGTGATCGAATTGGATGACAATGAAGATCCGACACATTGATTCTCAACATCATTATTGCTAACCACTACTGATCATGTTAAGAATATATAGTATAACACATCATAACATGCTAGTTATTACTATTATCACTGGTGTAAACAAACACATATGCGTAACTTATATAATATTTACAGTAATATACGTGATAACAGTATTGTTAATATGTAACAAACAGTTATGTGTGAAATATAGCATAGAATAATGAACGAGACTTTTACTGTATAATATTGAATAACACGCTGTATAAAATAAATAAAGGTTCTGTAGTGTTTTAATTAGTAATGTATCCATAAAAGTATAATTGTGTTAACTGCACTGAATATTATTCATGTTTCATGCTTATATGACGAAATTCAAGAAAATCGAGCATAATTTTTTTTTTTTTTTTTTTTTTAAAGCCACCAATTAATGCAATGAAATGGATTAACTTGAATTTAATGGCATAATTTCTTGATTTATATTGGAATTTAATGGAATACACGTATCGTTACTTTGCTCGTGGGACTCTAGATAAGAGTAAAATTCCTTAGATGAATCACAAATGCACGACAAGTCGAGGGTAGAGGAGTTAAGTGGAAATCATTCTGAAACCACTAAGGAATTTCTCCGGAAATGTTAACTTAGATTCTTCTTAAGGTCATGAGTTGTGTAATTGCTTCATATGCCGAATGAATAATGAAAAAGGTGATGATGGTATGACTATAAAGCAGGTGATATGTACTGGAGGTGAAAAGCAACATGCTAGATATGTACTGTCATGCTATTTGAGCTTTGCTCAAGCCAATTTAGGTTAAAAATGAATGAAAGGTCTAGTTTTATCGATGGCCTTTGGCACTCGAGTGATTAAATCCGCAAGGAGTGTTTATTACTTAATGCCCTAAAACTATCTAGTTTGGGAGTCATTGATCCAAGCTCGATACATGGGTGTCATAGAAAGCCTAATGAAATAGAACATTGCACACGACTGGCCTTAATGAAGTTTTAAATGGAAGTTCATGTGAAGTGTAAAGTGTAAATGGGTTAAGTGATGAAATATAAGTGGTTATTGAAGTTTTCTATAAAGCTTGTGCTTTAGGATTGATCGAAGGTTAATAGATATGGGAGAAAATCTGAAATTTGGTAAGGGTGCCACTTGACTATACTGCCTTAGGCTTACAATACTACACCCTTTGGAGGTTTTTATTCAAGTCAAGGTGTAACATGAGCGAGTCTTTGATACGTGTATATAATTTTGAGCTTTAACGGTTGATGTTGTGCCATTAGTTCTTGTTAATTTTGTTGAGTTGTCTTCATTGATTGTGGTTGATTTTTTATTTTTTTCCGATTTTGTGGGTATATCATCTGCAAACCCTCACGAGACAACACTCGTCCTCTTTTGGTAAAATTGAGGTTAAAGGCTTGTTGCATACGCTAAATGCAATCGTGTTCTCTACGAAAGTGAGCTATCTTTGTTTTTGTTTTACCCTTTTTCTTGATGTTGTTTAAATCTTAGTTTCTTTTGTTAAATTGCTCGGGGACGATCAATGTTAAGTTTGGGGTGTTGATAAGTGTGAGTTTTACACATTTGAGAGGTCAATAATTTCATGATTTAGGTTCAAATATGTATGAATTTTACCACTTGTGGCTTTGATTTGTGTTTTAAATGAATTCAAGGTAAAAATCATAACCATAGAGAAATCAGCTGGAGGAAAATGCAATAATTCTGTATTTTGGACGCAGAATCTGAGAACGTGTTCTTACAAAGTTATAGATCTATGTCTTAGCTTCACGTGAGAACTTGAATCACTTGAATCTAAGATCGGATGAAAAAGTTATGAAGAAAACACTATTGCTGTGCAGAAGGAAAAATGCTACGGGCAGCTGGACGAATCTTAGAAACTTTTGACACCTAAAGACCATTAGTTGCCTCCTTTAATGATTGTAAATGCATGTGTTGTGTGCCCTTTCATTTATAATGCTGATAGTTGTCTACTTTGGGCATGTGTAGTGTGGGTTTTTACTTATGTTCATGATGAACATTAGTTGTCTTCCTTTAGGCATGTGCTATGTGTACCCCCATTTGTATTCTTTTAGTGTATATTAGTTGTTATCCTCTAGTGCTTACTAGTATAAATAGGGGTGTTGTTTCATGTCAAAAACCCAACACACAACAACACAAAACACACTAACACTACACTCAAATAGAATACTTTCTCTTACAACAAGAAGGGAGCTTGGAGAAGGAAGAGCTTGGAGAAGAGATTTTGGAGCAAGAAACGAGCAAGACAAAGAGAGCGACGATTCTACACGAATTCATCAATTCGTAATAAGGGAGATTTCTACTTCTAGATTATTTGTCTATGAATAATTCTATGATTTTAGTTGTTTTTCCAATTACGATTATGAACTAATTACTTGAACTAAGGCCATGTGAATACCAATTTTATGAGTATATATATATGAATTGATTGTTCGTATTAATTCTAGTATTGCTTTGTGTATTGATTTTGTGTTTTAATTCCAATCATATGTTTGATCACCATATGCTTGCTAATTAGCCTAGTTTATGATTCGAGAGAATATAAATTAGGGTTCAAAGAAATCATCACATCATCCGAAAAACATGAGGAATTGCTCCTAGAGATAGGTATAGATTTCCGGGTGCAGTTAGCCGGATTAATCCGGGGAAATTCTAAACGTGAATGCTTGGCTAATGATTTGATTCTCGGATAGACATATTTAGAGAACCGTCACGTAGTCATAGGATTATTATGACCGAGAGATCGGGTATTAATTAATTAAGGTTTTTTCCACCAAAGCAATACTAGTCTAATAATTCAAATAATCACTCATATATATTAACGAGTAAGAACGGTTGAAGCATGTGCCTTAGTTGTTTTCTCACATAAGAATCTTAATCAATTTGTCAAGTATTGTTTTTACGTTTTCATTTTCAATTCATCATCTTCTTTTGATCAAATTTTAATTACTTTTAATACAATCGCAGTTATTTAATTTAAGTTCAATTGCTTTAAATTTTGTAAATCTAAAATACAAGTCCTTGTGGGTTCGACATCCGGACTTGATTGTCCACTTTATTACTACACACGACCAGTCCACTTGCTGTGCAAACACGTAAGGATTTTTCGTGTCAGGGGGCAGATCCTAACACACTACCAAGTGTGCCTGAGTCAGCTGTCACCTAAAAGCTTTGCTCAGTTCGAGGGCTTTGTTCGGCGTTTGCGGGAGTATAAGTTGAATGTGAGTCTTGAGGCATTTCAAGCCTTATTCGATGTCTAAATGAGCCAGGGAGGGCCATTCGTGCACTTCTAACCGACCTCTCCATATAGGTTCTTATCGGGGAAAGTCAGTTCGAATGGCAACTGGAAAAATAAGTTTTTCTACTTTCCCATCCAGAGTGTGCCTATACTTACACCCCCGCAATGGTGTGAGAAGATTGCCCCTCAGAAGCTTACTGATACCCACCATCAGCTGAGGCTGGACTTTATGGGGGCGGGGTTATTTGAGTTCTATTTTAATATTAGAACCGTCTATAGCGGAGGTACTTCCTTTATTTTATTTGGAAATACCTCTTATGCATTGTTATGTATATGTGAAGTGGTAAGTATATTCTGAAGCCCGTATTTTATTTGTCGGGATACTTGGAATCAGGAGCCAGGAGGCGCTCACAGGCATCAGCGGCTGCCCCCGCTCTCGAGAGAGGGCGATCAACCCTTCACACTGAGCCAGTTCGCCCTCCTTCAAAGGGTAAGAAATCTGTCCAATGGGTATCAGTTGTATCGACGCCCGCTATGGAGGTGGATCCCTTGAACTTCGATGCCATGATGTCAGGCTTATCAGCTAGGGGGCCTTCTTGACTCCGCTGTTGGGGCTTTCTCCCAATCTCATCAAGGGAAGGCTCCGATGGAGAAAGGAGGCGTGGTGGAGACCCGAGATCTCTCCCCAGAGCTTACCTACATTCGCACTCCTCTACTCTATAAGAGAAGTCGAGGTGACTCTCCGGCGAGCTCGGGCACCCCGGGTCGTGGCAAAGGTTTATTCAGCTTTGGGGTAAACCACGATCTCAATACTCACTCATTCTGGGATACTAGTGATGTTGCTACTCCTTGGGTGATAACTCGGCCAACAGTGACCGACTTTGATTCTCAGCACTTGCACATGCTGCCGACGGATCAACTCGATGAAGAGATTTTTGAGGGCGAAGACCGGGTAAGCCCAGTTTTATTATTGTATTCTTGTTTTTAGTTTTCCTCCATTGATCATACACCCTCTAACGCATACTAGTCTTTGCCTGTTCAGCTGATCTAGCTATCTCATCACCCTAGTCAGAGGTATGGCCATTATGCGGAGAAATTGAAGGACTGTTCTCAGAGAAATGAGAAGCTTCTTTCAAAGACTTCTAAGGTGGCGGAGGCAGCCGCGGAATGGGAGGCTAAATACAATGAAGCTGTGAGGGGATTTGATCAGGAGGCCTCCACGGTAAGAGCTTTCTTAGGTCATCAGCTGGTAAACAAGCGTTGCCTGACGCCGAGGAGTCAGTTGTGAATGATTTTAGGTTAAGCAGCGAATTTATCAGCGAGTGCAATAAAAAGGCCTATGACATCGCCCTTGGCTTCATGGGGAAGATGGTTCGGGAGTGCCGTCGCGCTCTTCGCAAGAGCGGTTGCTACCCCCAAGATGACTTTCTATGGCTGTATGAGGGAGTGGCTGATGACAGTGGTGAGGATGATGTGCCTCCCACTCGCGGAGGTGGCAGTGACCCTCCTCAGTAGGGGTAGTTAAGTTCAGTGGTTGTCTTAACTTGGTTATTCAGCCTTAGCTATTTGTATTTTTTGAGATCTATTCTCAAGTACTCTATCTTTTGAGATTATTTGTATAAGGCTCAAACTATTAGCTGACTTTCATTGTAAGACTCAGACTATTTGCTTACTTTTATTGTAAGTGACTTTTATTGCAATTGATTCTTGCACATGATTCATCAATTAGCTGATTGGCTATACTGGTGATTTCGCGACCTTAGCTTCCCCCTATGCCCCCTATTCCTGAATTGTATTTAACAAAATTTAGGAGCAAGTAAACACATTGTAAGGGAGTTAGAAAGTTTACGTTATTGTTGATATTTGTTCATTGCTACCTCCACGTTGAGGATGGGGAGTAATAGATAGTTATTCTTTCGGCTACATAGTAACCGAATATGGACTAGGTAGCTCTTCAATAGGTGGCCACTTAGTCGGATTCTACTTTCATGTGTTAGGAGCATGAAGTAATGTTTGGTTATTTATTTGATCACCTCTATTTAACTATCTCCTTGGTGTTTGTTAATAACACATAGAGTAATGATGTGGATGACTGATGCTAGCAGTCGTTCTTTAATTTGGGCAGGATGGCCTCTTGTTTGTTCACAATCTCAATCTGTACCCTTAGTGGGAGTGCGGGGACCTTTTATGTGTCCTCTACCTCTCTCGGTATTACCGAAGGGATTATGTGGTATAATCTCTATCCATAGCCTTAATGGGAGGGGGGAGACATTTTATAGGTCCTCGGTCTCTCTCGGTCTTATGAAGGGACTATGGGGCATGATCTCAATCCACAGTCCTAATGGGAGTGGGGAGACCTTTTGTAGATCCTCAACCTCTCTCGATACTATAGAGGGATTATGGGGTCGCCCATCCTCAGTCGAGTCGTATAAGTCTCGGGGGGTTTTAGCGATGCCACCCATGTTGACCTCAAATGGGGTCGCGTATTAAGGCCTTCAATGGGAGCCTTATAGTTCCCAGGGGCCGCATTAAGGTTCTTGTTATCCACTTGAGTAGATGAACACGTCCAAGTATTTCATGTGAACATAGTAGTGGAGACAATAATATAAAGTAGGCCATGGCCATTGTCATTGATTGTTAACTAGTGGCTATCAAGCTAGCACATACAATATGCAAAATGATCTATGTAAAATACCTTTTGAGGTTAGATGTGCCCCAGGTGCAGGGCACCTCTCTACCATCAGCTGTCATCAACTTGTAAGTGCCAGTGCTTACTACCTCCCTTACTTGGTAAGGGCCTTCCCATTTGGCCTCTAGTTTTTCGACAGGGCCGGTAGCTTCTTTTTTTCTCAGCACCAAGTCACCACTTGGAAGCCTCGTGGGTGTACCTGGCGATTGTAGGCTCGTGCCATCCTTGACTTATACTTCGCAATTTATGCAGCGGCTTCATCTCTTACCTTAGCGATAAAGTCCAACTTTTCTCTCCGACGACGTCTATCTTCAGCTAGGCTATATTGACTTATCCTTAAGCTCCTTTCACCAATCTCCACTAGGGTGATGGCCTTGGCTCCAAAAACCAAGTTGAAGGGGGTCTCCCCGATGCTAACTCTTGGAGTGGTGCGGTATGCCCACAGTATTGCTGGGATCTCATCCGCCCAACCCTCTTTTGCTTCTCCGAGCTTAGTCTTTAAGTGTTGTAGAATAGTGCGGTTAGTGACCTCTGTCTGGCCATTCGCTTGAGGGTTGTTGACAGAGGTGAAGTGTTGTCTTATGTTCAACTCTTAGCACCATTCCCTTAGCTTTGCTCCTTGAACTTGGGTGTCATTGTCCGAGACCAACGACCTTGGGATCCCAAACCGTGTGGTTATATTCTTCCATAGGAACTTCATCACTTCTTTTTCAGATATCTTCGCCAGGGGTTCAGCTTCCACCCGCTTGGTGAAATAGTCAATGACGACCAGCAAGAATTTTCTTTGACCTATGGTTAGAGGAAAAGCCTCAACTATATCTAGCCCTTACATATCAAAGGGGTAAGTACTTTCCAACGGCCGCATCTCAGCCCCGAGGAGGTGACTTATGTTGGAATGCACCTAGCAACTCCAACATCTTCGCACCAAGTTTTAAGCATCTCTTAGCATAGTCGGCCAGAAGTATCCTTGTCGCAACGTCTTGGCAGCTAGTGCCTTGCCCCCCAGGTGATTGCCACAACATCCCTCATGTATTTTGCGCAACACATATTCGGCTTTTGCAGGAGTCAGGCACTTCAAGTACGGTTGGGAGAATTTCCTCTTTTGTACAGTTTGCCATCTATAATGAATGTATGGTTAATACTATGACTAAAACATGTAGTATGAATGGAATAAACCAAAAACTCATATGGCACCTTAGACTAGGATATGCCGGTGAATTTAAGATTCACGAATTGGAAAAACATGGACTCATTGGTCCACTTGGGTCTGACCCATATCCGACTTGTGAATCGTGCCTTAAAGGCAAGATGACTAGATCACCGTTCACTGGACATTTCTAAAGGGCAAATGAAGTTTTAGGATTAATCCACACTAACATTTGTGGGCCCCTCAAGGATGCCGACCTTGGAGGTTTTCAGTATTTTATAACCTTCATAGATGACCACTCTAGGTATGGTCTAGTTTATCTGATGAAGTATAAATCTGAAGCACTTGAATGATTCAAGGAATTCAAAGCTTTGACTGAAAAACAAACTGGGCACAGTATTAAGGCACTGAGATCTGATCGAGGTGGCGTATACATAAGTGCCAAGTTTGACAAGTTCTTAAAAGAACAAGGTATAGTATTACAACTAACTCCTCCAGCAAACCCCACAACTCAACGGAGTAGCAGAAAGAAAGAATCGTACTCTGTTGGACATGATTAGCTACACCGATTCAACCATCTCGTTGTGGGGACATGCTTTGCTTACAACTGCACACATTCTAAACAAATGCCCCTCGAAATCTGTTCCCACTACACTATATGAGATATGGAGCGGTAGGAAGCCTAGTCTGAAATACATAAGAATATGAGGTTGCCCAGCATATGTAAAGAAGACCAAGGTAGAGAAACTAGAGGATAGATCCTTGAAAGGGCATTTTATCGATTTTCCCGTAGATTCGATGAAATACCTCTTTTACCTGCAAAATGATCATAGGATCATCGTGGCTTTGCAAGCCCACTTTCTTTCATTCGAGAAGGTGGTGCAGGTAGAAAGATTGTTCTGGAAGAACAAGATAACGTCCCTTCGGAGGCATCAGTTCAAGAATCTGAACCCAACTTGACATAACCATCACAGTGACGATCTAGCAGAGTATCTCAACCGCCTGAGAGATATGGCTATTTGCACAAAACGCAACATTATCTGTATGTCGTTGCAGAAGGAAGCCATAAAGATGATCCCTTTTACTATGATGAAGCAACGACGGATATAGATTCCTCTAAGTGGCTTGAGGCTATGAAATCAGAGATTGATTCGATATATTCGAACCAAGTCTGGACTATTACTGATCTACCAAATGGAGTACTACCAATTGGATGAAAATGGATCTATAAGAAAAAGATTAATCTGGATGGCAAGGTGGACACCTATAAGGCCAAGCTAGTGGGAAAAGGTTATAGTCAAAAACAGGGCATTGACTATGAGGAAACCTTTTCGCCAGTAGCCATGATCAAATCTATTAGAATTCTGCTAGCCATAGCTGAAAACTTAGACTATGAAGTCTATCAAATGGATATAAGACCGCAACTTAAATGGACATTTGGATGAGGACATTTATATGCAACAGCCCAGGGGCTTTATATCCGAAGCTGACTCTAATAAATTTTGCAAACTTAATCAGTCAATTTATGGACTGAACCAAGCCTCTCGGAGTTGGAATCTGAGGTTCGATGAAGAAGCTAAGAAATATGGCTTCATTAAGAATGAAGACGAACCGTGTGTCTATAAAATAGTTAGTGGGAGCAAGTTGACATTCCTGGTACTATACGTAGATGATATACTACTTATAGGGAATGACATAGGCTTATTGACTTCGGTCAAGACATGGCTCTCAAGTACATTCTCCGTGAAAGACTTGGGATAAACGACCTACATTCTAGGAATCCGCCTTTAAAGAGATAAAGTGAATATAATGATTGGTCTCTCCCAAGCACTCTACCTAGAGAAAGTCCTTATGAGATATGAAATGCATAACTCTAAGGGAGAACTTTTGCCCATGAGACAAGGCATTCATCTTTCCAAATCTATGAGTCCCAAAATGGACAAGGATAGAATGGAAATGAGTAATATACCCTATGCATCCGCTATGGGTAGTCTCATGTATGCAATGTTATGCATGAGGCCAGATCTGGCACATGCTGTAAACATAGTCAGTAGGTTTCAAGCTAACCCGGGGGAATCTCACTGGACAGCAGTGAAGTGTATCTTAAAGTACTTAAGAAGAACTAAAGATATGCTACTAATATATGGGAATGGAGAATTGAAGGTGGATGGTTATACTGACTCAGATTTTCAATCTGATCCGGATGACCTTAAATCTACCTTTGGGTACATATTCACACTCTGTGGAGGAGCAGTGTCTTGGAAAAGTTTCAAGAAAAGCACAACTGCAGACTCCACAATGGAGGCAGAATATGTGGCAGCCTCTGAGGAAGCCAAAAAGGCTGTTTGGATGAGAAAGTTCAAAACTAAACTTGGAGTGGTTCCTAGCGTGGAAATGCCGTTGCCACTATGGTGTGATAACAACGGAGCAATTACACAAGCTAAAGAACCAAGGTCTCACAACAAATCTAAACACGTGATGAAAAAATATCATATAATACGAGAAATCGTTGGAAGAGACGATATCGCCGTGCAGAAAATAGCCTCTACCGAAAATGTGATTGACCAACTCACTAAGCCATTATCATAGGCGGTGCTAGATAAAAATCTTGAGAAGATGGGAATCAAATACCATAGCGATTGTCGTTGAGTGCAAGTAGAAGATTGTTAGGTGTATGCCCTCAATGCCTATGAGAAATTAGATTGTGTAGGGATTGATTAAGTTATTTGCACAAAACATTTGATATTTCTATTTATAGAATAAAAGTTTTGATGTTGTTCATATAAATCTAATGGCATTTAAATGTATTGAACAAATTAGTATAATAGATTTCAATATAGGCTTTCCACCTCTTATGGAGAAGAGGAGGGATTGGAACAATCCAGTACTTAATCTCTAAAACTGGGAGTTCGTGAGTTAACGAATATTAATTGGGCATTAATATTCAACTCATATGATACCTTCTTTGACAGGGAAGTGTCAGTCGTACACTGATTAGATTGTGGGAGCTGGTGTCATGAATATGATTAATGGAATTGACATATTTGAACTCGACTCACATTAATCCGATCACATGGGTATTTACTCTTTGACAGTCAATGATCGGGATTAAGATTGCGATAATATGTGTGAACTTTAGGCCTGAGGAGTCATTTATAACATGCTTGTAATATTGGATATGTTATCAGAGTAGTTAGACCCGTATCACCTGTTAGGTGGGGTCGAACTCGAAGTACGATCCAATGGTACATTTCATGTTATAAGATAACTTGCCAAAACGGGATTCACCGTCTCGACAGTAAATGAGTATGTGACCTGTACGATCGTAAGTAATTGAAATTATAAGTCTTTGGCCAAAGCATATAAACTATCCCGTGATTGTCACTGAGGGTAGTTTGGTAATTTTGCATTATTATGAATCTTAGTACAGTATCAAGTTCTATGAGTTTGGCTAAACCATGACTCCTACTTGATCGGGTCACGTCGGTTAAAATTTTATACACATATGGTATTCGTAATCAAGGTTCATGATGACATGATCATCTCGTTTTCAATTGGGTTACGATTTGGCTCCATGGTGTTGGCTAGGTGACCTTAATCTTTGGAATCCTCCCATTGTCAATTGAATCGAGCCTAGAGAGTCGCGCTATGTGAAGAAAAGGAATATTTCCTTAAGATAAGGGTATTTTGGTAAAATCACATTTGATGTAAATTGTTTGGCAAAATAGATGGCATGACTTAATTACAGATATTTAATTGAATTAAATAAATTAATTAAATCATATTAATTCATAAGTTAAATTAATTGGAAATTAATTTATAAGTTGAATTATATTAATTGGATTAATGTAATTAATTAATTAGCAATTGGATTGAACTTGGTTTTAATTAATTACACATGGGCTAAGTGAAAACAAAGCCCGGAGCCCATCTGGAATAGGCCAAATCGGTCGCCCCTCATTGACTAACCCCGGGGGTGTCTTTTACTTGGTATAAGAATTCAGTTAGTGCCAGAACTCCAAACAGGCAAGTCATTGTTTTAGAATCTGACACTGAGCCAAAATAAACCTAGAGCATTAGGAAAGAAAAACCCCTCCCTCTCCATCCGTCTAGCCGCCTGCAATAGTTGCCAAGGAGGAGATCGAGCTTTTCTTGGAGAATTTTTCTTTTGCGTGATTATCTAGAGGCAGGAGTCCGGGTTGCTGCTGATTAATCAAGAATCGATTGACGAAAAAGGTAATTCAATTACTCTTGACAACTTTCGTTAATTGATCTATATGCTAATATCATGAATATCTCCGAATCGGATTCTCGGGTGTGATTCAGATTAAAAAAATTTATCCGCTAGACCAAATCACAACACCGATGTCCCAGAGCGGGCCACAAATATCTCACCTAATGTTTGTGGATGATCTTTTACTCTTTGGAGAAGCCTCTGTTCGACAGGTTCATTCGGCTATGAATATTCTAGGAAAATCATGGATTTATTTTTCCAAGAAGGTTAAGTCCAAGCTCAAGTCACGAGTCTTAGTGTTACTGATATTCTCGGGCGATACCTTGCCATGCCTCTTTACCACGGTTTGGTTCTTAAACGGCACTACTTATTCCTTCTAGAAAAGGTCAAGGAATGACTAATGGGATGGAAATGTAAACATTTGTCACTTGTGGGATGGGCTATGTTAATTAAGGCAGTTACCGAAGCTATTCCCAACTATCATATGCAAACTACTCAACTAACTCTGGGTACTTGCGATGCTATTGATAAGGCGAATAGAAAGTTCCTATGGAGGGGGGGTATGAATACTAAATGGGAAATGCATTTGATTAAATGGGACACCGTGTGAAAATCTTAGGAAAATGGGGGTTTGGGTTTACGGAGGCTTCGAGACATTAATCTCGCACTCCTCGGGAAAGTAAGCTGGTAGATTCTCACGGATAAATTGAGGTCATGGGTCCAAGTGATCGTACACAAATACATTCGAAGGTAACGAACTCAGGTCACATATATGGAAAAGCATTTTGGCTACTCTACAGCTCCTCCGGAAAGCAATTCAGTGGATTGTGGGTAATGGCGAGTCCATACGCTTTTGGATAGATGATTGGATCGTTGGCGGGCCACTTTCGCTGCTTATAGACCAAGACCTGACTATGGACACAACCAACATGACTGTTGTAAGCTACTAGCATCCGCAGATTGGCTGGGACTGGGATGAACTCCGGGAATTACCATCGGAGATTATGGCTACCCTGAATGACATAAATCTGGACATCAACGGGAACCAAGTTGATACCCCGCGATGGAAGTTAACCCCCAATGGTAGATACAATTGCAAGAGTGCCTATACGGAACTCACATAAGACACCGACACCAATTGGGAAGCTAAATAGTGGAAGAGGATTTGGAAATCTCATGGGATGCACAGCCACAAAATGTTCGTTTAGCTTGTTTGGCATGGACGCATCCTCACGCGATCTACTCTAATACTCACGGGGGATTATGGAGTCTGATATGTGTGCTCAGTGTGGAGGCGGTGTAGATTTGATTCTCCACGCTCTTCGTCATGGGCTCGTGAAATTCAAACTAATATTGTTCATCCAAAATGGCGTGCTATTTTTTTTGCAGGAACACATAAGAGCTGCATTGACTGGAACTTAACCAACGTTGCGAACATGTATGCTAATTGTGATGATTGGACAATGTTCTTTACTAAAACAATTTTTTTTCTGTGGCAGGTTCGGAACGAGGTTATCCATGGAACGCGAGCAGAGGTCCCGAGCTTTGACTTGGGGTTAGTGCTTTCGACCCGGACAAAATGCGCTTGCACATTCGGACAGGATGGACCAAACCCCCCTTGGGGTACACTAAGATTAATGTTGATGTTGCGGTGACCGTAAACACGAATGTTCTCGGTAATCGTGTAGGGGTCGGGGGAGTTATTAGATACGAGCACGAAAAATGGATCAAAGGCTTCGGTGGGAGTATTGATTCATGTGTGGTGTTGGAAGCAGAGATAAGAGCTATTCTACTAGGGTTGGAATTAGCGTGGGATGCTGGATTTAAAAAAGTGATACTTGAATTTGACAGTAAAACAACAATCTCGAGTATTGGGGACACTTCTATTGCCAATCACCACTTTAATGTGATAGCTGACATCTGGAAAATACTAGATCGGAATTGGGATGCCTCGTTGTGCCATATTTGGCATGAAGCTAATCAAGTAGCAGATGAACTAGCTAGAAAAGGTTTAAATACCAACATGCATTCGATAAATGTACCAGATATGCGTAGTTCTTATTTTCTCACTTTAGATGAAGATGGTCACAAGTGGCCACGTTTGATAACTATTAGCTCGGGTTTGTCGAGCTAAGGACTTTTGGGTAACCCAACCCCCCCCCCCCCCCTCTCGGAATAAAGAAAAAATTAATTTCTCGTCCTGCCTCTATATTATTTGGAAAAAGTCTAAAATACCCCCCAACTATGAACAAAGCTACACAATGCACTTCCTTTTTCAATCTTCCACCTGATTTATTCAGAAAAGAAGAAAATAAGTTGAGAACTTCTTTTCTTTGTGCTCTCTTCCTCCTCTCCTCCTTTGTATCTATGCTCTATAACCACCACCATATGAAACCATTGTCCTTCTCGGAAATGGAGCCAGCAATTTTACCAAGAGCAAGATTTTGAGCAAAAACAATACAAAGGCTTTTTACTATGTAATTTTTAACACTTAATATCTTTTTCCTCTTCCGATTTTTTTTTCAAACCAACAATTATAGCTCTGTTTGCCGAACATATCAAACTAACCCTGAACAATTTTCTGTGTTTAATAAGTATTGAAGTTTTTCTTGATTTGTTTAAAATAAATCGCAAGATAACTACAACAAAATAAGCGACTCGATCTCGACACTTGTTCGGCTTGATTAAAGCTTGACTCGGTTAAAATTCACAAGCTCAAACACAAATTTTGAAGTTCGATAATAATTCAAACACATTTTAACAAAAACTCGTTCAGCTCGATTTGACTCATTTATTTCCCTAAATATAAATATAATATTTCTTACTAATTTAAAATATATTAACACGACATTTTTATAACTGAGCTAATAAAACATAATTTTTAAAATACATAAACAAGAAATGATCATAACATTAAATAAAATATAAAATATAATAAGTTTAAGATTTCAATTTTTAAAATTTCAGATAAAAAATCGTAATCATCATTATAATCCATTAATAATATCTAGTTTCATAGAAAATGACTATAAAAATAAAAAATAAAAATTATACTTTTGACGTAGAAGAGAAGAAAAATGTATAAAAACTGCCTAAATTGAGTGAAAGATCGATTAAGAACAAGGATTGAGTGAGCAAAATACATACTTTTTATCACAAGAAATGACGTATTAATACAGGGAAAATATGGAATTTTCATACAATTATATACTAAATTTAATATTATGAAAAATTGAAGGGAACAGGCCCCCTGCCGCCCACCCTTTTCCTCCTTTCATGTTCTTCTGCTTCTCCCTCTTCCCCGTACGTTGTGGTCTGTGGACTCTCTTTTTTTCTTTTCTTGCTGTAACGAGTAACTCGTCGCCTTCATTACCTAAGGTTCCCCGTACGTTGTCAACAATCTGTCCACTTAATTTAAAGCCCACGTTTTCATATAATTGCAAGGTATATTATTAATTTCTTATTATCAAGTTTTAAAGTACTCCAGTTTTGCATTTTTAGTACTTAAACCAAAATGGATGAAATATTATAACTATGTAGATGAACACCCTAATTGAGTCCAAACTTCGTTTATTAAACAATAATAATATCGTAATTGTTTTGGGGATTTTACACAAATTGGGTAGTTATACTGATGTCTCATATAAATACAATACATTCTTCAATATGCTTATTTTAGTACTACATGTCAGCACAATTCATACTCGATGCTTGTTAATTAAATTAGAGTGTGTGGTATACATGCGTGTGTGTGAAATATCGAAATTATAAATATCACTATAATTTATAATATTTATTCTCACACAGAATTAATATTGACTTTGGAATTTTCATTAATCAGATAAATAATATTTATGTTTAGATATGAATAAATCAATCTAAGTGTTGAGAGATGAAAAGAGATGGAGATTAAGATAAAAAAAAAATGGAGATTAAGATACAATAAAAATGTACATTGTAGCTGGAGAGATAATGGTAAGCGAGTTGTAGAGAGAAGTAAGGAAGTTAAGAATAAGGGATGGAAATGTTTTGTTTCATATGTGAAATTGAGAAAATGATAAATCAAAGGTTGGGTAAAACCAAAACCCCTCCTAGTTCGTTAAGTATTAGGTGACCAAAGTTGTCATTTAATACGTAAAGATATATTACACAATGTAATTGAAAATTACGGTGAAAAAATTGATTAAACAGTACGAAACAATAAATAGACAGAATCATAGACGTATAAGCATAATATTAGAAACTTATCACCACGCCTCCATCAATTAAAATATTAGCAAATAAGCTTCATAGAACTATAGGTGAGTACAGAAAAATAAAAAAAATAAAAAGAAAAAAAAACTTTGAATGGAAAGACTGAAATTTTGAAAATCAAAAGAAAAAAGGATAGTGAAAACATGAATGGAAACGTCAGGATAATCTATTTTGGACCGAGAGCATTTGTCTTCGGTCCACTTTATCCACCCACCATGTGAAAGTCACCCCACCCCTTATGAATTTGTGGTGAATAGTAGATCGAGACTAATACTTTCAATCCACCATAGTATTATTTGGAAAAGTCTTAAAACAATAAAGACGATTATGTCTCTAGTAGGATCCGACAAAATAAAGTTAGGCTCCGTATGGTTGTGTTTTCGAAAATAAATTTTGAGTTTTTATTGGAAAATATATATTATAGAAATTCGTGTGAAAATGTTAATTTTTTTTGTTTGTTTGGATGTGTTTTTGAAAAATGTTTGGAAGTTGTGTAGATGTGATATAAAGTTGATTAAATTAGTTATATATGTAATAATGATAGGGATAAGAATTAGAATACTATTTTATTTATGATAACGTAAGAAAGAGAATGAGTTGGATAGTTAAATTGTATAATTAATGAAGAGAGAGAACGAAGTGGTTAAAATGATGACATGATGAGTAATTATATAGGGAAATGTGTGGTATAATTTGAAATTAAAGCATTTTCAGTAGAATTTGATTTGATGTGAATATTTTCGTTTTTTAATGATCAAAAAAATGAAAATACAACCTGAAAAACACAACCATACATGGCCTTACAAAGCCGAACAACACGACGAGTTTGAAAGTATCAACAAAACCCACTAACACATTCATTGATAATTACAATTTTGAAGTAAGAAATTTGGTTTTTGAAGTGGCCCATTAACACATCCATTGATAATTACATTGTTAGTTAACAATCAACACATTCACTGATAATTAATTACATTGTTGGTTAACAATCACATCTACTGATGGCTCCAAATCATTATTTTTTTTTTATAAGACACCTCTCGCTTTCCTGACTGGAAATTGGAAAGTGAATTTGCGAGGTAGGGGAGAGAGAGAGCGTGAAGAGAGAATCGTTGAATCGGGAACTGTGGGGGGCTGCGTTGTATTTTTCACATTTATAAGTGCCCGCTAAAATTTCGAATTTGCTCCCTTGAGTTTCCAAAAATTGTAATTTGTACCTTTGAGGATCATATTTATGTTATTTTCTATTTTGGTGTTCGGCTTTGGATTAAACTGTAATTTGGTCCCTGTTGTTTCAAAGGTGGTTGAATTACTTCTTTTAACCTTTTTTTTTTTTTTTAAATAGTGAATCTGTTATGTAGAACATGTAATTTTTTATTGGTTAAACTAAAGTTTAGATAGGATCGACTTCGATCACCTATCAGGGTCACAACATGTCTCTAGGTCTATATGTTGCTTACAAAGGTACTCATAGATCGCCCATCAAGACTGCCCTCATGTCGACAGAGGGAATTAAACACACAACCTTTTAAGGCGAAGTGATCCGTCTTTACCAACTGAACCAAATAGTATATGGGAAATTCTAGCCCACTCCCGACTTGGCCAAACTCATGTGTATTTTTTAAAATAACTTACCAATTATATGACAAGTTTAATTCACTCTCCTTGTGAAAAATATTTGGGTGCGGCCAAGCCGGATCTGAGTTAGAGTTTTCCCTTGTATTGGCACATCTGAAACATGCAACGAATATCAATTAGTAACAGTTTACAACCAACTAACAACTAATATAATCAACTAACAACCAAGGTATTAAATTTCGGTTTCGGTGCAAATTTTGGAGTAGTAAATTTAGAAAAAATTCGATAAAAAATTCGGGGATATCTAAAATTTCGATTTCCATTTTAGAGAAATCATAGAAATTAATAAAATACTTGGAAATTTTCAATAAAAATATAGATAACTCTAATTATCATAATTATGCATATTTTACATAAATAATATTGTATATGTAATATAGGTATAGTGAATTTTGTTAAGTAGTATGACTAAAGTCTGTGGCGAAAAATATAAAACAAATATGATTTGAAAGTAAAGTAATAACATAGTCTCCTAGGAACTTCATTAAAACAAAGTACCACAATTTTAATACAAATCATCATTTAAAACCACATTAAGTTTCTCGAAAGATCGAAATCGCTATCATTGGTCCCTCTCCTTTCTGCACTTTTGTACTGCAAATTATTAGTTAAATATTGACAGTATTCATCCCACGACATTGAGTGTTGGAATGGACTAATTTTGAATCTTATTTGAAAATAAATTATTGTAAATAATATTAAAATTTGGAAAATTTCGGGAAATTTCGTTAAATTTTTAACAAAATAGTTTTTTTGTTTCTTTATTTTTTTATTTTAAGTTTTGGGAAATTTCGAGTTTCGACAAAAGTTTCGGGAAATTTCGGTAGATATTCTGCAAAATTGGATAGAAGGCGAGATTTCGCTTCGAGACCCCCGAAAATCCGAAATTTCGACATTTCAGAGGAAATTTAAGACCATGCTAACAACTAACATGCAATGAAAATTGCAATTTTCATCCCATAAGTTATGCTCATTTCAGTTTTGGTACCATTAATTACGGGTCTACTATATTTAGTCTTATAAGTCTTAAAAAATCTCAATTTTAGTCCACGTGAAATTTCCATAAAAAATCGATGGATTAAGCATGTGCCAAGCATGCTTTCGGTGGTGAATAGCGAAATTCATCTCAATTCTTTGAGAACTTCCATCAAACTCTTGGAGTTCATACAAATTCTTTAAATTGGAGCTCAATCATATCATTTTGAAGTAAATCTAAGTGCACCAAATTTACAAAGTCACTGATTCTTGTTACAGATTTCGCATATTAAAACTCATAGAATTACCCATGATGAGAACCACCTTAACTCATCATCACCAATCAACTTAATAACAAGTTCACATGATTTCTTATGGAGAATACTATATACAGTAGAATGTACACATGTATACAGTTAGTACAATAGTGATATTCAGTGCATGTTAACACATTATACTTTTATGATACATTAACTAATTAAAACAGTCTACAGAACATTTATTTATTTTATACAGCGAGTTATTCAATATTATACAGTAAGAAGTCTCGTTAATTATTCTATGCTATATGTTAACACATACTGTTTGTTACATATTAACATACTGTATATCACATGTATAATTACTGTATAATATTATATAAGTTACTGAATATTGTTTGTTTACACTGTGTATAATAGTAATACACATAATGCATGTTATGATGTGTTATACTATATATTCTTAACATGATCAGTAGTGGTTAGCAATAATGATGTTGAGAATCAATGTGTCGGATCTTCATTGTCATTCAATTCGATCACATCACCTGGAGGTTCCAAATATTGGGTTCCAGTGTGTGCCCCAAAGGTTATACCTTGCATTGGTAAGGCATTTGAAAGCTTGAAGATTGCATTTGAATTTTACAAAAACTATGCTCGTTTATGTGTTTTTGATGTCCGTAAGTGCTCACAAAAAACACATAAGGATAATACGGTCTTATCGAAACACTATGTATGCAGTCGTTCCGGTATTTAAAAAAACTCCAATGATGTCGGTAGGAGGAAGAAGTTTATGATTGGTCGATGTGATTGTAACGCTAAGATTGTACTGAGGTTTAGTGCTCTAGAGGGATATGTTATAAAGAATTTTGTTGAGCGGCACAATCACGAACTTGCAACAGATGAGGGTAAACAGTTTCTGAAAATCAATCAAAATATTGATTCGTCATAGATAATGTTCTGCATAAATGCATCAAAGGTGAACGTTGGTGTGGTTAGATCACATTCATTTCTAAAGGAAATTGCGGCTGGGTTTAATAACGTTGGGTCGATGTCTACAAACTTTAAAAATGCAAAAAGAGATGTGAAGCAATACGTCGGTGAGAATGACACGGAGATGATTGTTAGGAAATTTATGAATATGAAAAAAGCGTGTGAAGGTTTTCTATTTGATTATGACACAGATGCCGACGGGTGTATGAGTAGGTTGTTTTGGGCCGATCCTATTGCAATACAGAATTTTGAACTTTTTGGTGATGTTTGCTCGATCGATGCAACATTTCGATCCAACAAGTAAGCACATTTACTTCATAATAAGATATGATAATGTACATTCTTTTCAATAGTTAATGAATATGCACTGCATAACACATTATAAGTTGCTGTATAATGTAGATACATTGACTGTACAATGATAAGGTACTTTTTTTTTATTATAGGTAGTGTATATGTAATGTATAACTCCTCGTTAGTCACTGTATAATGTATATACAGTTATTGTATAATACCTTAGTAGTTACTGTTTTTTTGCGTTTCTTTTACATATTGTTTTATACTATATTTTCAGGTATCAAAAGAAGTTTGTTCCTTTTACCGGTATAGATAACCACAAGAAAATAGTCAATTGATGCTTCTCTAATCGCAAAAGAAGACATTGAGTTGTACGTGTGGTTTTCCGAAGCTTTTACCCGTGCGATGGGACGGGAAGCAAACTATATTGTATCTGATCAATATATGGCCATGAAGCAGGGTATTCCTAGTGTGTTTATAACTACTAGGCATCGGTTGGGCGCGTGGCACATTATGAAGAAGTTTCCTACCAAGGTTTGTGTCATACCGTATAATTAAGCTGTAGATAGTGTATATTGTATATAGAACTTGCCATTTTTCATGTATATTATGTTTTCATCAACTTTATGATGATATCTGTTTATAGTGTATAATACTAGTTAACATACTGTATAACATGGTATTAATTTGAGTTTTACGTTCCACATACAAGTAAATATGCTGAAGTGGTGAGAAAGGTTAATAATTTTGTGTATAACGACGACATCACTCCAATTGAGTTTGAAGAGGGATGGAATGCTCTCATTTCAAAGTACGGACTAAGCCATATTGATTAGCTTTCTGAAATTTACGAGAACAGGCATTCATGGGTATTCGCATACTATCTAGATGTTTCGATGGGTGGGATATTGAAGACTACTTCGATTTCAGAGTCTATTAACTCATTCTTTAACCAGTTTTATGTGAAGAGTGATACAATCATTGAGTTTTATAGTAAATTTGAAAGTGCTATGGACAGACAAAGGAATAATAATGTAAGATTAAATCATGAGTCTTTGGTCTCTAAGCCATCAACCGACACCCCTATGTGGATAGAGGAGAATGCTTCAGAGGTATACACCCGGCGCTGTTTTCTACGATGTTCAAGTGGAGATCAAAGATTCTGCGTATCAAGTGGTACTTCAAAGTCTAAACGTTGTTGATGGTGTGAAATTGTTTGTCCTATGAGATTTTGACAACGAATCAAAGATATACGAGGTATCTCTTTCTTTTCATACTGTAGGACAATGTTATACATACTGTATATGCACATTATATAGTCTATATGATACAGTTTTGTTTACTATTTTTTTATGTTTTGTAGGTGAAACATGTTGTATCGAACAATCATGTTGATTGTTCTTGCATATTGTTTTTGAGGAGGGTATTTTGTGTAGATACATTTTGTTTGCATGCAACCATGACCGAATACACAAACTGCCCACAGAGTATGTTCTAAAGAGGTGGAGGAAAAATGCAGAAATCATAGGCTATGTTTGGTTATGTTTTGGGATGATATTTTGGTGAGAATTTTGGACCAAATATTTATGGGGACACGTGCGCTTTTGATGAGATTGTGTTTGGTTTTATCTTGGGAGTTGATTTTTGGGTGTGTTTTTTTGGTGAGATAATGTTTGGTTTTGTTTCCAGAGGGAACAAAAGTCACTGTAGCAGTCAAATCATGAAACTTTTGTCTGTTAATGATTGAAAGTGAGAGAGAGCAAATAGAGTGGGGACAAAGTAGGTATAGTAAGATGGAAAATAATAATTATGTTTTTTTGGACCAAAAAAAATAGTGCATTTTTGATAAAATATTGTGTGAACCAAACACTATTTGGTTAGAAATTTGGGCCAAAATGAGTCCAAAACATAACCAAACATTGCCATAGCGTCCGATACAATCAACAACCATGTCACACAATATCGCTCGATGATTCAGAAGACTACAAATGATGTGAGTCAAATTTGGATCGACTTTCAAGCATGTTTAAACATTGCGGGTTTTAACAAAGAAAAACTCAAATACATAAAAAATCAATTGGTGGATATAAAGTCTCACTTGAGTGTCGGTGCGGACAACAATAATAAAAACAACAAGAATGCTGTTATCGAGACACTAGTGGGATCACAAATCGAGAACGAGCTCGGGATCAGAAATTCTCAAATGAGCCGAACTAAAGGGTGTGGTAAAAGAATTAAGACCAGTGTGGAGATATCTAAGAATGTTCCTAAGAGGAGAAAATGTGTTGCATACGGAAAAGTTGATGGGCATAATGCAAGAACTTGTCCATCAAAGGAAAAATAGAAGTGTTTTCTTTACATTTGTTACTGTATAATGAAGTATTATTCACTGTATAATATAGTCTTATACACTGTATACTGAAGTGTTGTTCAATGTATAATGACTCCAGTTTTCAATGTATACTGAAACATTATTGACTGTACAATGAAGTGTTATTCAATGTATGTAAAAAATGTCATAATGTCCATTGTATAATTGAGTGTTTTTTGTATTATACAGTTTAATTATGTAATACAATTGAGTATTTTTGATATTGTATAATGAAAATGTTGTTTTTTATACTGCATACATGTGTATTGTATAATGTAATTTTATTAACTGTATAATGAACCTTTAATTACTACATAACATGCATATTATGTACTGTATATGTTATGAACACTTTAATGACACACTCAATGAACAGGACAATAACAGGTTATGTGCAGTGAACAAACTTTATAGATTTAAACAACCCAAATAAAAGTTATATTGCAACAAAAACTAATAAATAAATAAAAAATTTACAATGAAATTTAAAAATCCAGTCTAGTAACACCAAATCCACTTGTTGTATCCATTACATGTTGATTACATCTACCCCTTCTTCCCCTTTTTCTATTGGGTCTCCCGAAATATTAACCTAGGCATAAGATTCTAACATATAGTGATCAAGTATATGCAAGATAGACAAAAACACAATTCACATCACATAACAATATAAGTATAACCTCAACAATCATCTATTATAAGCATATATCACAATTTGACCTTACATGGCCTTAGTCTTATGAATTTAGTTCATGATAGATATTATGAAAAACAATAATGAATAAATACACATGTTCATAGACATGAATGAAATGAAAAGGCTATAAAAACTCCCTCTAATGTGATAGATGATGGCCCCTTGATTGGAGCTTCAATTCCTAGCTTTCTCCTCTTAGAATGATGAAGAATGGTGATGAATGAAGCTTGAGGACTGATTCCTCCTCCTCCTCTCCTCCAAGAATCTGAAATTGATAGTGAATGATGAAGAGTATGGGTTCCCCCTCCTTTTATAGCAAAAATTCCACTAAAGTATGCATTAAGAATTCCCATTAAAGTTCCCCAATGAGAATTCCACCTAAGGTGATGCTTAAAGTTTGGCTTTTAAGATTCCAACCAGCTAAAAAATGCTGAACTTTCGGCCATTAAGAATTCCACCAAGCATAACCATGTGAAAACTTCAACAAAACACATGCATGCTGCCATTTTCTTGCTTTCCGGCGCAGTCTTAGTATTTTCCTCATAAACTTCTCCACAGATCTCCAAATTGTATGATTCAAGTCCCCATGTTCATATAACATATAGATCTACAACGTTACAGAAGGACATTTTGTCCAATTCGGTCTCTAAGTATACCTAAATTACGTTTCAACATGGAGGTTGTTTCTGATTTGGCGCTCATAAAGTAAATCTACCAAGAAACACACTTATGACAACCCCTCAACACATGTGCTGAATTATGGCCAAAAGTGATTCTTACCCATCATATAAGGCTGGAATTTAGGCTGAAAAAGGAGTAACATTCGGACTATCCATGCCTAGGCATGACTAGGAGGGCGCTGGGGCGTATCCTGGCACATGTACTTCTCTGTTCGGCGCAGCAATCGTATTTCCTTCACAATTATCTCTATAGACCTCCGATTTGGATGTTTCAAGTTCCCATTTGAAGCTAAGACATACATCTAAAACTTTGTAGAAGGAAACTTTGTCTAAGTCGGTCTCGAAATATACGGAATTATCGCTCGAATGTGGTAAGAGATGTATAAACCGCCTCGGTGTTGAAAAACATGCTTGAACTTGTTTTGTACATCGTTTTTCTTCCCTTTTCTTCATGTATTCTCATTTATTACCTGTATTCACTTAACACACCTATTAAATGCAAATGTGACATGATTTAAGCAATAAGTGAATCCAAATCATAAGAATTACGGCCTTAAAAACACGTAAAAACACCTCTTATCAACACCCCCAAACTTATCAATTGCTCGACCTCGAGCAATAAGAGCTATAAGGTAAGACCAACATCATTCAATGGGAGAAAACAAAACAACTAACTAACTCACTTTCGTGGAGTAAACGATTGCACTTAGCGGGTGCAACAAGCCTTTAAACCTTTGAGTTACCTCAAAGGACGAGTTATAGTCTCGTGAGGGTTTGCATAAGATATACCCACAAAATCTAGCAAATTTTCAATCCCAACCGAATCAACACATCTCAATATGATCAACAAGAATGAATGGCATAAAATCAACCTTTTAAAGTTTACAAATATATATATACATATCAACTACTTTTGCTCATGTGACACCAATACTTGAAATGACTCCCTAGGGTATAGTGAAAAATAAATCTAGGGTATTATAGTCGAGAGGCATCCTTACCAAATTTTGGACATGAATCACATATCTATCAACTTTTGATCAAACACAAGGCACAAGAATTATAGAAAATCTCATAGCCATTTAAATTTCATTATCTCAAATATTCAACATTCAATTCATATGGAATTTCCATTAAACTTCATTAAGGCTAGACCATGTGCAATGTTTTATTCCATTAGGCTTTCTATGACACCCATGTAACAAGTTTTAGACCAATGACTCCCAAACTAGATAGTTTTAGGGCATTAAGTGTAGAGACACTCCTAAGGATTTAATCACTTGAGTATCAAAGGCCACGAAATAAAACTAGATCTTTTAAACAATTCACTTCTTTTGGCTTGAGCATAGCTCAAATTAGCATAATAGTACAGTATATAGGCATGAAACTTTTCACCTCCGGTACGTATTAGCCTGACCACTTTTGGTCATACCAAAATTCAACCTTTTCAATTCATTGTTAGCATATAAAATTACTACTCAACTTATAACTTTATGAGAAATCTAAGTTAATATTTCTGGGAATAATTTCTTAAGTGTCTCAAGATGGTTATCCTCTCAACTCCTCTACCTTCGATTTAAGTGCATTGTGAATCATCTAAAGAATCAATTCTAGTCTAAGGTCTCCACGAGCAATTTCAAAGATATATATTCCATTAAATTCAAATTATTTCAAGAATTCATGCCATTTTTCCAAGTCAATCAATTTCAATGCATCAATTGGAAGGACTAAAAAATTTTCATGCTTGATTTTCTCAACAAAGAAGCATATAAACATGATATCAAACAAACTTTCCCTAAAATTAAGCTAAAAATTAGGATTGCACCATTAAAGTTCAAAATAAGTACTCTTCTAAACACCCCCAAACTTAAATCCAACATTGTCCCCAATGTTGTTACAACAAGCATACACAACAGTAAAAGAACACTTACAACCAAGGATGTTGAAAAACATCCTTAAACTTCCAATACATAATCCTATAGCTTCTCCTCCTCTCGAGTAAAATGAGCATGGTCCAAATTTGCAGCATATCTAACACTTCAACTTTTCAAACCATCAAGCATAAGAAAACATACATGCCAAAAGTGCATGTTTGAACACAACATAAAGAAACAAACTAAACAAAACAAAAACAAAATAAAAAAAAAAAAAAACAAACAAACTTACAAACTTGGGTTGCCTCCCAAGAAGCGCTAGTTTAGAGTCGGTAGCTCGACTTTGTGCTCTTTGAGGTTCAAATAGGTGGTCCATTTAACACGACCAAATCCTTGTCATGCCTCCTTTTAGCTCCATGGTCTACTTGTTTCCACTCATATTGCGGGATTTTGCAATAAGCCCTTTGTATTGGATGAGTCTTTTCAATCTTACGAGCACGGCGATGGGGTGGAATGTATTTCATGCATAAATCTTCTTTTCCCTCTTTGTTGTGTTTATCATAGGGAATCTCATCCTCCAACTCGATTGTGCCCTTAGTTTTGCCACTTGCACATTTTTCATCAAGTAAAGTGTTAATAGCATTGACATTTAAACAAGTAAGATCATCCATGGATGGTTTCATGTTTGTATAAGCATCGAATATCACCTTTTCATCTCTTACCCTCAATGTCAACTTACCTTTTCTCACGTCAATCTTGGCATTGCTAGTGGCTAGGAAAAGTCTTCCTAGGATCAAGGGAACATCAATGTCGTTATCCATCTCGAGAACCACAAAATCGACCAGGAAATAGAATTTGTCAACTTGGACAATAACATCTTCAATTATCCCCTTTAGCCTCTTGATTGATCTATCCGCGAGTTGGAGGCTCATTGCAGTTGGTTTAGGATTGCCTAGGCCCAACTTCCTAAAAAGAGAATACAGAAGGAGATTGATGCTAGCTCCCGAATCACAAATAACCTTGTCGAATGATAAGGGCCCAATAGTGCAAGGAATCGTAAGACTCTGGGGATCTTGAAGCTTTGTTGGCAATGTGTTGAGCAATATAGGCAAGATTCGGGGGAAACTCAGATCCATCTCCTTCTGTTTCTTTTTATATCCATTGGGAAAGGGGAGGCGTACCTCGATGGATGGATGCGTTGGAGTCGAAGAGCCGAATTCGGAAGAACCAGGAAGTGGCACCTGGGCGTAGCAATTGGCGCCTGGGTGTGGCAACATAGGCGCCTGGGCGTGGCTGTCTGGGCGCTCGGGCGCCGATGTGCGAACAACATCATTTGCTACATGTTTGCCACTTCTCAAGGTAATTGCATAGCATTGCTCTTTCGGGTTCTTTTCCGTGTCACTTGGTAAAGTTCTCGGGGCTCTCTCGCTGATCGCCCTTGCCATTTGACCCATTTGTGTCTTCATATCCTTCATCTCCATCATCAAATCCTTCATCATACTACGGAGTTCGTTGATTGATGTATCTCATTTCTTTATTTCCTCATCGAGACGTTCATCGGTTGTGGGAGGCCTAACTTGCCTTTGTACATGAGGATTGCCTTGCCTTTGAGCTTGATTGTTGTTGAATGAAGGCCTTGGTGCTTGATAGATACCGGTATGAGCGTTTTGTGCCGGATTTGGCCTTCTTGGAAAATTTTCGGGCACATGAAAATTCAATTGAGGTCGATTGGCATTTCCAACATAGTTAACATTGCCAACCATTGTTTCCAAAGCAACTTCTTCTTGAACACAACCAATTTTTCTGGTGGGTGTGACTTCTTCATCATCGGGATAGAGTTCATCTTCCCGGGCTAATTGCTCAATCTTGTCCCACACACTTTGGCAATCGAGCCCAAGGAGATCACCACCGGCGCCGGCATTGAGCCTATTTCGGATGCGCGATCGGACTCCATCATGGAATCGTAGTACTTGCTCGCTCAACTTTAGGTTGTGATCCGGGCATTTTCGGAGCATGTTTTTATATCTAGCCCATGCCTCGGCTAAGGACTCATGATTCCCTTGCTTAAACTCTTTAATATTGCTCCTTAGCTCGTTGATTTTGGAGGGTGGAAAGAATTTGCTCAAAAAGGCATCAACCAATTGTCCCCATGTTGTGATGGATTGGGGTGGTAGAGACTTGTACCACATGGTCGCCCTTTCCTTTAATGAGAAGTGGAAGACTCTTAGACGAATTGCATCAAGATCCCGTGGATGAAATTGGGTAGTCATGAGAGTGTCGTCTAAAGTCTCCAAATGCTCATGAGGTGATTCATGGGGCTCTCCATAGAAGGGTTCGCTTTGCACCATGCTAAAGATGTGTGACGGAATGTGATAATTTGGTGCATAGAAATTTGGAAAGATCACGGGTCCCGGTATGGTGTGGACCCTTGGAGGTAGACTTTCCCGGACCGATGGAAGTCTTTGAGGAGGTGCCGGTTGCATAGCTTGGAAAAGATTTTGCAGCCATTCCCTATTTTCTGGAAGATTTATGTCGGGAAAATTCCCATTTGGATTTAGATTGTCGGCCATTTCTCGAGCTTGTCTACTAGATCGAAGAACACGCTCTATCTCCGGCTCAAAATTGTATAGGGGCTCGTTAGAAGAACGGGTCATGCACCACAAATTACACCTAACAAATAACCACAAGAAAAAAGAAATTAGAATAATAAAATAAAAGAAAGGTTAGAAATAAACGAAAAACTAAGAATTATGAAAATTTAAACAAAAAAATCAAAAACTAAAATGAAAAAGTCCCCGGCAATGGCGCCAAAAACTTGACACGCTAAAAGCTAACGTGCTATAATAGCAAGTGCACTAGTCGTGTGTAGTAATAAAAGTGGACGAGAAGTCCGGATTGTCGAACCACAAGGACTTGAATTCTAGTTTAAGATTTTATAACAACAAAGATCAAAACAATAAAGGTAAAATGAGTGTGAAATGCGTAAGATAAGAACAAGGTTGAACAAATGATTTAAAACAAAATAGAAAGGGAGACTAAGGCACATGCTAGGTTCAAATTGATCAATTATACTTATAAAGATTCTCGTTGAAGGATTACGCTTATATTGTTATGGTGAGGGCTCCGAGGATAGAGAATAACCGATGTCTCGCGTATAAACTCCTATGCTTAGATCGTGATTTCCCAAATATTCCTATCCGGAAATCTAACCACTAAACATGCATTAACGTACTAGAGTTCACTCGATTCGAATCGAACAACTTCACCCGGGAATCTTTACCTATGTCTAGGGCAATTCCTCATTAGTTACGGGTCATGATGTGAATTTCTTGCACCCTAAGTCAATTTTCTCCCGAAATATTAACCTAGGCATAAGATTCTAACATATAGTGATCAAGTATATGCAAGATAGACAAAAACACAATTCACATCACATAACAATATAAGTATAACCTCAACAATCATCTATTATAAGCATATATCACAATTTGACCTTACATGGCCTTAGTCTTATGAATTTAGTTCATGATAGATATTATGAAAAACAATAATGAATAAATACACATGTTCATAGACATGAATGAAATGAAAAGGCTATAAAAACTCCCTCTAATGTGATAGATGATGGCCCTTGATTGGAGCTTCAATTCCTAGCTTTCTCCTCTTAGAATGATGAAGAATGGTGATGAATGAAGCTTGAGGACTGATTCCTCCTCCTCCTCTCCTCCAAGAATCTGAAATTGATAGTGAATGATGAAGAGTATGGGTTCCCCCTCCTTTTATAGCCAAAATTCCACTAAAGTATGCATTAAGAATTCCCATTAAAGTTCCCCAATGAGAATTCCACCTAAGGTGATGCTTAAAGTTTGGCTTTTAAGATTCCAACCAGCTAAAAAATGCTGAACTTTCGGCCATTAAGAATTCCACCAAGCATAACCATGTGAAAACTTCAACAAAACACATGCATGCTGCCATTTTCTTGCTTTCCGGCGCAGTCTTAGTATTTTCCTTATAAACTTCTCCACAGATCTCCAAATTGGATGATTCAAGTCCCCATGTTCATATAACATATAGATCTACAACTTTAAGTATACCTAAATTACGTTTCAACATGGAGGTTGTTTCTGATTTGGCGCCCATAAAGTAAATCTACCAAGAAACACACTTATGACAACCCCTCAACACATGTGCTGAATTATGGCCAAAAGTGATTCTTACCCATCATATAAGGCTGGAATTTAGGCTGAAAAAGGAGTAACATTCGGACTATCCATGCCTAGGCATGACTAGGAGGGCGCTGGGGTGTATCATGGCACATGTACTTCTCTGTTCGGCGCAGCAATCGTATTTCCTTCACAATTATCTCTATAGACCTCCGATTTGGATGTTTCAAGTTGCCATTTGAAGCTAAGACATACATCTAAAACTTTGTAGAAGGAAACTTTGTCTAAGTCGGTCTCGAAATGTACGGAATTATCGCTCGAATGTGGTAAGAGATGTATAAACCGCCTCGGTGTTGAAAAACATGCTTGAACTTGTTTTGTACATCGTTTTTCTTCCCTTTTCTTCATGTATTCTCATTTATTACCTGTATTCACTTAACACACCTATTAAATGCAAATGTGACATGATTTAAGCAATAAGTGAATCCAAATCATAAGAATTACGGCCTTAAAAACACGTAAAAACACCTCTTATCAGGCTTGCTCATGTTCCACCTCTTTTGACTGTCTGAGGATTTCGTCTTTGAGTGTGTTCAGCTCGGAAGTGAGGATCTTTTCCAGATAAAGACCCCTCAATCTATTGAGTTTCGTAACTTGTGATTTCTGCATTGTATAAATATTAAAGTTAGATAGATAGGAAATAAAAAATTTTACAAATTTTCATACATATAAATTAAAACGTGTAAAACATTACGTTTTCTGGACCCAATTCCATATCCCAATTCTTCAGACTTCCATAGAGGTAAGTCTCCATGTGACGCATTACAAAAACACCACAATCCTATATGTTTCTGTGTGTACGCCACGACATTGGAAGCCTTACAATTTCTACCGTTGACAACACACTTCCAGCTGGATGGTTGATATCCATCAGGAACTTGACAAACATGTCTATCTGTTTGAAACAACAAACTAAAAATGTAAGATACAGTGTATAAATATATTAATATACAGTATATTAATATATCATCTTACAGTAGAGTATTATTTTCATTATACAGTGAGTAATAAATGATTATGCAGTCCAATATTATACCATTATACAGTACGTTAATATATCAGTACACAGCAACTGACTACATCATTATACAGTGTTTTACTATATAATTATACAGTACATTACTGTATAATTTAAAGTTAAGTGAGGCTATACATTGTGTTATAATGTAGATTTAACAATGATATTTGACATCAAAAAAAGTATTAGTGTTTGAAGGATAGGTACCAAAGTGAATGGCACATGTTGATATTTGTCTTTGATCGACACATCCGTCGCGTTGTTGTCAAGGATCTCAATAGCTGGTTGCTTCAAATTAAAGCATATCACGTAGTAGTGTCCAGCGCGAAGAATTGGAAAGACGGCTTATATATTGATGGATGAAAGTGGTGTTAATAAAGTTACATAAAATACGATAATTATAACAAATGAACGGTTTTAACTTACCAATGTAACATCGGTTATGTTGACTCTTGGAAACATGCTCATACGATGTTTAATGTTATCCTCGAATTTTTGCAGCAGCGCATCAGTACTTTTGTCTCCTTTGTTTGATGCGAAAAAAATTTGTTATCCATTTTTTTAAAAAAATTAGTTAGCATGCAGAACATTATAATGTATGTATTAACAAAAGATAAGAATTTATATTTTACCGTGTCGGTCAAGTGAAAATAAAATCTGAGCGGCGATGTTAGTGATCTCGTCGCCTCGGCGTTGTTCAACAGGAATGACCAAGTATCAATCACACCAGATAAAAGCTTAGTGCGTTGATCCAAGGACTTTAAATCCCACATAGTGCACATTATATCACCACTCTAGAAACAATAGTCCTGAAAAACCAGTATACAATTTGTAATGAGTTAGTATACAAAAGGTTAATGTGCATTATACAGTATGTAATGACACAATATAGAGTACATATTATACAGTTTGTAATGATATGTTATACAGTAAGTAGTGTTACATTATACAGTGTACATTAAGTTACTATACAACATAGATATAGCATTAACAGGAAACTCAATAAAACAAATGTATTTAAAAATGATATGTACTCACATGTCATCATCATCAACATGCTTCATCCAATCCCAGAGTCTTTTTCCATTTGCGCCCTGCTTTGAACTTATCTGCACAACCCGTTGAATGTACGGAGAACCCGTTGAATGTACGGAGAACACGTGTCTGGCGTTGGTTTTAACGGTCTCCTTTGTTCACCAATGATCTCCACGGCAGCCGGTTTAATGGTCACATTTGAAGACGATGGAGGCTTTTGTTCTGTGACATTGGTTGCATCATCAGCGTATTGTCTAGCCATTGACACCGCCCAAGCCATTACACTATCACCCGCTTCAGCCCGTTGCCTTTTATCCAGCGGTGTTTGCTGTGACAACAAGTTAAAACTTGGGATTGAGAGGATCATTGGTTCCCGTGTTGTAACTTCTTCTGCTTGTTGTACTTTCGGTGGCGTTAGTTGTGACAACAAGTCAAAAGTTGGCCGTGACTGCATTGGCGTACTCATCGTTGTTTCGGGTGCGACTTCTTCGGGTTGGATAGGCTGATCAGCCTCGGCTGCACGTTGTTCAGGGGATGGAGGTTTTTCTTATTGCTCGGTAGGCTCCGCGTTGTGAGGAACAACTAGTGTTTCGTCTTCCATCACCGGTTGTCTTCTGTACAGTCTTCCAACAGTAGTGAACACCATTTGTTCAATTTCTTTCAATCGTGGATTTGATGGGAGTAGGGAATCACACGACTGCATGTAGCCATTGTACATGATAATATTGTCCATCAGGTTCAATGCAGCCCGTTCCAAATTGGCCAGCATCCCCTGTGTATATTTTAAAAATAATTAATGTACAATATTATTGATTACTGTATGGGTTATTTATAGCCACTGTATAATATTTTAGTAGTTAATGTATGTTGTTTATCATGACTGTATACTAAATTATTAGCCACTGTATATTGTTAGCATAAGTTACTGTATAATGGCTGTGTAGTTAATGTAAACCTCACAAAGGTCATATATTAGTTAATGTATAATTATTTAATACATACTGTATAATAAAATATTAGTTACTGTACACTGTTTTATTTGTAACTGTATGTTAATGATTTCAAACCATTAAACAATGGCATACAGTAGATAACAAACAAATATACAGTATATAAAATTCAAGTATACATTATGTGGCTACACATTATACAGTTAAAATAGAACAATTAATTAAACAATATACAGTATCTATTTTACAGAAATATGCATACCTCTTCAACCGAAATATGCACTTGTTGTGACGGAGTTTCCAGTGAGGAAGGGGGTTGTTTTGGATCTTCATTGTGTTGAACAACATGTTTACTTTTGTCATCCTTCAACATCCATTGTGCCTTTGATATTACCCCCGTCCCGAAAAGTCCTTGTTGAAGTTCTACGGTACTCTTTTCCCGTAGAGCGGTGTCAGTCCAAGTAAGCCATGTTGGGATTGATCGTTGGACTGTCACATGCCCCTTGTAGTTCACTCTGTCAGCATACAATATTTGCATTAATAGAAAACAAAAAAAGTTTAAAAAAATTAGTATACAGTAGATTACAACACATTAGACAGTAACTTATTAATCATTATACAGTGTATTACAACACATTATATAGTATATTACAAACAATTATACAATAGATATTATACAATAAAATACAGTATACAGTGCGGGTTTATACATCACACAATTAAAATATAGTAACAAATTAAAAAATATACAACATCTATTACCAATTAGGCATACTTAATCAACAAAACCACATTTTTTGAACACAAATAAAATTAGAATAGGTAATGTACACTTACAATCAGAAAAAAGAAGAGAACCCGTATACATACGAGACGCCGGATCCGCTTCTCATGATTTTTTCGTGTCGGCCAAGCTATCCATAACAAGTCTGTGCTAGTTGTAACTTGCCAACTCATCAAGATCACCTTTGAAATTCAGCATCTTCTTGTTGACAAATGCTGTACTAGGCGATTCTATCAAGCAATTGTAGAGAATCATCATGAAATTCAGCTTGAATTGCTCCATTGCTTCATGCTCAGACCTTAGTTCAGTCAATATCATCTGAGCCGTAACTTTAAATTTTTTGGACTTATGAAACCCAAATTGCTCTGTCCATAGGTCCACCCTCTCTTGATTCTTGAGTGTTAGGTCTATACGCTGCTCACCTTGCGAAAAACCTAGAACCTCCACCACATCTTCTTCTTTAATATTAATCTTGCCTCCGGGCAGAGATAATCTAAAGTTTCCTGGATTTAAAGCCTTTACAATTTTAAAACTGAGCTTGTGAGACAACTCCTTTATTTTGAATTCTAAAAACGTTCTGAAACCAGACTGTTTAACCCATTCCCGTTGCGGTTCTGTCAGGGTTGAAACAACATCCACCAACACCTTCATAGAAACTCATATTTGTGTATATTCAACCAACTTTTCTTCCCCTTTGGTTAATGTTGCTGTACAATTTTTTTTTCTTTTTGACTGTGTTTTCGCAGCAGGTTGTTTCGTACGTCTCTTCCTAGTTGTGCGTTGTGGTTCTGATTCTGTTTCTTTGTCTGATTATACGTATTCGTCATCCGAATTACGCTCAACGACATTTAGAGGCTCCATAGTGTCTACAGGCACAATCTGATACCTATATTCCGAAGAAGACTCAGATGATTCTTCACCAGAAACTAAATTGTACATATTTTAGTATTGATTAACACATTATACAGTAACAATCACCAAATATAAACTTATTATACATTAATTAATGTATTATACATTATGTGTTAATGCATCATACAGTATTCATAAAAGAACATTTCTTTATACAGTAAAAATAATATGGATATACAGTATTTTATAAACCAATATACAGTATCATATATTTCATTTATACAGTATGTGTATATACACCATACAGTCATAATCTTATAAGCCATTATTCAGTATCTGACAACTCAGAATACAATATCATATAAACCAATATACATTACCATATAACCCATTATACAGTTAAACATTCCATAATAACATATTACTCTGTTGTACAATAGTTCATAGACAAATATACAAGAAATACAATGATGATATACAGTGTGTGATTATTGATAGAACAATCAGTGATTTCAAACAATTATACAGTGTCATTTAAAACATTATACAGTATCATATAACTCAATATACAGTGTGTGTTTATACATCATACAATTGCAATATAATAAACAATTATACAGTATATTCTAAGACAATATACTGTAACATGTAAGGCAATATATACAGTGTATGCACACACATAATACAGTAGCATTACACTTACTAATTTAAAAATAAACAACATGTTTTACACAAATATGCATACAAAATCAATAGAAACACATTGATTGTCCCCAATAAACAGCGTATAGTTACAACAAATTAAACAAAAACGTATTTTTTAACAATAAAATCAACAAAATACATGAATTTATCCTCTATATGTTCGAACAACAACTGAAAATGGTCTGTTTCATTGGTACCTGTGACTCTCGATGGGTTTTTCGACCTCATTTTCTCCTGAAAAAAATTTGGATTGGGTGAGATTTTAGGGTGCTTGGTGTGCGAAATCCGAATATGCAGTTAGATTTGGAAAGATATGGCTTTAATACGGATTCAAATCGTGATTTACAGTTGATTATGGGTGGATTTAAATGTGAGAGATTTTAGGGAGATTGTGGAGTTAATTTAGGGGCGTGCTTGCTGTATAATAGTGTGTATTTTACTATTATACCCCTCAGCCAATTACAATTGGGGTTTCCCGCCTGTTTCTTGTGTTATTTTGGATTGTTTGATTTAATTGATCCAATGGTGTATATTGGGTCTTATATCTTACCTAATATAGGGTATGTATTAGATCTTGAGCCTATATATATATATATATATATCCTCCCTCCTACCACAGCAGCTGTTATACATGTTCATTTTTTAGGCAAAAAAAAGGAAAAATCAAATATTGTGACACCTGGAGTATTACCCTTGGTGCCTATCTCTTTCACACACTAAGTTGTACAATGTGTGAACCACACACTCATTTGTATAAAAGAGATAGACACACAACTATATGGTTTAGGTCTAAAATCAAATATTGGTCGTCAAGTAAGAAGCAACAAAATTTGTCATTGGTTAATTATCAGGGTAAAAAAAAAAAAAAAATCGTCCGGTATTTATGTTTTTTCATAAAATCTCACTAACACATTTACCCAAAAATTGAAATACTAAGAAATAAGCTCCAAGAGAATTATAGTTGAGTACCGAAGACAAGAGGGGGCAAAATTGAATTGAAAGATCGAAACATTCAAAATAAAAAATAAAATAAAAATAAAAAAAATTCATGGAAAAGTCTTAAAACTTTAAAGACCGATATCCGATAGGATCCACCAAATAAAGTTTACAAAAAATAACCTGAAGGGTTGACGTAGTGGCTTGTCCACCACTACCCTCCTGAGTGGGGAGCGTGTTCGACTCCCCCTAGTAACAAATTCCCTCAGGTCAGCGGCAAGTTCAGTAACGCAAAGTGGGATTAGTCCCACACCCAATGTGGTGTGGGGAAATCCGTGGGATATAAATAAATAAAGTTTACAAAACCGAAGAAGACGTCAAAACCAATTAACACGTTCACTAATATTATTCCAATTCTTAATTAAGAAATTTCCCCATTTGGATGATAAACATGTGAACACCATACCTACTGATGGCTCCAAATTCCACAATTCACCAATACGGAAATCAGCCTTTTCTTTTAAAAGGCAAAAAGATGTGAAATGAATTTTCGTACACACCCTCTTCAAAACACGCTAAGTTGGTGCCAATCAATTTCTTTTCCGCGTATATATAGGTTTTAAATTCGGGCTTTTTCTTGGAACCAAGTAAAATTTTTCCAAGTTAATAATATAAGAGTTTTTTTCTTTTTTGAAAAATATTTATATCCAAGTTAACATTTGGATTCAACATCCCTCCCTAATTTTAAACACTTTAGTCTCAATTTAAAATTAATTTCTCGTCCCGCCTCTGTATTCTTTGGAAAAAGTCTATAATACCCCCAACTATGAACAGAGCTACACAATGCACTTCCTTTTTCTATCTTCCACCTGGTTTATCCAGAAAAGTAAATAAGAAGAGAACTTCGTTTATCTGTGCTCTCTTCCTCCTCTCCTCCTTTGTCTCTATGCTCTATCACTACCACCATATGAAGCCTTTTTCTCTCTCAGAAATGGAGCCAGCAATTTTACCAAGCGGAGCGAGATTTGGAACAACAAAAATACAAAAAGTTTTAACACTTCAAATCTTTTTCCTCTTCTCTTTTTCAAAGCAACAAGTAATCAATGTTTAAATGTAATATAAACATGAGTTGAAGTACGAACTAAACTACTCGATATTTGACTCGAGGTCAGTGTTAATTTTTTTTACAGGATATGTACAACAAAATAAGCAACTCGATCTCGACTCTTGTTCGACTCGATTAAAGCTCGGTTGAGCTCGACTCGGTTAAAATTCACCAGCTCAAAGACAAATTTTAAAAAGTTCGATAATAATTCAAACACATATTAACAAAACCTTGCTTAGCTCGATTCGACTCATTTATTACCCTAAATATAAATATAATGTTTCGTACTAATTTAAAATATATCAATAAGACATTTTTATAACTAATCTAATAAAACATAATTTTTAAAATACGTAAACCAGAAATGATCATAACATTAAATAAAATATAAAATATAAAAAATTTAAGAAATATGATCTGACTAATTTTAATTTTAACCTTGCGGATAAAAAATCATAATCATCATTATATTCCATTAATAATATCCACATTCATAGAAAATGACCATAAAAAAAAATTACTTTTTACGTAGAAGAGAAGAAAAATGTATAAAAACTGCCTAAATTGAGTAAAAGTTTAGTTGAGATCAAGGATTGAGTGAACGAAAGTTTAGTTGAGATCATTATCTCCAAATCTTCATCTTGATTTATCGTCAAGAATGTCATGGTACGTAAGTTAATATCTGACAATCATTAATAATATATTCTTTTTTTTTGATAAATAATAATATATTCATTTTAGTTTTGGTTTATTATAGTTTTCAATTACATTCAAAAAAATTCTTGATAGGTGAGTATAATTTGCTTCATACAACCATCCAGGTAAAATTCTCATCTTTCTTTGATTTTTTATTTCCAGATTTATATTTTAATTCTATAGTTTTTTAATCCCTTTTACTTGCTTACGTACTGGAAACATTTTTAACTTTTTTCATCAGACTTTTTCTTAGATGAAATTTTTCTAATCTCCAAATCTTCATCTTGATTCATCATCAGAAATATCATGGTAAGTACTTGACAATCCTCAATATCATTATATGTTCATTTTAGTTTTTGTTTATTGTATTTTTCTATTATATTCAAGATTTTTTTTGATAGTTGAGTATGATTTGCCTCATACAGCAATGCAGGTAAAATTCTCATCTTTCTTTGATTCTTTATTTTCAAATTTATATTTTAATCTTATAGCTTTTTTTTTTTTTTTTTATCTCCTTTACTTGCTTACGTATTTGATTGTAATATGTGATCAAAGGTTTAGCAATCCACTTTCAATTTTTTTTCATTAGACTTTTCCGTAAGTGGAGTTTGACTAATATCCCACGACTAATTGTTTCTTCAAATCAATTTTGATGCACCTAATTTGGATAACTAATGTATAGGTTTGTGTGGGGAAAATTACAGAGTTCGTCCTTGAAGTTGTAGCCAAAAACAGATTTAGTCCCTCATGTTACAGACTCGACACATTTGGTCCCTCAACTTACAAAAATGAACACATATCGTCCCTACCGTCAATTTGCCGTTTGCAACTAACGGAAGTGCCATGTGCCACGCACGTGAGATGCGTTTGAGGGGAAATACCTAGGTTTCTGTCTGGGAAAATTACATATTTGGTCCCTCATTTTTATTTTTAATTAAATTTATTATTTAAAATGATATTTAACCTATTTATTTTTGAAATTTTTTTATATAAATATTTTAATCAATTTTTATTTTTATTTATTTTATTTCATTTGTTTTTTATTTTTTTATATACTTTTCTATTTTTAGTTAATTTTATTATTTAAAATAATATTTACTTTTTTATTTTTAAAATATTTTTGTATTTTTAAATTAACATTTAAATTAGTTTTTTTTTTATATAAATAAATTTTATTTCTATATTTATTTTTATAATATATTATTTTATATTTATATAAATAAATATTATTTTATATACTTTTTTTAATTAATTAATTAATTAATTTAATATTTATTTATATTATTTAATAATATTTTTTATTTTTAGTTAATTTTATTATTTAAAATAATATTTAAGTTTTTAAATATTTTCAACATTTTTTTATTTTTATTCAATTTTTTTATTTTTTTCTTTTTTATTAAATTTTATTTAATTTTTTCATTTTAATTTTATATTTTTATCCAATATCCATGTGGCGGATGAAGATTTGATCACCTAGGCACACTTGACTTCAAAATTGAAAAACCTAACCAAACCCTAATTTTTATTTTTTTGGGGGATTCCGTTAATTTGGACAGAAAGTTAACGGTATGGACGGTATGTGTTCATTTTTTGTAAGTTGATGGACCAAATGTGTCGAGTCTGTAACATGAGGGACTAAATCTGTTTTTGGCTACAACTTCAGGGACGAAAACTGTAATTTTGCCGGTTTGTGTGTCATTTTAATTATTCGGCCGAGATAAGTGGAAGCGCTCTTGCTGCAGGAATTGAGATGTGTGCCCGAAGAAAAATATTATTAGGAGAAACATATTCTTAAATGTTCTATCATTTCATTCTTGATTTTGCCAATTGTTTAGAGAGAAAAAAATGGAGGGACTAGAGCTTATCTTGGACAAATTGGATTTATTTCAACTTATTTCTTATGCCATATATAACTTATTTATGCTTCAAATAAGCTTTTAGTCACAGTAAATTTTTAGGACCAATTCAATCTTGCTTATGAATTTATTCTTTTTCTAAAATAATTTGATAAGCTAATTGGCGACTCTAAAAATTTTCCCTTTCTTTTTGCCATTTTTCAACTGCGTATTTTCCTTTTCTTATTATTATCAACTTAGATTAAATGAACTTTTATTTATGTGTTTTTTTTATTGGAAGAAAGGACACTTTTATCTTAAGGGAAAAACCTTTTTTTTGTTTAACTTAAAAATCATTAATTATATTTTTATCATAATATATTTCAAACTATAGATTTCCAGAAAGTTAATTTTTTATATTTTTAAAAAGAAGTGATAATCTAATCTCTTTTTTTATAATAAATGAGAAAAGTGGGAAGGATAGAGGAGCACGGTGATGCCAACGACTTTAGATTAAATTGCTCATGACACTTTAACTACAATTTTCTTTTAGATACAGTGATTTTCTCTCTAATTCATTATAAACTAAGATAAATTATAAGTAATTAAACTAAGAAAAGGAATAGGAAATAACATTAGGCAAACATACATATGAAAGATGAGTACTCACACATTTTTAAATTATTGACCTTACGTTTTGAATAATTATGAATTAGATTTTACAGCAATATTAATTCTCATCAAAAACAAAATTTCACTTAGAAGTGTCACAAGTAAAATCTATTTTAATAAATACAACAATTGATATACTTAATAGTATGGGGGTGTTACGCATTATCTCATGTAATAAAGATTCGATAGATATACCTAAAGTTAAAACTTACTAATTTGCATAAAAGTGAATTCAAAGTCACAATGGTTATGTCATCTAAAACAACTTTTAAGTTCTCATTTTCATTTTCTAAGGTGTCTTTCCTATTATGTCATCTAAAACAACATTTAAGTTCTCATTTTCTTTTTCTAACGTGTCTTTCATGATTTAAGTTCTCATTTAAGTTCTTATAATCTAAGCTCAAAATTCCATTGAAACAACCTCTATTAGCCCAATTTAAATATATTAATTTCAACAATGGAATTCAGAAAAAGTAATGATTTGCAGCACTATATATTTTCAATTTCACAACAAGCAATCAATCTTAAAATGAAAGGAAAAAAATTCTAATTTTAACATTCTACATAAATATAATATGTATCCGTGCATAGTACGGGATTCACTCTAGTTCATATAATTGCAAGGTACATTATTAATTTCTTAATATCAAGTTTTAAAGTACTCCAGTTTTGGATTTTTTTTTTGGTTTCCCACGGGTTTCCTATACCATATTGGGTATGAGACTAATCTCGTTTCGCGGAACTGAGCTTGCCGCTGGCCTGAAAGGATTTGTCACTGGGGGACTAACATGGGTGAAATTTTATAACTATGTAGATGATAACCCTGATTTAGCCCTAACTTCTTTTATTAAACAATAATAAAATCGTAATTATTTGGGAATTTTACCCAAATTGGGTAGTAAAACTGATGCCTCATATCAATACAGTCCATTCTTTAATATGCTTAATTCAGTACAATTCATACTCGATGCTTGTTAATTAAACTAGAGTGTGTGGTATACATGCGTGTGTGTAAAATACTGAAATAAATATCACTATAATTTATAATATTATATATTCTCACACATATGTTATACCGTCGTTGGAATTTTCATTAAGGAGATAAAAAATATTTTATGTTTAGATATGCTTAAATCAATCTAAGTGTTGAGAGATGAAAAGAGATGGACATTAAGATAAAAAATAAAAAAATGGAGATTAAGATACAATAAAAATGTACATTGGAGTTGGAGAGATAATGGTAAGCGAGTTGTAGAGATAATGGTAAGCGAGTTGTAGAGAGAAGTAAGGAAGTTAAGAATAAGGGATGGAAATGTTTTGTTTCTTATGTGAAATTGAGAAAATGACAAATCAAAAGTTGGGTAAACCAAAACCCCTCCTCCTAGTTGGTTAAATAGGGTGATTCTACGGTGGACCGAGACCATTGGGCCCGGTCCAATTTTTCATCATAGGATCCTTCAATAGGGGGGTAATTTACTAACTTACCCCAGATCCTATGGTGAAAAGTGGACTGGGACCAATGGTCTCGGTCCACCATAGAATTACACGGTTAAGTATTAGGTGACCAAAGTTGTCATTTAATATGTAAAAGATATTACAAATTATTGAAAGTTACAGTGACAAAATCAACTAAAAAGTACCAAATGATAAATAGACAGAATCGTAGACGTATAAATATAAGGGATTAATGCAAAAAACTCCCCTGTGTTAATGTGAAATTGCAAAAAAACCTCTATGTTAATGAAATAGGCTAAAAATCACCTTATGTTCTTAAAAAAATCTGCAAACAGTGGATTTTTGAAAAAAAAAAGTGCGTGTTTTTCATGTTTTTCACCTTTAATGACATGTTTTTTTGTTTGGAAAGTGTATAAATGACAAAAAAACATATCATTAAAGGTGAAAAACATGAAAAACACACTTTTTTTTCCAAAAATCCACTGTTTGCAGACTTTTTAAGAACACAAGGTGATTTTTAGCCTATTTCGTTAACACAGGGTTTTTTTTGCAATTTCACATTAACACAGAGTTTTTTTTTGCATTAATCCCTAAATATAATATTAGAAACTTATCGCCAAACCCCCATCAATTAAAATATTAGGAAATAAGCTTCATAGAACTATAGTTGAGTACAAAGGAAAAAAAAAACCGGAAAGACCGCAACTTTCAAAATCAAAAGAAAAAAGGATAGTGAAAACATGAATGGAAAAGTCGGGAAAATCTACGTTGTACCGAAAGCATTTGTTCTTGGTCCACTTTACACCATAAATTCCCAAGGCATTTCAGGTGAGGTGGTTTTTATCACCCACCCACTATGTAAAAAACATTCCACCCTTTATGAATTTGTGGTGGATAATGAACCAGGACCAATACTCTTGGTCCATCATAAAATTATTTGAAAAAGTCTTAAAACAATATAGACGATTATGTATCCAGTAAGATCCAACAAAATAAAGTTACAAACCCGAAGAACACGCCATGTTTGAAAATATTAACAAAACGTATTGACACATTCACTGATAATTACAATTTTGAAGTAAGATTTGAAGTGGCCCATTTGTTTTGATAAACATGTGAAGTTGTGAACACATTGTTGGTTAACAATCACATCTACTGATGGCTCCACATCACTTATGCTCACCTCTCCTTTCTTAGGGATAATTTCAAAAAAGAAACCCTGTATTATTTAAAAAGTGTAAAAAAAACCCCTGTAAAATGTGAACACTTTGTATATGCTCTTGAACTGTTTAACGACCTTCAATCCGTTAATTTTTTCTCAAAATGTCTGTTATACCCTTATCTTACTAATCGTTGGATCTGCCACTTAATTTATTAGCCATAGATCATTGGGAAAGCATCCTACCCATTGATCTTACTCCATAACATCAAGGGTTCGTATTCTTTTTAGGTAAAAAAAAAAAGGAAAAAAGCCAAAAAGAAAAATAAATTCAGAAATCAAAATTTCTGAATCTCAAAAAACTCCATTTGATTTTTTTTTTAATGGTAATGAAATCTGAAATTTGAGAGACCAAAATTCATAACCAAAAATGAGTTTGAGATTGAAAACACTACTACAAAAATATACTATTACAGCGGTTTTGCAAAATCGATGTAATAGGGCTTCTTGGTTCGGACCTATTACAGCGGTTCTAGCCGAACCGCTGTCAGATTTGGGATGCGACAGCAGTTTGTATCAAACTGCTGTCATAGTGCCGGTATATGACAGCGGTTCGAACAAACCGCTGTCATAGTGCCGGATATGACAGCAGTTCGAACGAACTGCTTTCATAATGCTTCAGAAAAAATAAATAAGAAAATAAATAAATCATATAGGACAGCGGTTCGACCACGAACCGCTGTCATAGACCGAAATTATGACAGCGGTTCGAACGAACCGCTGTCAGAAAGAAAAAAGTAAAAAAATTAAAAAAAATCGGGTATGACAACGCTTCGTACCCAAACCGCTGTCATAGGCGGCCGGGTTTTTAGGTAAAACCCGGCCGCCCCCTCTTCTCTCTCTCTCTCTCTCTCTCTTTCAACTCTCTCTTTCAACCACCACCACCGTGCACCACCACCACCACCACCTCTCTCTCTCTCGGTTTCTCTCTCTCTCTCTCTCTACTCGACCTCTCGCCTCCGTCCACTGCCGCCGTCTACTCCCCTTTTTCGGTATCTCTCCCTCTCTCTCTCTTTCTAGATCTATATATATATATATATATATTTAACTTTATATATATATATATATAAGGACAGCCGCCTCCGCCTCCGCCTCTGCCGCCGCTGCCGCCGTCACCATTTAGTGGATAATTTTTTTAGATAAATACACACACACACACATAGAGTATAAAGTTAAATATTTGTGTATGTAGGTGTATGTATATTTTTGTATATGTGGGTGTATGTATATATATTTGTGGATGTGTGGGTGTATGTATATTTGTGTATACGTGGGTGTATGTATATATATTTATGTATGTGTGGGTGTATGTATATTTGTGTATATTCTTGAGATTTGCATATTTATTGAAAAATTTAAGAGAAATAGGGATTTGACTGAATTTGCAGTTAATTTAGGTTAGTCGGGTGTTAATTACATTTGATTTGGGATTAAATTGTGGTTATTTTGTGGTTTAGGGTACATTGATCCAACTGGTGATCTATATTTATACTTAGTTGTTGAAAATATGATGTTTTATTTGTAGTTTTATGTGATTTATATGATCCAACTGGTGATCAATATTTGTAGTTGCTGGAAATATGATATTTTATGTGATTCAACTGGTGATCAATATATATTTATAAAATGATACTTTATTTTTAGTTTTATGTGATTTATGTGATCCAACTGGTGATCAATATTTTCGTATAATGAGATTGACATTTTGAGTTTGTTGTGGGTGAAAGATTAGAATATTGGGTTTGTTGTGGTTGAAATATATTAATTTTGTTGGTTGCAAGTTTGGGGGAAGATTAAGTCGAGAACTTGGTAAAAAATTTTGCGTCGGTACTCTGCCGAATTTTTTCTAGGATAACGGGAAATAAATTAAAATTAAAATAATTTAATTAATTCAACTCAAGTGATGTTAAAATTATTTAATTTAATTAAGTAAGATCAAAATTGGATTTTAGCAGATCGTAAGATCCGAATTTTGTTGGTTGCAACCTACCCGAGTGAAGATTAAGTCGAGAACTTGGTAGAAATGTTTGCGTTGTTACTTTGCCGAATTTTTTCTAGAATAATGGAAAATAAATTAAAATGAAAATTATTTAATTAATTTAACTATCAACAGATGATAAAATTGTTTAATTTAATTAATTTAGAATCAAGATGGATCGAAGTTGGATTTTAGCGGATCGTATGTTGGAACAGTATGAGAAAGGGGTGAAAGAGTTCATAAAGTTTGCGGTTGAGCATGCACCAGATCGAACTAGGATCAATTGCCCGTGTTTACGTTGTTGTTTTGGAAAGAGAATTAGTCCACTTGAGTTGAAAAATTATTTGGTGTGTAATGGAATTGATAAAAGCTACACACGTTGGACAAGACACGGTGAAAGCAGTGTCACGTCAGATGATTTGGGTGGTACACCATATCCATCACAGGATTCCAACATGAATGATTATGAGCCTGATCGTTTGGAGGAGATGACAAATGTGATTGAGGAGGATTTGCGAAATTGTCCTAAAATGTTTGACAATTTGACAAGTGATTCGAAAACACCACTGTATAGTGGTAGTAAATTCAAAAGATTGAAAGCAGTCCTAAACCTATACAAGTTAAAAGCTAACAATGGGTGGAGTGATAAGAGTTTCACAGACTTACTTGGTCTATTAAAAAGCATGCTACCTGAGGATAATGTGTTACCTAATCGTACTTATGAGTTTAAACGAATGTTAACCTCAATTGGTATGGGATATGAGAGGATACATGCCTGTCTCAATGATTGCATATTATTTAGAACTGACTATGCATCATTGAAGGCCTGTCCGAAATGTGGCGCCTCACGATACAAGAAGAATGGATCTGCTCTTGTCAAAACATTGTGGTATTTGCCTATAATACCACAATTTAAGCGCATGTACAGTAGTAAAGAGTTAGCCAAGGACTTGACATGACATGCTGATAGAAGGCTTGAAGAAAGGATTGAAGATGACAAGATTTGACACCCCTCAGATTCTCCTCAATGGAAAAAGATTGATGATGATTTCCCTGAATTTGGTGAAGAATCAAGAAACCTGCGCCTTGTATTGGCTACAGATGGCATGAACCCTCATGGCTTGCAAAGTAGCTTACATAGTACATGGCCGGTGATTTTGATGATCTACAACCTTCCCCCATCGCGATGCATGAAGCGAGAGCATATAATGATGCCTATACTCATTTCTTGGCTGAAACAACCTGTAAATGATATAGATGTCTACTTGGCTCCTTCAATTGAGGATTTGAAGGTGTTGTGGGACATCGGTGTTTAAGTATATGACGGGTTCAGAGAAGAAAATTTTATTCTCAGAGTTATGTTATTTAGAACAATCAATGATTTTCAGGCAAGAGAAAACCTCGAGGGATATGGTGTACATGGCCAATGTGGATGCCCCATATGTGTCAAGATTACAGATCAATAGCGACTGACACACTCTCAGAAATATGCATTCCAAGGGCATCGGAAATGGCTAAATCGGAACCATCGATATCGTCAGTGGAAGAAAGCTTTCAATGGGAATATAGAAGAAGGCCGAGTTCCTAAGTGCTTGACTGGTGAAGAAGTGTTTGAGAATGTAAAAGACTTGGAAGTCAAATTTGGAAAGACTTTTGCAGGTGGCCTTGCAAAAACTGGGTGGAAAAAAAGGTCAATTTTCTTTGAGTTGCCGTATTGGACGTCTTTACATGTTAGACATTTTCTTGATATTATGCATATTGAGAAAAATGTATTTGATAGTGTCATTGGTACACTTCTAAATGTGCCCGGAAAGACAAAAGATGGCGTAAAGGCACGGTTAGACTTGGTTGAAATGAAGATAAGCGGAAAATTGGCACCAAAAAATAAGGGGAAACGTACTTATTTGCCTCCAGCAGCTCACACTCTTGCCAGGAAAGAAAAAATTGCATTATGTGAGTTTGTTAAAGGAGTGAAAGTTCCAGAAGGGTATTCTTCAAACATTAGCAGTCTTGTATCAATGAAGGACTTGAAGCTAAAGCACATGAAGACTCACGATTGTCATGTAATCATGGATCATTTGCTACCAATTGCTTTACGGGCCATTTTGCCAAAAAAGGTGAGAGACACGATAACTAGATTGTGTTTCTTCTTTAAAGCAATGTGGAGCAAGGTGTTTGATCTTGAGCAATTTCCTGCACTTCAGAAACAAATTGTCATCACTTTGTGTGAGCTTGAGATGTATTTTCCACCTGCTTTTTTTGATATAATGACTCACCTACCTATTCACTTGGTTAGAGAGACTCAACTATATGGACCGGCTCTTATCAGATCTATGTATCTGTAAGCGTTATATGTAGGTATTGAAAGCCTACGTGAAAAATCGTAGTCGACCGGAAGGTTTCATTGTTGAACGGTACATAGTTGATGAAGCAATTACATTTTGCACAGAGTATCTGGCAATTCTAGTGTTGCAGAGCTTCCAAAGTCTCATGTTGTGGGAGGGGGAACAGAAGGAAACAGTGTAATTGGAAAGCAATTAGTCAGTGCTCATATTACACAAAGGGAGCAGGCACACCTATATGTGCTCCACAACACCGATGAGGTCGACCTATATGTTGAAGAGCATAAGAACCAACTTAGGAGATTTAATCCAATTAAAAATGAGAGCTGGATTTCAAGAGAGCATAACAAGAGTTTGTCGATTGGTTACGAAATCATATTGAAGAGAAACAGAAAGAGAATCCACAACTTTCATTTTCAGATAAATTGACACGACTGTCGAGGGGTCCGGACATACTAGTATTTTGTTATTCAGGTTATCGTATAAATGGTCACACATTCTATACAAAAGACCAAGATGAACGAAGTACAATGCAGAATAGTGGTGTGAGTCTTGTAGCTCAAGCAATGCTTATCTCAGGTGCGAAAGATAATAATCCTATCTATGCCGATTTATCATATTATGGGGTGATTGAACGTATATGGGAGCTTGATTATAGTTGGTTTCGGGTGCCTGTATTTGGGTGTAGGTGGGTTGACAATAAACATGGTGTCGATAATAGTGAAATAGGCTTCACTCGAGTAGACATTGAAAGGGTGGGATACAAAGATGAACCTTTCATTTTAGCATCACAAGCTAAGCAAGTGTTTTTTGTCACCGATCCTATTGATAAGAGGTGGTCCATTGTTTTATCGGCAAACAAAAATACTTGTATTGCTGATGATTATGAAGAAAGTGAAGATGATGGAGAAAATCCTATCTCATTAGGTGATTCACTATCAATTGATAGTGACCATGACTTGGATATAAGTGATGATGAATTGTATATGCGACAAGATCACCAAGAGGGGATAGGGATTAATCCATCAGTTCATCGGCGTACTAAAAAAAATGGCCGTACCGATGGGAAGCAAAAGACTGTTAAGCTAACGACAAAAAGAAAACGATGAAAGGTATTTGAACTTATTTCATAATTGTATGATAGACTTATTTTGTGATCAATATTTATACTTAGTTGCTAGAAAATTTATATTCTTGAGATTTGCCTATTTTTGTGGAAAATTTAAGAGAAATAGGGGCTTGACTGAATTTAAGGTTAATTTGGGTTAGTTGGGGGTTCATTACGTTTAATTGGGGATTAAATTTTGTTTATATTGTGGTTTAGGATACATTGATCCAACTACTGATCTATATTTATACTTAGTTGTTGTGATTTACGTGATTCAACTGGTGATCAATATTTGTAATTGCTGGGTTTGTTGGGTTTGTTGTGGTTGCAAGTTTGGGGGAAGATTAAGTCAAAAACTTGGTACAATTTTTTGCGCCGTTACTCTGCCAAATTTGTTCTAGAATAATGGGAATGAACCTAACTTCTGTATTTATTACTTCTATTTTAAAATTATTATTGCTAAATGAATCTGTCAAATTTATATGAATCTAACTTCTCTATTTTTTCGCTTTTGTAGGTCGATGGCTTCAGATCCTACTGGTAGTTTTCCTGAGGATGATGTATATGGATCAGATAGCCGTCATGATAAGGAGATACAGAGAGGTATCACGGATATGAAAAAAGTTATCAAAGCCAGAAGTCAAGGTATAAGGCTACCTGTCGGCTGGAATGACAAAGGCCAGGCAGTTAATCCAAACAAATCAACATTTGTTGGTTATATAAGAGTCTTGACTCGGCAGAAGGTGTCGATTGCCATTAGTGATTGGCGAAAGGTCCCGTCACCAATAAAAAGAAACATTTGGGATGAAATGAAGGTAATTTGTATATTATCATATATGTAAGTGTTAATGTAATTTTTGTTTATTTAATTTTCTCTAAATTATAATTTCATATATACTTTGTTGTTTGTTTTTTGTAGTTGGCATTTGATATTGAAGAAAGTAGACAAAAGTACGTACTAGCAGAAGCTAAGAAGCTAGCACGTAACTTCAGGAGCTACTTGAGTAGAAGGTGGGTGCGAGATGATGATGGAAACATTAATGACAATCCACCCCCACAATATGAGATATCTCAAGCCGATTGGATGGATTTTTTAAATGTTCGCCTAAGTGAAGGGTTTCAGGTAGCTAGTCTTTTTAATTTATGCAGGTTTCATTTGTTGGTTATTGCGTTTATATTTAGCCAATAATTTGATAATGTAATAAATACAAACTAAGTAGGGAAAATCAGGAAAGAGCAAAGGAACCTGAATACCCTTACCGGAAAGCGAGTCTTGGACATGCTCTTGTGGAGCAAATTGAGGTATGTAGTTCATTTAGCAGTGAATCATTACAATTTTTTTAATAAAAATTCTATGTTAATAAATATATATTTTTTAATGAAAATATAGATGAATAAAAGAAGGGATACGGGATCCGATTGCACAGAGGTGATACGAGCACTCCTGTGGAGGATTGCGCGTTCCGATAAAACAAATCAAATTGATAACAACAATGTTAGAAGAGTAGTGAATGAAATGGTGAGTTATTTGCAATTTTAGCTCTATAATGTGTTGTATGTTTGTTTTGAAATACTATTGAAAGAACAAAGTTCACTAATTTTTTTTATTTTTTAAAATGTATTATTACAGGAGAGCATTTCACAAGAGAGTACTAGCCATAGTGGAAATGAGAAGAGTCGAGATGACCTATTGGCTAAAGCTCTAAGAAGGAGCATCCGGGTCGCATTAGGGGTGTTGGCTTTGGGGTCTCACAAAGATACTATTTTACGGATCCAAAGCCTGCTAAAGAAATGGAGATGGAAAGCTTGAGAAATATGGTGAAAAACCTCTCCGAAACTATGCTTTCGATGCAACACCGGATTGATGTTTTGGAAGCGCCTAACTCGCGTCAGCTGATAAGAGGTGTTTTTACGTGTTTTTAAGACCGTAATTCTTATGATTTGGATTCACTTATTGCTTAAATCATGTCACATTTGCATTTAATAAGTGTGTTAAGTGAATACAGGTAATAAATGAGAATACATGAAGAAAAGGGAAGAAAAACGTTGTACAAAACAAGTTCAAACATGTTTTTCAACACGTAGGCGGTTTATGCATCTCCTACCACATTCGAGCGATAATTCTGTACATTTTGAGACCGAATTGGACAACATTTCCTTCTACAAAGTTGTAGATCTATGTCTTAGTTTCAAATGGGAACTTGAATCATCCAAATCGGAGGTCTATAGAGATAATTATGAAGGAAATACGATTATTGCGCCGAACAGAGAAGTATATGCGCCAGGACACGCCCTAACGCCTTCTTAGTCACGCCTAGGCGTGGACGGTCCGAATCTTACTCCTTTTCAGCCTAAATTCCAGCTCTTTATGATGGGAAGGAATCACTTTTAGCCATAATTCAGCACATGTGTTGAGGGGGGGGGGTGTCATAAGTGTGTTTCTTGGTAGATTTACTTTATGGAATTTTATACTACACACTTTAGAGTAATGGAGGACACAAGAGAGGAACAACACATGGGAGGAAGAAGAATCTACACCTATAAAGCTAATCATCTCTTGCATTCATTCTTCATCAAAAAAAAGAGGGGAGGAGGTGACCGATCCATTAGAGAGAAAGGAGAGGGAGAAGGATTCTTGGATTCATTATCATCATTGGAGAAAGAATATTCACTTGGAGTTCCATCTTTATTCAATTAGAGGGAGTTTTTATAGTCTTTTCATTTTCATTCATGTCTATGAATATGTGTATTTACTCATTATTGTTTTTCATATTATCTATTATGAACTAATTTCATAAGACTAAGGCCATGTAAGGTCAAATTGAAATATATGCTTATAATAGATGATTGTTGAGGTTATACTTATATTGTTATGTGATGTGAATTGTGTTTTTGTCTATCTTGCATATACTTGATCACTATATGTTAGAATCTTATGCCTAGGTTAATATTTCGGGAGAAAATTGACTTAAGGTGCAAGAAATTCATATCATGACCCGCAACTAATGAGGAATTGCCCTAGACATAGGTAAAGATTCCCGGGTGAAGTCGTTCGATTCAAATTGAGTGAACTCTAGTACATTAATGCATGTTTAGTGCTTAGATTTTCGGATAGGGATATTTGGGAAATCATGATCTAAGTATAGGAGTTTATACGCGAGACATCGGTTATTCTCTACCTTAGGAGTTTTCACCATAACAATATAAGAGTAATTCTACAACAAGAGCCTTTATAAGTATATTTGATCAATTTGGACCGAGCATGTGCCTTAGTCTCCCTTTACAATTGGTTTTAATTCATTTGCATAACCTTGTTCTTATTGTACACGTTTTTACATTCAAGTTACTTTTATTGTAGTTGTTCTTTGTATAAAATCATAAACTAGAATTCAAGTCTCCGTGGTTCGACAACCCGGACTTTTCGTCCACACTTATTACTACACACGACTAGTGCACTTGCTACAATAGCACGTTAGCTTTTAGCTTGTCATCAGCCACATGAAGATGACGTGATTTCTTTGAAAGATAGCAGCCCAGAACCAGTTTATAAGATGCTTCCTGAGGTAATGATTTGAACTTGTTTATTGATCATGTAACTTGCAACTCTCTATTTCTGCAAATCACACAAAACTTTCTAATATAATGTTGTATATATATATATATATATATCTGTGTAGGTTATCGCTCCATGTCAATTAGCACTTTCATCACCGTCATATCGTGTGGTGGCTAAAGGACAGATGCACAATCGACCGGTGATTGATAGAATACTTCATCACTGTCCATTAGCCACCAGCCATGTGAAAGTGCGCATTGACACTGCAGTTGAGGCGGATACATCCCTACCCGTCCCTCTCAATGATGAAATGCTCACCATTTCTAGTGCTCTTGGTACCTTTGTTGCTTGGCCAGCGAGTCTTGTCATTGTCATTGATGCACCGGTATGTAATTAATAGCTAGTTATTAATAAATTATAACAATTTGTTTGAGGTTACTAAATATACTTTGGTGTGTAACATTCATGTTTTATTTTCTTTGCTTAAATAGTCTCTTAGACCATCCAAATCATCTGGAAACCAGAAATCAGGGACGTCGAAGCAGTCAGCTGTCAAAGAAAAATTTCCAATAGCCAAGCCTGCACGTGAAGGTGACAGATGTGCAGACCTTCAACTAGATGGACTCCCTGATGACCTTTTATTTCTGGGAAAGTACACGAAGATGATGTCTATTAGTGCCCAGATCATTATAGACAATGAGGAACCCATTATGAATTTTGCATTCTCAGAGTATATTGGGAAGGAGGAGATCTGTCACCTTCTGCTTCAAAAAGAGATAAGAGCCTCTATCATTACAGCGTACATAAAATGAGTTTTTTAATTATTTTATTGCATCTGAACTATGATTATTTTCGTTACTCGAAATTCATTTTTTATGCTCAATTTAGGTGTTTGTGGGTTAAGTACGTGATCCCCGAAGGGAAAGAAGCAAGTTTCGGGTTCCTTAGCCCACATTTCATATCTGCGAGAACAAGCCGCAAACTCAACAAGTGCAGTACATAGCACGTGCTATGATACAGAGTGCACAAATGAATAAGTTATTTCTTGCACTTTACAACACCGGGTGAGCTACTAAAGACTCAACTTTAATTTGTAAAACTAGTTACGCAAAACAAATTTTGAACTTATCTTTTGAGTGCTTTTTGGGGGACATTGGTTGTTGCTTGTAATTGATCCAATTCAAGAGGTCGTTTACTATCTGGATTCTTTGCATGGTGAGCCGGCTTACCGAGATGATATGACACAAAAGATCAATCAGTAAGTTTTTCATTCAATTAACGTATCCATTATATTTAATATTTTTTTGAAGTGTTATTTATTTCACATAATTGCTTGTTTTCGACATATTTTCTTGTTTTTTGTATTTTTTTATAGGGCTGTGCACATATTTCGTGCAAATTGCAACAACCATTCCAAGAAATCCAAAAACTCGGTCTGTGAATGGTTTAAAATAAAGGTTAGCATTTTCTAGTTTCAGGAGATTATATATTCGTATAGAAATTAGTGTTCTAATACAACGTAACTTTGATTACTTTTGTAGTGCCCCCGGCGGACCAACAAGGTGGATTGTGGTATTTCGTTATGAGATTCATGAAAGAGGTTATTAGCCACAGACAATCTATAATCCCAACAGCAGTATGCATACTCCTAATATATACTTAATTTCTATTCCTTTTGAAGTTATTAAACCTTTGGTAGGTAATTGAAACGTCATTTCAGTTTGCAATTAATCTCTATATATATCTTGCAGTACTTTCATGATTCTCAATCCTTCTATACTCAAGAGAAAATTGATGAAGTACGCTGTGAAGTGGCACGTTACATTTTCTTAGCAGCTACTTAGAAATTAGGTAATGTATTTTTTGTACATTGTGACTTGTTGTAAATTGTGATTTGATTTATTGTAAATTGTCATGAGTAATTTAATTAGTTGATTGTAAACTAACACGTGATCATTTGTTGAAGATTATAACATTTTGTTGTTGGAGGAAAGAGATGGTAATATTGAAGTTTGGGGTGGTTGTTGTTTATGTTGAATATGTTTTACTGTGTAGTTGAAATTTGTTGGGTTGGTTTATTGAATATTATTGTACAAGAATATTACCATAATAGGGTGCAAAATATAAATTTTTTTTTCGACCCTATGACAGCGGTTCTGGCTGGAACCGCTGTCATAGGATTCACCATATGATAGCGCTTTCTATGGAATCGCTGCAATAGGTCCAAACCATATAACAGTGATGCCTATTACAGCGGTTAAAACCGCTGTAATAGGTCATTTCTGTAGTAGTGAATCTGAGTCTCTCAAATTACCAGATTTCTGAAATCCGAAAAACTTTTAATGGTGATGAACTCTGGGCCTCTCAAACGTTGGCGGTGGCAGTGGAATATGTGCAATGTTGGCGGTGGTTTGGGTGGGTATGCCAAATGGAGTTTGGTGGTGGAATCTGAGTGAGTGGTGGTAGAGTTTCGAGTGCTGGTGGCGATGGTAGGGGGTGGCTTGTGCGAAGCGACGGTGGTGTTGGAGGTTTCGAACTGTGCAAAGTGGTGAACTGGTGGTGGTTTTGTGTGAACGGTGGTTCGGTTGTCGCACACGGTATTGGTGGTGTGCGGTGGTGGGTCGGCTTCACCAGTTGTTTGTGGGCGGGTGGCGGTGGGTATGGTGGAAAACTAGATGAAGAAGAAGAAAAAAAAAAAGAAAGAAAAAAAATGGGTTAGGGTCAGGCTCTGGGTTCGACCCAGATCCAAATACAATACCACTAACTTAATTGAATTTAGTTTTAAGTTAAAAGCATCTTTTTTATAAAATAATTAAAATTTATTGTTTAATTAAAATTTGAGGGGTATAACAGACTTTTATTACATGAAAATCAAAATAAAAACTTTCCAACTCTCATCTCATGCGAATGCATCTCACACTCCGTTAAGTTTGAAGGAATGGGGTTTTTTTTTTCCAGAATTTTAACATTTCATAGGGGGTTTGAGGCTATTTCGTTAATAGAGGGGGGTTTTTTTTGCACTTTTTAAATAACAAAGGTTTTTTTTTTTTTTTTGCAATTATCGCCCCCCTCTTTTTTGATAAGACACCTCTCCCTTTCCAGACTGTAAGGCAAGGTTTTGATACGTTTATGTGTATTTTGATCAGAATTTAAACCGTGTTTGGATCATTGATTTTCGACCAGAAAATCTCTAGAATATCTGACTAAATACAATTTCTGGCCATTTCCAACTTTTTTCTGTCTCTACTGTCCTTTCTCTCTACATCACTTCATTGCCACCTCTATACCTTTCTCTCTCTCTTTACACGCTTAGCCGTTTTACTTGCAACTTCTCCTCCATTAACACACCTCAAAACAGGGAAAATTTCAAAATCATCCCTGAGGTTTTCATTTGTTTTCAAAATCATCCTTGGGGTTTTGATTTTTCTCAATGTCATCCTTATAGCCAAATTCCAACAATAGTTTTAGGTGAATGAAGGACCTTTTAGTTATTTAACTTCTAGTAGTTATGGAGCATATTCATAACCATCCCTAAAGTTTGAATTTGATTTGAAAATTAACCTTGACGTTTTAAATTTGCTTAATGTCCTCTTTGTCGTCAAAGTACAACATAATTTTATTTTTTCTGCTAAGTAACATAGTTATTTGATGATGGTAAAAATCGTCAGACAGTGATTGTCACGTGATCGACCACGTGGAGTAAGGGAACAGATCCAACACACTAAAAACTAGATTAAATATATATTAAGTTATAGACTGCACTCGGTTACTTCGAGCTGCCTACGTACCAAAGCAGTGTGGGATCAAGTCAGTTCGTAGTTCTTTTGTGGGGTTACTTTCAATAGCCAATGAATTTTTACTGGGGGAGTAAATAATAAATCCTCTCCCAGCTCCTCTAAGGTATTTATAGGGAGCTAGTAGTGGGCTATGATCCATGGGTCTTATTTAAATAGTAGCCCATCAGGTTTGGTCTCCTTAATGTCATGATCTTCTAGACTAATATTAGGATCCAACTATCTTTAGCGGGTCCGTTATTCTTTTTAGACTTACAAGCGAGCGGGTGCCGATCCGACCCGACTTGGGAACCCATGTAATTACCGTATTGCCCCTATGTGTATTTTGGTCCACATCATTATGCCCCCCACTCTCGGGTTCTATCGACTGTTGAATTTGGGAATAGGAACTGTACTGCACCTGTTGGACGCTTCAGTCTGCTTTGCACCGGGGTGGAAGACTTTAAGGCCTCACCACCTACCCTTATTTAAGTTGGGGTTCGATGAAAGCCTTCTCACTTTTACCTCACTCTCATTATTTCATTTGTGATAGCCTCTCATCTTGAGACAAACACTGTCTAGAAGGAGCTTACTTGCTTAGCCATGGGCAAAGACAATCTAGGAAAGGATATGTTTCTTCCCCCTCCATCCATAGTTTTACAAATGAGTTTTGCATATGTGATTGGTTGAGACTAAGCGATTCTCGAACCGGGGCAAGAAAAGGAGCCTTCGCGACCCGAGCGACACGCTATGCCTCCTCGTGACCGCGAGGCTTCCGTGCCTCGCGGTTCTCCGCGAGACGTTCTATGGATCTTTGCCTTGAGTTTTGTCACCCTTTTTATCGTGCTATCGCTGTATGATTTACACCCCTTTATTTTTAGGTGTTGTGCTTACATCATCATCTAGCGATAGCAGCTCCGACAGCGAAGACTTGGTGTCACTACCAAGTGACTACAGAGAGTCTGGTGAGTGGAAGAAAGATGCCCGAAGTGGGATGGCATAGCGGGACCACAAGATAGACCTGGCTACTTGTTTTTCCACCATCATAGACAGTGAGCTGCGAACACTCTATGAGGACTTTTCGTCAGATATCCGGGTCGTGAAGCCTAAGCCAGACAATCGTATCTGGAGTCCCCCTCGGGCTATGCGACCGTGTTTTTGGAGTTCTTCCGCATGGGCTTCATCTTATCCTGCAACCCCTAATTGGGGGCGGATCCTAACACATTACCAAGTGTGCCTTAGTCAGCTGTCACCTAAAAGCTTTGCTCAGTTCGAGGGCTTTGTTCGGCGTTTGCGGGAGTACAAGTTAACTGTGAGTCTTGAGGCATTTCAAGCCTTATTCGACGTCTAAATGAGCCAGGGAGGGCCATTCGTGCACTTCTACCCGACCTCTCCGTATAGGTTCTTATCGGGGAAAGTTAGTTCGAATGGCAACTGGAAAAATAAGTTTTTCTACTTTCCCATCCAGAGTGTGCCTATACTTACACCCCCGCAATGGTGTGAGAAGATTGCCCCTCAGAAGCTTACTGATACCCACCATCAGCTGAGGCTGGACTTTATGGGGGCGGGGCTATTTGAGTCTCGTTTTAATATTAGAACCGTCTATAGCGGAGGTACTTCCTTTATTTTATTTGGAAATACCTCTTATGCGTTGTTATGTATATGTGAAGTGGTAAGTATATTCTGAAGCCCGTATTTTATTTGTCGGTATACTTGGAATCAGGAGCCAGGAGGTGCTCACAGGCATCAGCGGCTGCCCCCGCTCTCGAGGGAGGGCGATCAACCCTTCACACTGAGCCAGTTCACCCTTCTTCAAAGGGCAAGAAATTTGTCCAATGGGTATCAGTTGTATCGACGCCCGCTATAGAGGCGGATCCCTTGAACTTCGATGCCATGATGTCAGGCTTATCAGCTAGGGGCCTTCTCGACTCCGCTATTGGGGCTTTCTCCCAATCTCATCAAGGGAAGGCTCCGGTGGAGAAAGGAGGCATTGTGGAGACCCGAGATCGCTCCCCAGAGCTTACCTACATTTGGGCTCCTCTACTCTATAAGAGAAGTCGAGGTGACTCTCCGGCGAGCTCGGACACTCCGGGTCGTGGCAAAGGTTTATTCAACTTTGGGGTAAACCGCGATCTCAATACTCACTCATTCTGGGATACTAACGATGTTGCTACTCCTTGGGTGATAACTCGGCCAACAGTGACCGACTTTGATTCTCAGCACTTGCACATGTTGCCGATGGATCAACTCGATGAAGAGATTTTCGAGGGCGAAGACCGGGTAACCCCAGTTTTATTATTGTATTCTTATTTTTAGTTTTCCTCCATTGATCATACACCTTCTAAAGCATACTAGTTTTTGCCTGTTCAGCTGATCTAGCTATCTCATCACCCCAGTCAGAGGTATGGCCATTATGCGGAGAAATTGAAGGACTGTTCTCAGAGAAATGATAAGCTTCTTTCAAAGACTTCTAAGGTGGAGGAGGCAGCCGCGGAATGGAAGGCTAAATACAATGAAGCTGTGAGGGGATTTGATCAGGAGGCCTCCACGGTAAGAGCTTTCTTAGGTCATCAGCTGGTAAACAAGCGTCGCCTGATGCTGAGGAGTCAGTTGTGAATGATTTTAGGTTAAGCAGCGAATTTATCAGCGAGTGCAATAAAAAGGCCTATGACATCGCCCTTGGCTTCATGGGGAAGATGGTTCGGGAGTGCCGTCGCGTTCTTCGCAAGAGCGGTTGCTACCCCCAAGATGACTTTCTATGGCTGTATGAGGGAGTGGCTGATGACAGTGGTGAGGATGATGTGCCTCCCGCTCGCAGAGGTGGCAGTGACCCTCCTCATTAGGGGTAGTTAAGTTCAGTGGTTGTCTTAACTTGGTTATTCAGCCTTAGCTATTTGTATTTTTTGAGATCTATTCTCAAGTACTCTATCTTTTGAGATTATTTGTATAAGGCTCAAACTATTTGCTGACTTTCATTGTAAGACTCAGACTATTTGCTTACTTTTATTGTAAGTGACTTTTATTGCAATTGATTCTTGCACATGATTCATCAATTAGCTGCTTGGCTATACTGGTGATTTCGTGACCTTAGCCTCCCCCTATGCCCCCTATTTCTGAATTGTATTTAACAAAATTTAGGAGCAAGTAAACACATTGTAAGGGAGTTAGAAAGTTTGCGTTATTGTTGATATTTGTTCATTGCTACCTCCACGTTGAGGATGGGGAATAACATATAGTTATTCTTTCGGCTACATAGTAACCAGATATGGACTAGTTAGCTCTTCAATAGGTGGCCACTTAGTCGGATTCTACTTTCATGTGTTAGGAGCATGAAGTAATGTTTGGTTATTTATTTGATCACCTCTATTTAACTATCTCCTTGGTGTTTGTTAATAACACATAGAGTAATGATGTGGATGACTGATGCTAGCAGTCGTTCTTTAATTTGGGCATGATGGCCTCTTGTTTGTTCACAATCTCAATCCGTCCCCTTAGTGGGAGTGCGGGGACCTTTTATGTGTCCTCTACCTCTCTCGGTATTACCGAATGGATTATGTGGTATAATCTCTATCCATAGCCTTAGTGGGAGGGGGAGACATTTTATAGGTCCTCGGTCTCTCTCGGTCTTATGGAGGGATTATGGGGCATGATCTCAATCCACAGTCCTAATGGTAGTGGGGAGACCTTTTGTAGATCCTCAACCTCTCTCAGTACTATAGAGGGATTATGGGGTCGCCCATCCTCAGTCGAGTCGTATAAGGCTCGGGGGATTTTAGCGATGCCACCCATGTTGACCTCAAATGGGGTCTCGTATTAAGGCCTTCAATGGGAGCTTTATAGTTCCCAGGGGCCGCATTAAGGTTCTTGTTATCCACTTGAGTAGATGAACACGTCCAAGTATTTCATGTTAACATAGTAGTGGAGACAATAATATAAATTAGGCCATGGCCATGGCCATTGTCATTGATTGTTAACTAGTGGCTATCAAGCTAGCACATACAATATGCAAAATGATCTATGTAAAATACCTTTTGAGGTTAGATGTGCCCCAGGTGCAGGGCACCTCTCTACCATCAGCTGTCATCAACTTGTAAGTGCCAGTGCTTACTACCTCCCTTACTTGGTAAGGGCCTTCCCATTTGGCCTCTAGTTTTTCGACAGGGCCGGTAGCTTCTTTTTTTCTCAGCACCAAGTCACCACTTGGAAGCCTCGTGGGTGTACCTGGCGATTGTAGGCTCGTGCCATCCTTGACTTATACTTCGCAATTTATGCAGCGGCTTCATCTCTTACCTTAGCGATAAAGTCCAACTTTTCTCTCCGACGACGTCTATCTTCAGCTAGGCTATATTGACTTATCCTTAAGCTCCTTTCACCAATCTCCACTAGGGTGATGGCCTTGGCTCCAAAAACCAAGTTGAAGGGGGTCTCCCCGATGCTAACTCTTGGAGTGGTGCGGTATGCCCACAGTATTGCTGGGATCTCATCCGCCCAACCCTCTTTTGCTTCTCCAAGCTTAGTCTTTAAGTGTTGTAGAATAGTGCGGTTAGTGACCTCTGTCTGGCCATTCGCTTGAGGGTTGTTGACAGAGGTGAAGTGTTGTCTTATGTTCAACTCTTAGCACCATTCCCTTAGCTTTGCTCCTTGAACTTGGGTGTCATTGTCCGAGACCAACGACCTTGGGATCCTAAACCGTGTGATTATATTCTTCCATAGGAACTTCATCACTTCCTTTTCAGATATCTTCGCCAGGGGTTCAGCTCCCACCCGCTTGGTGAAATAGTCAATGACGACCAGCAATAATTTTCTTTGACCCATGGTTAGAGGAAAAGCCTCAACTATATCTAGCCCTTACATATCAAAGGGGTAAGTACTTTCCAACTGCCGCATCTCAGCCCCGAGGAGGTGACTTATGTTGGAATGCACCTAGCAACTCCAACATCTTCGCACCAAGTTTTGAGCATCGCTTAGCATAATCGCCCAGAATTATCCTTGTCGCAACGTCTTGGCAGCTAGTGCCTTACCCCCCAAGTGATTGCCACAACAGCCCTCATGTATTTTGCGCAACTCATATTCGGCTCTGGCAGGAGTCAGGCACTTCAAGTACGGTTGGGAGAATCCTCTTTTGTACAGTTTGCCATCTATAATGACAAATTGAACTGCCCTCATCCTTATCTTCCGGGCCATCCTAGGATCGTTAGACAAGCTTCCGACTACTAAGTAGTCCACTATCTCATCCTTCCAGCTAGGCTCCTCAGCCTCTCCACACAGCAATTCAAGGCCCCTTTTTTCCACCTTAGGCTTGTCGGAGGCGATGAAGGTTATCTTCTCATTTTTTATGGAGGCTATAGAACTAGCTAACTTGGCCACCTGATCTGCAACCTCATTCTCCATTCTTGGTATTTGCCTAAGGTCAAACTCCTCGAAGTCTTCTCTTATTTCTTAGACCAAGGCAAGGTACTGGATCATTCTTATTTCCTTGGCCTCATATACTCCATTCACCTGGTTGACTACTAGCTCTGAATCGCTATATGTTTCAACTTTTTTGTTCCAGCAGCGAGGGTTAACTTGGCGCCAACCAATAGTGTCTCATATTCGGCTTCATTATTTTAGGCACCAAACTCAAATCTTATGGCATATTCAAGCTTGTCCTCTTGAGGGCTCTTGATGATCACTCCAGCTCCACTACCCACACTGGTGGAAGAGCCATCTACCCATATAGTCCATGTTGGCAAGGAACAACTGGCCTCATCCTCCATCATCTCAGAAACAAAGTCAGCTAACACTTGTACTTTGATAGCTGGTCTCCTTTGATACTTGATACCGTACTCACTAAGCCCCACCGCCCACTTAACCATTCTTCCCGATGTGTCGGGGCTTGACAGTATTCTCTTCAAGGGGTGATTAGTGAGCACCACCACAGGATGTGACTGAAAGTAGGGCCTTAGTTTTCTAACCGCCACTACCAAAGCGAGGGCCAACTTCTTAATGAGAGGGTATCTTAGCTCGGCCGCCCTTAGTAGTCGGTTGATATAATATATGGGTTTGTGATCCCCATGGTCATCTCGAACCAATACTGCACTGACAGCTTCCTGGGTGACTGCCAAATATAAGTAAAGCGTTTCTCCGTCCAGGGGCTTAGTGAGCAGTGGTGGGGAAACCAAGTACTCCTTCAGTTTCTCAAACGCCACCTGACACGAAGCATCCCATTCAAAGCTTTTGGTTTTTCTTATTGCTTTGAAGAATGGCAGCCCCATGTCGGCTGATCGCGAGGTAAACCTATTGAGGGCCGCAACTCGTCCCATCAGTTCCTGTACCTCTTTCTTAGATTTGGGGGAAGCTAAACCTAAGATGGTTCGGATCTTCTCGGGGTTCGCTTCTATTCCTCTTTCGCTCACCACTAGCCTAGGAAATTTTTTCCTCGTACCCCGAAGGTACACTTGGAGGGATTAAGCTTTAACTTGTGATGCCTGAGTACCTCAAAACATTCTCGCAAGTCATTCACATGGTCTACTCCCTTCTTGCTCTTGACCACCATGTCATCTATGTCTGCTTCCATGTTTCTTCCTAGTTGTGCTTCGAACGTCTTGTTGACCAGCCTCTGATTAGTGGCACCTGTATTCTGTAGCCTAAAAGGCATCACATTATAGAAGAAGGTACCCTGATCAGTGATGAAGCTGGTCTTCTCCTGATCTTCGCGTCTAGGAAGGTCAAAAGTTCGCAACCTGCTGTGGAGTCGATCAGGTCATCAATCTGGAGGAGAGGATAAGAGTCCTTAGGGCAAGCTTTATTCAGATCCGTGAAGTCTATGCACATCCTCTACTTGCCATTGGGCTTTGGTACCAATACTACATTAGCCAGCCACTCAGGGTAGTGTACAATTCTTATGTACCTGGCTGCCAACAAGTTCTCCACCTCTTCCTTGGCTGCTAGACTTCTCTCTCTTCCCATAGTTCATTTGCGTTGTTTCACAAGGCAAACATCTGGGGAGATGTTTAGGTGGTGAGTCATGACCTTGGGGTCAATCACCTCCATGTCCCCCATAATCCACGAGAACACATCCGTATTATGGTGGAGGAATTGTATCAGATCACCCTCAAGTGCCTACCCTAGGGTGGTTCCAATCTTAGTTTTCTTCTCGGGATTACCCGGTACTAACTCTGCTGGTTTCAAGCTCTTGACTGCTTCTCACCAAGTATCAATATCATCTTTCATTATCTTACTGGCTTTGCCCTCCACTTCGGCTACCATATCAATTTCTATGAATTCAGGCCCGACGTCTGGCTCTGAGTCTCATCGTTTTCTCTTGAGTGAAGCTAAGGCATTGGAACAAGACTCTTGGGTCAGCCGCCTATCTCCTATGACTTCCCAGTTCCGCAGGGAGTTGGGAACTTAATCTTCGAATCGAAGGTAGAAAATAGCAGCTCGAAAGAGATTCATGCTCGGCTTCCCTAGTATAACATTATACTCGGAGGGGGCTTTCATCACCAAGAAGTTCACATTCTTGGTTATACGCTGAGGGAGCATACCCAACGATAAAGGTAAGGTCACCTCTCCTAAGGCATCTACCGCTTCGCCAGTGAAGCCAATTAGTTGGGTTTTCACCGCCTGAACTTTGGCTCCACCACTCGACAACTGCGTGAAGGTGTCGAAAAAGATTAGATTTGCAGAGCTCCCACTATCGACGAGAACCTTGCAAACCCATGAATCCGCGATGGTGACTGAGATCACTAGAGCCTCATTCTTAGAGGGGATCCGACTTTTCGAATCTCGGTCTCCAAACGTAATGCTCTGTGCCTCAGACTCCATGTGTCCGCCGTATCTACCCGAATCGGAGGCCACCGTAAGGGGCATATGGCGAGTAATCTCATTTACCCTTTTCGTAGGGGGGGGGGGATTCACTATTGGTGTCCCCTGAGGTGCCTGCTGATCGCCTGCACGTATCATAATTGGCATGTCGCTGCTATCATTTTGATTCCCGATATTCCGTATTTGATCTCTAGTCTACATGCTCAGTGGTTAGACCATGTTTCCCACAGACGGTGCCAATCTGATGATGGTAAAAATCGTTAGACAGCGATTGTCACGTGATCGACCACGTGGGGTAAGAGAACCGATCCAACTCACGACAAATTAGACTAAATATATATAGTTATAGACTGCACTCGGTTATTTTGAGCTGCCTACGTACCCAAGCAGTGTGGGATCAAGTCAGTTCGTAGTTCTTTTATGTGGTTACTTTCAATAGCCAGTGAATTTTTAGTGGGGGAGTAAATTAATCTCCCAGCTCCTCTAAGGTATTTATAGGGAGTTGGTAGTGGGCTATGATCCGTGGGCCTAATTTAAATAGTAGCCCATCAGGTTTGGCCTCCTTAATGTCATGGTCTTCTCGACTAATATTAGGACTCAACTATCTTTAGTGGGTCCGTTATTCTTTTTGGACTTATAAGCGAGCGGGTGCTGATCCGACCCGACTTGGGAACCCATGTAATTTCCGTATTGCCCCTCGGTATATTTTGGTGCACATCATTATTTATTTTAAATTAATAATTCTAGCATATTTTGGTGTAATTTATTATATAAAACTTAATAAGAAAAAATATTAGGTCAATTAAAAAATTATTAATGTAAAGATCTATTTGATATAATTTATCTTTGTTTCGTTTTTATCATATCTTTAAGAAGAATCAAGGAATTTACTGATTGGTTTAAAATAATATGTTTATTGCCTAATAAATTAGACATATTTTTTATTTTACAAAATCAATTAGAAACTTTTTGAAAAGAAGCAAGGAGAACAAAACTCATTTATTTCAATGACTTTGGCATCTTCATTATCATTGACCTTGAGAGTGAGTAAAATGAAAAAAAAAAGATGAGGAAAGACGAAAGATATTTTTTTTTTGGGCCAAAAACAAATATAAATTTAAAATTATTAAAGATTGAGAATGATTTGGATGATTTTATATCTTCTATAAAGTACATAGGAAGTTGAATTCCATTTAAGTTGCTTGTGTTTCTTGATTTTATTATGCATGTGTTTTTTTCTCTTGAAGAATGTAGAAAATGAGACATACATATACTACAACAAAACAAGGGATACAGAGGCACATTAATAAGGGCTTTTATATATTAGCCATTGTAAATAAGTTAAGTGGGCTGTTTTCATCCATCAGCCCCAATATGCATTGTTTAACGACACAATCCAAATCTGCCTCTCTAGTCATTATAATTAAACCAGCCCAAACACGGATAGCCTAGTACAGTAGAATGCACGGATACTCCTAAAAATGCCTTGATGCAATGTCGGATACTCGGGGGACACGGATACATCTCGAATATGTTTGGGATAGTGTCAGACACGCCATCTGGCGTGTCTGTAAATAAAAAGAAAGGACACGGTATCGGACGCGGCAAAGGGCATGTCCCATGCGTTTTAGGATACGGCGGGCTTCATTTAAATTCTTTAAAACTTAAGTGGCTAAAATACTTAAAAGTTAAAACTTTGAAACTAAAAGCACGCTTCAGTCTTCTGTCTTCACGTCTCTTTCGCGACGACAGGCTCTTCCTTTGGGCTCTTTTTTGATCTTCTACAACACTTAAATTCAACCTCAATTATTTGATTTAAATTAGTAAATATCTAATTTCACTATACTTATACCCGTTTGATTTAAGCCTACAGTGCTTGTGCTGTTGGATTTCTACTTTCAGAGTGCTTATGCTTGATCGAGCCACTTTCAAATTCTTATAAAACACAGCTATTATCCCGTTGGTTTGATTTGCTTCTGTTGTGCAATGTGTAATGAGAAATTGATGGAACTTTGAACAGCAAATGCCATCTAATTATCTATACATATATCTTATTTTCTTTGTTGTCTTGCTTCTTAAGAAAATAATTAGTTAATGCCACCTAAATATTTATTAAATACTTGTACAATATTGTTAGTTTAATTTAAAGATTCCAAGAAACAAGATGTGCGTGAACTCTGAAATCATACAAGGTTTAATATTTGTGTCATTTTTGTGTATTATTAATACACATATATGCATATATATAATTATATATATTTATATTTATAGTCGTATCCCACTGTGTGGTATTCTAAAAATTTGAAAATTCATGTCGCCATATTCATATTCCCGTATCCGTACTCGTGCATTCTAGGTTCTACACTTCTATCATGTCTCACCCACTCTATCAGCTCTCATCCGCCAATTCCAATTCCAAACTGGCGATCAACTTCTCAATTCTCAATTCTCATCTCTCATCGCTCCAAATTCAGGATCAGATTACTCAATCGACAATATATAAAATTCATGATCGATCGAACCGGTGGGAAATTCAGTTGATAGTGAAGAAACAACAGATTATTGCTTCAACACTCTCTTTCTCTAGGGTTTGACTTTTCTTTTCTTCGTCAATTTGGATTAATTTTTCTCACGATTTTACTGATTTTTTATGTGGTGAATTTGAATTTGTTTTAACATTTTACTAATTTATGTTGTCAAATGTTACATATGAATATCGATTAGAGCATATCGTCAATTTGAATCGATTAGTGCTTCTAAACTCTCTTGAATCTGTTTTAACAAATAATTTTTGTTTTCTTTTTCTATCTTAGGACTCCAAAAGAGAATGAGGTGAATGAAGACATTGCAAAAGCCTCTATGTTTGAAATTCCCCACTTGTAATAATATATATTTCAAGTGAATCTAAGGCTAGAACACGTTAAACTTTGTTTTGAATCACGACTGCTATGTATTTTTGTTTTCCAGGAGATTTACATATAAAGTGGAATGAATTGGGGCTACAGTCTAAATCATATTTCGTCCAATAAAGGCCTGAAACTATATGACTTTGTTATTTATGATAGAGGGGAAGTTTTTAGTTCTATAGAATCTTCATCTGCCTAACTCAATAGTTTTAGTTAAATATTTTGGAAGTTCAGTTGTTTGATTTGTGAATGCAGTTGGCCCACAATGATGTTTAATTAGATACTACAAGATTTCAGGTTGTTAAGTTTGACTTAGTATTTAGCGTTTGGAGTCGAGCAACTATATAAAATGGATAAGAACTTAATCAATTCTGGTGGTATTGTCTTATTAATCAAGTTTCCAGGATGAAGAAATTACTTATGAATTTTGCTTAAGGTTCTTATATTGGTTATTAAGTCAAAATGGAATTAGTGGCATTAATTTAGATAAATTTGCTCAAAAAAAACAGATCTTATATGTATCTTTGATTTGAATCGACCCACGTACTCAGGTTTTCATGCTAACAGTTAAGTGCTCGAATAATTTGCTAAAAGAATTTTGTTTAGGAGACAAGCTGTTATGAATCGCGCTTTGCATGATGACGTGGCAGGTGAGGTGGGGAACGCGGATGGTGACATGGCAAAGGGAATAGTCCGAGTGTACGAAAGAAGAAAGAAGAAGGCGGGAGTGGCTTGAAGTTTTGGAAGGATATGTCAATGGAATTTCAGAGGGGCGAGGAGCTCATCTTATTACGAGGCGACCCGATGTTGTGCCGATCTCAGGTAAGCATTATATCGCTTTTTAAAATACATGATTCAGATTTTTGGGCACTATTGGTCCAGGGTTAGGATACTATGCCCGAGGCAGCCCTTAATGCCGTGAGATCGACAATTAAGGCTGAGATAGATGGGCTGGTCGGAGCGTTTCCGATAGTGTTTACCAAGCCCACCGAACTTCCTCTATGAAGATTGACGGATGATCTGATTGAGTTGAAATCAGGTGCGGAACCGGGTCTCCGTACGACCATATAGGTACGGTCAGGCTCAGAAAGATGAGATTGAGCAGGGGTGATCCAACCGAGTTCCAATCCCTTTCGAGCCCGGGTTTGCTCGTTAAGAAAAAGGATGGAAGTTGGTGATTTTGTGTTGACTATCGGATAAATAAAGTCACGATTCCGGATAAATATCCTATACCCGTGATTCAGGAGATGTTGGATGAAATAGCGGGGTTCGACTATTTTTTCCAAAATTGATTTACGATCAAGATATCATCAGATTAGGGTGGTTCAGAGAGATGTGCCGAAGACGACTTTTCAAACTCACAGTGGGCATTATGAATTTCGCGTGATGCCGTTTGGACTGACTAATGCCCCCGCTACTTTTCAATCCGCCATGAATGATTTGTTCCGACCACTATTGCGCAAATTTGTTTTGGTGTTCTTCGATAATATATTGATATATAGCCGAAACGAGAAGGAGCATTTGAAACAACTTGAACAAGTGTTACAGATTCTACAAGATAATCACTTGTGCGCTAATTTTAAAAAAATTTCTTTCGGATGTGATCGAGTAGACTACTTGGGCCATCTCATCTCAGCCGAAGGGGTGTCCATGGATCCCAGGAAAGTCCGGGCAGTGGTTGATTGGCCGACTCTACGATCGGTGGCTGCAGTTCGAGGGTTCGTGGGATTGACGGGGTACTGTCGGAGATTTTTTTAAGGATTATGGCTTGATAGCGAGACCATTGAGTTAATTATTTGAAAAAGATGCACCCCTCAAGTTCGAATGGAATAGGGCAACCTTAATGGCGGACCTGTGTTAGCAATACTGGACTTCACCAAACATTTTGTTATAGAATATAATGCTCCGGGGTCGGTGACACGAAAAATCCTTACGTGTATTAAACAGCAAGTGGACTGGTCGTGTTTAGTAAAAAGTGGACTTTAAGTCCGAGTTATCGATCCCACAGAGACAAGATTATTTAAAGCTAGGAATTTAAAAGCAATTAAAATTGAATTAAAAGATTGTGATTAATTTACAATAAAAATGTAAAAACGAGACTTAGCAAATAGATTTAGATTCTTATGAGATAAAACAACTAAGGCACATGCTTCAACCAAATTTACTTGTTAATATAAATATGAACTATTCTTCGTATTATTAGACTACTATTGCTTTGGTGAAAATTCCTTAATTAATTACTACCCGATGTCTCGGCTGTAATAATCCTATGATAAATTGACAGTTCTCTAAATATGTCTATCCGAGAATTTAATCAATAATCATGCATTCAAGTTCTAGAATTTCCCCGAATAAATCCGGCTAACTGCACCCGGGAATCTCTACCTATCTCTAAGGGCAATTCCCTATTTTTTACGGATGATGTGATGATTTCTTTGAACCCTAACTTATATTCTTTCAAACTATTAAGTTAGACAATATGACAAACATATGGCGATCAAACATATGCAAGTAATTACGCACAAAATCAAAACACAAAGCAATTGTAGAATTAATACGAAGAATAATATCATATATATATACTCATAACTTTGGCCTTCACATGGCCCTAGTTAAGGGAAAATTAGTTCATAATTGAAATTGGGAAAACAATAAAATCATAGAATTACTCATAGATAAAGATGAATATCAAACTAAGAAACTCCTTATTTTTGATTGATGATCGATTCTTGATTGGAAGCTTGAATCCCTCCTTTTTCTCTTCTTAGCTCTTCAAGTATGATGATAGGATGACTCAAAACCAAGAGAATGCTCCCCCAAACCCCTGAATTTTCGTCCTCACACTCTCAAAGGATGATTTTTTGATGTCTTCAAGTGAGCTCCCTACTCCCCTTTAAATACCCAAAAATCCACCTACCAAGAATTTGAGCTACCCTTCTCTTTCTTCCCTCCTACCAAGAATTTCTACCTACCAAGAATTTGCACCTACCATTCTCTTGTTTTCCACCTAACAAGAATTTCCACCTACCAAGAATTTGCACCTACCATTCTCTTGTTTTCCACCTAACAAGAACATGAGCTGCCACTTTCGTGTTTTCCAGCGCAGGGATAGTGTTTTATTCATAAACATCTCCACAGATCTCCGAATTGGATGATTCGAGTACCCATGTAAATATACGACATAGATCTAAAACTTTGTAGAAGGACACTTCATCCAATTCTGTCTCTAAAAATATCAAAATGGCGTTCCAACGTGGAGGTTGTTTCTGATTTGGCGCCCAGGTGTGCGGAAATGGTACTAAAACATGATTTTGGCTAACTCTAGCTTATTTCTTGCTTGTTTGGTCGTGGAGGTGTGAAACATCTTGGCCTAAACTTGTTTTATACGTCATTTTTCCACCCTTTCTTCGATTGTATCCACTTAAGACCTGAAATCACTTGATGCACGAATTAAACGCACAAGTGACAATATCAATCGATAAATGAACCTAAAACATAAGTGAAAAGGGGCTTAAAAACACGTAAAAACGCCTCTTATCAACACCCCCACACTTATCAATTGCTCGACCTCGAGCAATAAAAGGTCTAGGCACGAAAAACATCATCAACCAAAAGGAGAAAACAAAAACAACAAACGAACTCACTTTCGTGGAGTAAACGATTGCACTTAGCATGTGCAACAAGCCTTTAAACCTTTGAGTTACCTCAAAGGACGAGTTATAGTCTCGTGAGGGTTTGCAGAAGATATACCCACAAAATCTAACAAACTTTCAATCTCAACCAGGTGAATACATCTCAACATAATTAACAAGAATAAATGGCACAAAATCATCCTTTTACAGCTCACAAATATATATACATATCAACTACTTTTGCTCATGTGACACCAATACTGGAAAAGACTCCATAGGGTGTAGTGAAAATAAATCTAAGGTATTATAGTCGAGAGGCATCCTTACCAAATTTTGGACATTAATCCCATATCTATCAACTTTATGATCAAACACAAAGCATAAGAATCATAGAAAATTTCATAGCCATTTAAATTTCATTATCTCAAACATTCAAACTTTCAATTCATATGAAACTTTCCAATTAATTAACTGCATTAAGGCTAGATCATTTGCAATGTTTTATTCCATTAGGCTTTCTATGGCACCCATGTAACAAGCTTTAGATCAATGACTCCCAAACTAGATAGTTTTGGGGCATTAAGTGTAAAGACACTCCTAAGGATTTAATCACTCGAGTGTCAAAGGCCACGAAATAAAACTAGATCTTTTAATCAATTCACTTCTTTTTGGCTTGAGCTTAGCTCAAATTAGCATAATAGTACAGTATATAGGTATGAAACTTTTCACCTCCAGTACATATTAGCCTGACCACTTGTGGTCATACCAAACTTCAACCTTTTTAATTCATTGTTTAGCATAAAAAAATTACTACTCAACTTATAACCTTCTGAAAAATCTAAGTTAATTTTTTCGGGAAAAACTCCTTAAGTGTCTCAAGATGGTTATCCTCTCAACTCCTCTACCCTCGATTTATTGTGCAATGTGAATCATCTAAGAAATCAATCCTAGTCTAGGGTCTCCATGAGCAATTTCAAAGATATATATGTTCCATTAAATTCAAATTATTTCAAGAAATCATGCCATTTTGTTTCTCAAGTTAATCAATTTTAATGCATCAATTGCAAAAATAAAAAAAACAATTTATACTTGATTTTCTCAACAAAGAAGTATTTAAACATGATATGATACAAACTTTCCCCCAAACTCAAGCTAAAAATTAGCATTGCATTTTCAATGTTCAAAATAAGCACTCTTCTACCCCCAAACTCAAATCCAACATTGTCCTCAATGTTGTTACAACAAGTATACGCAACGGTAAAAGAACACTTACAACCAAGGATGTTGAAAAACATCCTTTAACTTCCAATGCATCGTTACAAAGCTTCTTCTCCTCTCGAGTAAAATAAGCATCTCTAAACATGGGGTCCAAATGTCTATCATATCTAACACTTCAACTTTTCAAACCATCAAGCAAAAGAAAACATACATGCCAAAAGTGCATGTTTGAACATAAACATAAACAAACAAACTAAACAAACAAAAGCACAAGGAAAAAAAAAACTTACAAACTTGGGTTGCCTCCCAAGAAGCGCTTGTTTATAGTCAATAGCTCGACTATTCAGGATCGACTTAAGTCGATGGTTCTCGGAGCTTAACAGATAATGTGTCTGCGCTCCAGTCAGTGCCCGAGTAGTGTTTCAACCTATGTCCATTGGTTAAAAATACTTGTCCATCCTCAGTGATAAGCTCCACAGCTCCGGAAGAATACACTCGGGTGACTCGAAAGGGTCCCGACCAACGCGATTTGAGCTTGCCTGGGAAGAGCTTGAGTCTAGAGTTGTACCTAAGAACTTTCTCACCTTCCTCGAATTCCCAGGGTAGAATATGATTGTCGTGCCACTTCTTGGTCCGTTCTTTGTACAGTTTTGCATTCTCGTATGCTTCATGTCTCCACTCCTCGAGCTCATTCAGTTGAAGCAACCTCTTATTACCTATAACACTTGTATCGAAATTCAGGAATTTGATAGCCCAATAAGCACGATGTTCAAGTTCGACAGGTAAATGACAAGCTTTTCCAAATACAAGACGATATGGGGACATGCCAATAGGGGTTTTAAAAGCAGTACGGTAAGCCCACAATGCATCATCTAATTTCAGAGACCAATCAGTTCGATGGCTATTTACCGTTTTTTCTAAAATCCGTTTAATTTCCCTATTAGACACTTCGACTTGCCCACTGGTTTGAGGGTGGTAAGGGGTCGAGATTTTATGCTTAACACCATATTTGTTCATCAACTTTTCAAATTGCTTGTTACGAAAACGTGTGCCTCCATCACTTATAATAGCTCTCGGGGTTCCAAATCGTGCAAAAATATGTTTTCTCAGAAATCTAAGAACAACCCTAGCATCATTAGTTTGCAAAGCCTCAGCTTCGACCCATTTAGACACATAATCAACAGCGACTAGAATATACCTATTGGAACAAGAACTAGGGAAAGGTCCCATAAAATCTATACCCCACACATCAAATAATTCACATTCAAGCACATTATTCATAGGCATTTCATGTCGTCTAGAGATATTACCTACAATTTGGCATCTATCACATTTTTGAACATAAGCGTGTGCATCTTTAAATAAAGTAGGCCAGAAAAAACCTGATTGCGGAACCTTGGAAGCAGTCTTGGATGGGCCAAAGTGGCCACCTATCACCATGTCATGGCAATGAGCCAAGACGGAGGTCATTTCTTCCTCGGGTACACAACGCCTGATAATTCCCTCGACACCAATTTTAAACAACTAGGGCTCTTCCCACAGATAGTGCCTAACATCTTTCAAAAACTTCTTTCTTTGGTGAAATGTCAAATCAGGGGGTAAAATTCCAGCAACTATATAGTTAGCATAATCAGCATACCAGGGGATTGAAATAGAAGAAAGAGTAAAAAGCTGCTCATCGGGGAATTCATCTCCTATTGGAGTCTCATCCATTTTCTTATCCACTAATTCTAGTCTAGATAGGTGATCAACTACTACATTTTCAGATCCTTTTATATCTTTTATTTCTAAGTCAAACTCTTGTAGTAATAAGATCCACCTGAGTAGTCTAGGTTTTGCGTCTTTTTTAGCAAGCAAGTATTTCAAGGCCGAGTGATCAGTGTATACTATTACTTTGTTAAGCACAAGATAGGAGTGAAATTTGTCAAAAGCAAAAATGACAGCTAAAAGCTCTTTTTCAGTCGTAGTATAATTGAGTTGGGCCTCATTTAAGGTACGACTAGCATAGTAAATAGTATGAAAGATTTTACCCTTCCTTTGACCTAGTACAGCTCCAACGGCAATGTCGCTTGCATCACACATCAACTCGAATGGTAGGCTCCAATCTGGGGCGGACATCACAGGTGATGAGATTAATTTCTCCTTCAGGGTGAGGAAGGCCTGCATGCACTGCATCATTAAAGTTAGACAGGGGTTTAGCAATTTTAGAAAAATTTGAAATAAAACGCCTGTAAAACCCGGCATGTCCCAAAAAGCTTCTCACGGCTTTGACTGTGGTGGGTGGTGGAAGATTAGCTATCACTTTAATTTTCGCTCTATCCACCTCAATCCCCTTGTGGGAGATCTTATGACCCAGAACAATTCCTTCTTGTACCATGAAATGACACTTTTCCCAATTTAAGACTAGATCAGTCTCCTCACACCTCTGCAAAACTAAGGTTAGATTGTGCAAACCTCTATCATATGTAGAGCCAAAAATAGAAAAATCATCCATGAAGATTTCAAGAAATTGCTCGACCATGTCATGAAATATAGCCATCATGCATCTTTGAAAAGTAGCAGGTGCATTACATAAGCCAAAAGGCATACGCCTATAAGCAAAAGTGTCGTAAGGACAAGTGAAAGTAGTTTTCTCTTGATCCTCGGGTGTAATAGCAATTTGGTTATAGCCGGAGTACCCTAAAACATTCATGCCCGGCTAATCATTCTAACATTTGATCGATAAAGGGGAGGGGAAAGTGGTCTTTTCGGGTATATTCATTCAATTTACAATAGTCTATGCAAACCCTAAAACCAGTGATAATTCTAGATTGAATTAACTCATTATTGTCATTACGAACTACTGTCGTACCTCCTTTCTTGGGCACTACCTGCGTTGGACTTACCCATGGACTATCAGAGATAGGGAAGATAATGTCGGCATCGAGTAACTTGATTACCTCTTTCTTCACCACTTCTTGAGTTTGAGGATTAGACCTCCTTTGTGGTTGTATAGTGGGCCTTGAGCTTTTTTCCATTAAAATTTTATGCATGCAGATGGCTGGGCTGATCCCCTTGATATCAGCAATCTTCCATCCAAAGGCTTTTTGGTGATCTTTTAACACCTCCAGTAACCTTGCTTCTTGTTGATCTGTAAGAGAAGAAGAAATGATGAGTGGAAAGGTTTCATCGTCATTTAAATAAACATATTTAAGATGAGAGGGTAGAGTTTTTAGGTCAAGAGTTGGTGGCTCTTCAATAGATGGTTTGGAGTGGCTAGACAGTGGGCTATCCAACTTCTCAAATTTCTTCGTGGGGTATTGTGCACGCCTCTCTAAGCTATGAACAACTTCCAGTTGTTTATCACTGGCCGACTCAACATCCGTGGAGTTCATTATGCATACCTCAAGTGGATCATCAGAGATGTTTTCCTAAAAGTGCTCAATAATCAAAGGATCAAAAGCATCTATTCTTAAACATGACGCATCATCACCAACATGCTTCATAACCTTGTATACGTCAAAAGTAACTCTCTCCTCACCCACATTCAAAGTTAACTTACCATTGGCTATGTCGATCATAGCTTTACCTGTGGCTAGGAAGGGTCTTCCTAGGATGAGAGGAACTTCAACATCTTCTTCCATCTCCAGAACCACGAAGTCCACCGGGAAGTAAAACTTGTCAACTTGCACGATGACATCCTCTATGATTCCCTTTGGGTGTTTGATTGATCGATCTTCAAGTTGGAGGCTCATCGAGGTTGGCTTTGGATTCCCCAAACCCAATTTCTGGAACAACAAGTAAGGAAGAAGATTTATGCTGGCGCCCGAATCACATAGCACTCGGTCGAATTTGAGTTGCCCAATAGTGCAAGGAATTGTGAGGCTCCCTGGATCCTTGAGTTTCTGTGGAAACTTGTTCAACACCACTGCTGAGCATGCTTCAGTCAAGCACAACGTTCCATTGCCTTCCCACTTCTGTTTATTGGATAGAATATCCTTGAAGAACTTGATGTAATTGGGCATCTGCAAAATCGCATCAATAAAAGGAATATTAATTCGAACTTCTCGAAGAATTTCTAAAATCCTAAGAAAACTCTTATCCATATCATTCTTATTTTTTTTATGTGCTAGGGGGAAAGGGAGACGTATTTCAATAGGATTAGATAAAGAAGGAGTTAAAGTTTCAGAAGACGCCCTGTCTGCCTGTGAAGTACGAACTTCATCCTGCCCCAAGTACATACTTGAGCTGTGTGAAGTACTTACTTGATTCTGGTCAAGTACGTACTTGGGAGACAGATTTGAATTTTCAAGTTTATCAAAAGTTTGAACATTGTCCTCTTCAAGTGCGGACTTGGACTGCTTGGGAGGTGCACTTTTCAATTCTTTGCTAGTTCTCAGAGCGATGGCATGGCATTGCTCTTTTGGGTTTTTCTCTGTATCACTCGGCAGTGTCCCGGGTGCTCTTTCACCTGCATCAATCGATAATTGTGCAAATTGGTGCTGCATCTCTTTCATTCCCGTCATAACACCCTGTAACATCAATCGAAGCTCTGCGAATGATTCGTCTGATTTTTGCATGTGAGCCGCCAATCTTTCTTCGACAGTCGAAGGTCTTGGAAATTGACCTTGTGGCTTAAAATTTCCAGGCCTTTGAGTTTGGTTGTTGTAAAATGGAGGCCTCGGTGCTTGGTAGATGCCTTGTTGTGAATTTTGTGAGGGATTTGGCCTTTTCGGAAAATTCTCGGGTATGTGGAAGCTCAATTGAGGCTTGTTTGAATTTCCGACATAGTTCACATCACTAATGGTTGGCTCTGCCTCTAGATTAACATTTTGTTCTACCTCTTGAGCAACAGCAACCCTTCGGGATTGTAGAGGAAACTCATTGTCATCTTCAGGGTACAGTTCATCATCCCGTGCCATCTGCTCTAGTTTAGCCCACACTGTTCTGCTATCGAGACCCAAAAGATCACCGCCTGCTCCTGCATTAAGTCTTAAACATCTTCTTTCTCAACGGATTGTCACTCCTTCTCAACAAATATAGGTAGCCAAGTTGCTCGGTTATGATTTTGAAATCGTATATAAATCGGGGATATTGACTAACGCAGCCGCTGCTTTGTCTTGAAGAGAGGAAGATGGACAGTTGATGACTTTGAGTGGGCCGATTTGGGCGGATTATGCTGCCTTAGTCGAGGAGCAGCGGTCCGATTCTTATGTGCAAGCAATCGTGCAGGAATTGAAACAAGATGAATCGAGCAGGCCGGGATTTTCTTTGCACCAGGGATGACTATACTTTAAGGGGCGGGTGGTACTAGCCGAGAACTCATCGTGGATACCAACATTACCGTACGAATTTCATGATACACCCGAGAGAGGCCACGCGGGGGCTTTACGAACCTATCGACCACTCGCTATGAGTGTATATTTGAAAGGGATGATGAAACTAGTGCAACAAGATGTAGCCGAATGTTTGGTGTGCCAAAAATCAAAATACGAAGTTATGTCTCCGGCGGGATTACTCCAACCACTCCCGATAACGGAAGTAGTATGGAAAAATGTGTCAATGGACTTTATTACACGCTTGCTGAAGTCCCAAGGTTTTACATGTATCTTGGTCGTGGTGGATCGATTGTCCAAATATGGACACTTTAATTTGTGGCGGTAAAACACCCGTACACGGCCCGTTCCGAGGCTGAGGTTTTCATACGTAAGATTGTTCGTTTGCATGGGGTACCCCACTTCATTGTAAGTGATCATGACCCAATCTTTATAAGTAATTTTTGGCAGGAGTTATTTAAGTTGCAAGGAACGAAGTTAAAATTTAGCTTTGCATATCATCCTGAAACGGACCGGCAAACCGAAGTGCTCAATCGGGTTCTTGAGACCTATTTGCGTTGTTTTGTGTCTGAATAACCTCGCAAGTGGGTGAATTGTTTGGCACGGGCCGAATATTGGTATAATACGACATTTCAAATGACTGCCTGGGCGACCCCATTTGAGCTTGTTTATGGCCGCGCAGCCCCCTCCATTTAGCGTTTTATGCCTGGCGAATGTAAGGTAGCAGCGGTGTCGGACGTTTTGACTGGCCTTGATGATCTTCTTAATCTTTTGAAATATAATTTAGGGCGAGCTCAGCAGAAAATGGTCCACTATGCTAATAAAAATCAACGTCATTTGGAGTTTGAGGTAGGTGAGAAGGTCTTATTAAAAGTGCAGCCCCATCGAAAACATTCTATTACTACTCAAAATTACACGAAACTAGCTGCGAAGTTTTATGGGTCGTTTGTGGTGCTTGATCAGATCGGGTCTACTGTGTATCGTTTAAAGTTGTCGGAGACGAGTCGGATTCATCCGGTGTTTCATGTCTCTCAACTCAAGAAGGTTAAAGTTGATCACCCCGTGGAACAAGAGCTCCCTGCTACTTTGGAGATTTCGGGTTCTCCTCTTTTTGAGCCAGGGTTGGGCTTGGCTGAACGGCTATCTCCTGACAAGATTCATCAAGTGTTGGTGCAATGGAAAGGTCACGGTCCCAATGATGCTTCTTGGGTGACTTCTTCAGATTTGTTGTTGCAATTTCCGAATTTCAGCCTTGGGGACAAGGCTATTTTCGAAAGGGGAGGAGTTGTTATGAATCGGCCTTTGCATGATGACGTGGCAAATGAGGTGGGGAAGGCAGATGGTGATGTGGCAAGGGGAGTAGTCCGAGTGTACGAAAGAAGAAAGAAAAAAGAAGAAGGCAAAAGCGGCTTAAGTCTTGCTGGCTGAATTAATTATTTCCTTGTTATTAGAATTTCCGTTAAGTAGGAGTCTTGTTTAGTAAGGATTATGATGAATAGTATAAATATGCTTGTTTAGGGTTTTGTTAAGGTTGTTGAATATTTGGGATAATTGGCGAGCTTGGAAGCTTGGGCACGAGATTATTTGTGTGATTATTGAATTATCGTTTTATTGCTATTTTTATGAATTCTAGTGTTAACACAAGCGACCAAGCAAAGCTAGAAGTTTGACCATTCGTGATACTCAAGCAAAAAAGGAGGTCCTAATATGTAACCTATGTTAACTCGCATTAAAAAATCTTTGACATAAAAACAAATTTTATAAATTAGATTAGCAGGCCTGTATTAAGGAGGTCCTAATATATAACCTATGTTAACTCACATTAAAAAATCTTTGACATTAAACAACATATAAAGTCTGTGAAAAATAGCAAGTCTGTGTTAAGGTATAAATCCCCTTGAATATTATTATGAATCATAAGAGAGTTTATATAGAGTAGAAATAAAGACTTATAAAGGAAATAAACAACTAAGCATAGAGAAACATAAGGAAATAAATAACTAGAGACCTATACTAATATTATTCTAACACCCTCCCGCAGTCACAACGGGAGATTCTCGGACGTTGAGACTGGAGCAAAATGTTAGGTCTTAAAAGTAACATTGTTTTAGTATGTTTTTACCTCACATTTGTCTTGAATTCATACCTTGAGTTGATCTTTTTAGTTGTTTTTATCCCTGTTTGCGTATTTTGGCTTCTAAGTCGTTTAAATGCTTTTATAGGCAAGGAACGATTGCTTTGGCGAGTAAATTAAGGGATTTTTAAGCAAAGTGAAGAAGTCAACTAAGAGACTTAAAGAGGAGCAAAGAAGAGTCCAAATGAAAAGAGTTGAGTTGGAGAAAAAATGAAAAAAAATTCACGGACAACAGAATTGGTACAGTGGTGCCAATATTCGGCACCACTGTGCAGCGTAGATTTCAGATATTTTGGCTGGGCTCGAATTTTGGTCTTTTTGTAATTAGAAATCCTATATAAGTATAAGACGTCAGAAAAAAATATCAGTTTTTAATTTCTTTGGAGAAGAGAAGACAGGATTTAGAGAGAGAAGGAGAAGGAGAGAAAGAGAAATCTTGATTCTTGCCATCAACATAAGAGTTCTTCTTGGGTTTTCTTGAATTCTTCTTCTTCCCCAATTGTTCTTATTATTTTCCACTATTGTTAAACATGAGAATTCTCAATTTTATGCAAATTGTTTCTTCTTCTTGTTTAATTATGCCTAGCTAAATAATTTTCTAGGGCTTAAGATGTAGTCTTGAGTATTATTATGGATTGTTGATATTCATTGGGTTATTTCTTGCTTGAATAATCTATCAATGAGGGTTTAATGTTTGTAGATGATTGGCCACCATATACATGATTTAAGATGAATTGAGAAGTATCGGGAGGTGACTTAATTCATTAGTTCAGATTGGATAGACGTGTTTAAATTACTTAATAGGGATATTAGTAATTGTGCATGAGGCTAGCTAATGAATTTCATGGAAATTAATGAATTCATCTAAATTAGTTATTGATCATGGGAGTGACGAGAATGACTTTAGTTGGGTACTCAGAGATCTCGGGAGAGTATCCATGTAATTAAGGAAATTTGGGTCTTTAACGAATGCAAGAATTGACAATTCAATGATGTTCATAATCCATAAAAATACCTTGATGAAGTCTTAATCTCTAGGCTTTCCATTTATTGATTTATCGTCATTTTAATTCTGTTATTATTAATTTCTATTTTTTTAATTAGTTAAAATCTCAAATCTTGCTAATCGATAGTCTAAATAATAGGATAAACTTCGTTTGGTACTTGATAACCTTCCATGTGGAGACGATCTTACTTACTCTTTATTATTTGTCGATACCGTGTTGTTACGGGTGTTAACACAAATTCATTAAATAGTGCAGACGATAATCCTTTGGTGAAGATATCAGCAAATTGGCGAGACAAAGGGACATGCAATACACGAACTTCACCTAAGGTAATCTTTTCAAGTACAAAATGTAAATCCAATTCAACATGTTTGGTACGTTGGTGCTGTACGGGATTAAAAAAAAGGTAAACAGCGGTGATGTTGCCACAAAAAACTAGAGTAGCACGAGGTAGAGGACAGTGGAGTTCAAGAAGAAGGTTTCAAAGCCAAGAAAGTTCAGCAACAACATTAGCAACTCCGCGGTATTTGGCTTCAGCGCTAGAGCGAGACATGACATGCTGACGTTTGGAAGACCAAGAGACAAGATTATCACCAAGAAAAACACAGTAACAAGACGTGGAACGACGAGTATCAGGATAGCCGGCCCAGTTACAATCAAAATAATCAATCAATTAAGTAGAGGATGAAGGACGAATAGATAAATTCTGAGAGAGAGTACCACGAAGGTAGCGAAGAACACGTTTTAGAGCATGCATATGATGAATCCTAGGGTCCTGTATAAAAAGACAGTTGTTGAACAGCAAACGAGATATCGGGACGAGTAAAAGTGAGATATTGAAGAGCGCCAGCAAGACTACGATAAAGAGTGGGATCAGAGTATTGTTCAGACGAAGAAGAGGAGAGCTTGGCCAAAGAGTCAGCAGAAGTGGAGGCGGGATTACACATAGATATGTTAGCACGGTCAAGAATTTCGAGAGCAAACTTTTCTTGGGAGAGGAACAGACCGGAAGAAGAACGAGTAACAGAAATACCGAGAAAATATTGAAGGGGTCCTAAGTCAGTCATAGCAAACTCAAAGGAGAGAAGAGAAGTAAGGTGAGAGAGAAGAGATGAAGAGGAAGAGGTGAGGATGATATCATCGACATAGAGCAGAAGGAGGGCAGTACACGAGGATTTACAAAAGATGAAGAGGGAAGGGTCAGACTTACTACTGACGAATCCAAGAGAGGAGAGAAAAGTGGCAAACTGATGATGCCAAGCACGAGGAGCTTGCTTGAGACCATACAGAGCCTTTTTAAGGAGACAAACATGATCAGGGTAGGCAGGATTAGTGTAACTACACGACTTTAGAAAGGTGACCGTGCAGAAAGGTGTTTTTAACATCGAGTTGATAAAGAGGCCAAGAGGAAGAGAGAGCAATACTGAGGACAGTTCGAATGGTGACAAGTTTCACGATGGGGCTAACCGTGTCTTTATAGTCAATGTTGGGTTGTTGAGCAAACCCTTGAGCAACAAGTCGGGCTTCGTATTGTTCAAGAGAGCCATCAGAGCGGAATTTGTGTCGAAAGATCCATTTTGAGTCGACAAGATTAATATTGGAAGGAGAGGAACGAGGTCTTAAATACCATTGGATTGGAGAGCAGAGAGCTCTTCATCCATGGCTTGTTTCCATTGGGGAACATGGAGAGCTTGGGTTTAAGAGCGGGGCAGAGGAGAAACAGAGGAAAAGATAGAAGCCGAAAGATTAAATAGAGTACGTGGTTGAATGATACCGGATTTGGAGTGAGTAATCATGGGGTGAATTGAAGAAATAGAAGAAGCAAGTGGTTGTGTGGAAGACGTGGTGGATGATGTGGCGGAGGGCGACATGGTTGCTGACGCGACAGTAGATGATGTGGCAGAAGGTGACGTGGTAGCTGACTGCATGGGAAAGGCTGATGTGGTAGCTGACATGGTAGCTGGCTGGATAGGAAAGGCTGACGTGGCAACTGACTGGGCAGGAGATGATGATGTGGCAGCGGAGAATCCAGGTAGAGGGTCGCGTGTGTGAGAAGGAGAAGAAAAGGAGAGGAAGGTGGGAGGTGGACCAGTCGAATCATCATTGGATATGGGAAGGGCGATGGGGGAAAGAAAGTGGAGTAGGGGAAGACGGATTCATCGAACACAACGTGACGTGAAAGGATAATTTTGTTAGTGTGGAGATCAAGACGACGGTAACCTTTGTGATTAGATAGATAGCCTAAGAAGAGACAAGGAGATGAACGAGGTGCAAGTTTGTGAGGAGAAGTAGCAGAAAGATTTGGGTAACAGAGGCAGCCGAACACACGAAAATGGTCATAGACTGTAAAGAAGTTCAAATGCAGTACGATAAGATAAGGTGGCGGTGGGAAGAATATTAAGAAGATGGAATGGCATGTTTAAGGCTTCGACCCAAAATGAAGAAGGTAAAGAAGATTGAAAAAGGAGAATTCAAATTATATATATTGTTCACTGTTTGAATAGTGCGTTCTTCTTTGCCATTTTGTTGAGAAGTGTGGGGACAAGAAAAACAAAATTTAATTCCATGTTTTTGAAAAAAAGAGTGAAAAGATTTATTATTAAATTTGCCACCATTGTCACATTGAAATGATTTTATATTGCTTTTAAATTGAGTTTAGACATAGTTGTAAAAATTGACAAAATCACTAAAAGAATCCGATTTATTGCGTAAATGAAAAATCCACAAGAAATGCAAGAAATCATCTAAAAAAAGAATGTAATATTTAAAGCCACTAATACTTGGAACCGGGGAGGTCCATAAATCCGAGTGAACAATATAAAATAAACTAGAACTATTCGATCTTGAATTAAAGAAAGGAAGATGTTTGTGCTTGCCTAATTGACAAGCATGACATAGAGAACGAGATAAAGTTTTATTACAAGAAATAAATTTGTGACTATTAAGAAATGAAAAAATAGCAGCTCCGGGGTGATCAAGACGTCGATGCTAGGTGTCGGGATCAATGGATGAGAGAGATCAGAAGAGAGCGGTGGAGGAGAGACGGAGAGGATAGAGGTCGTCATCACTGTCATTTCGGAGATGAAGATTGCCAGTCCTAAGATCCTTTACAGAAAAATCGAAGGGGTCAAATTCAATGGAGCAATTATTTTCACGAGTAAATTGATGAATGAAAAGTGAATTTTTAACTAAGGAAGGGGAGACAAGAATATTGGACATAGTTAGTGAACGAGAAGACGAGGGAAAAGAACACGAACCAATGGAAGTAATAAGAAGAATAGCACCATTACCAACCATAATTGAATTAGAATTTAAATTAGGTACAATAATAACTTACCTTGGTTTGGTGTCATGTGAGAGCTTGCACCCGTGTCGAGGTACCAATTTTCATGGGGCTGAGTAAGGCTCATTGTCTGAAAAAGGGAAGAGAGATTCGTGGGCTGAGATGGGGCCTGATTCGCTGCATTAAAAGCCTGATAAGGAGCCCAGTGAGGTTTTGGGCCAAGTAGCAGGAAAAGGGGATGGACTCGGCAAAATGGGTTGATTGCTGGAGGCCCATGCGGAGTTATTTGTTGATGTTGCCGCAGAAGTGGGCTGTTGAGGGGCGACCAACATTTATCGAAGGAGTGGAAGTTGGGCTAACAATTTTCGGGCCCTGGGGAGTATTTTGCATCAACTGAAAAGAGAAACCTGGAGAAAGCCCAACAGTGTTTGGAAAATTAAAATTGGGCCTGGGCTGTCCGTGAGGAGGGCCACCACCATGGCCTTGACACTGGGCCTTTTCCCTACCTCGATTTTTTCTGTTGTTACGATACGTGTTTCGATTTTGGTTTGGTTGAGGGGATTGGGAAAGAAGGGCAGTGGCGGAATTATTCGGGGAGAGGGGAGATGAAAATCGAGACTCACGAGATTCGTTAATAAGGAGGAGATTACGGACTTCAGAGAAAGAAGGAAGTGGAGTTTTTGTGGTGATAACAGTGACTAGGAGGAGATAAGATTCGGGTAAACCTTGCAAAAGTTGTAATATGAAATCGTGTTCTTTGACAGGGCTATCAAGATCACATAAATTTTCGGCTAAAAACTTCATCTCTTGACAATATTGTGAGATCGAGAGAGACCCTTTTTGTAAAATTTGAAAATTTTCATTTATTTGAAGAGAACGTGAGGGTTTGTTGTTACAAAAATTTTCTTCAATGGAGAACTACAAGTCATGGGAAGTGGCGTATTCTAAATCAATATTTTCAAAAGTTTGACGTCGACTATAGAATAAAACCACCTTTTAATGGTGGAATCAATAGCAAACCGTTCATCATCTTGATCACTAACGGGTTTAGAGTGACCAGAGATATGGTGACCAATCCATGAACATACCACGCCAAAGTTTATAATTGGAATCAGAATCGGTTAATTTAAAACTAAAAGACGTTTGAACATTACTGGCGGCGGGAGAAGGATGGAGGGCAGTTTGTTTAGTGGTGGGTTTATCAGTTTCAGAAGTGGTAGAGGGATCATCGATGGTAGACATGGTGAAGAAGAAGGGATCGAAAACATGTGATAATAACAAAAAGAAAAAATCATGTAGAGAGAGACGACAAGAATTGTAGAGATGAAACTTTACCACGAAAAATCAGATTGAGGAGGCCAAAAGTTTGCTGCTGGTCGTGTATAACAAAAGGCACCAATTCGCGAGACATGGGCGAGTTGGATGTTGTTGGAGGCTAATATAGTGAAGAGAGATGCATTGAGGGGAGCAACGACTAATTTGGAGAGGAAAATTATAGAGAAAAAAACCGAGGCTCACCGGTGGCAGGAGAGGGAGGTGGATGGCGGTAGGGAGCCCTAGGAACTAAGTTTTGGCTGATACCATGTTAAGGTATAAATCCCCTTGAATATTATTAGGAATCATAAGAGAGTTTATATGGAGTACAAATAAAGACTTATAAAGGAAATAAACAACTAAGAACATAGAAATACATAAGGAAATAAATAACTAGCGATCTATACTAATATTATTCTAACAGTCTGTGTGTGAGCTCAATCAGATTTCTTTTTCTGAAGCATGTGTAATCAGAATATTTGTAATTTGTGTTGGGTGCCTGATCCTGCTGATAAAATTATTTGATTCTGACAAAAAGGACCTCAAATGATATTGGTTGAATTAATTTGACGAATTTGAACCCTTTTTGAGTTTATATTCTAACATTTGGTGGCAATGGAATTACAGAGGTCTAATCGTCCTGGAGGCGATGTAAAACAGTTGCACCAGTGTACAATCTGTTCTTGAGAAAGGTATATATATTTCAATGCGAAGCTTTTCGTATCATAAAACGTGCTATTTTAGCTGTAAAGAAATTTTAATCTTAAAACTCTTATCATTCCATATGGGGACTTAAAATAGTTATATTAGACAAGTCATATACTTTTCATGGATTATATTGAATGTATAGGACTTAAAATAGTTAAGTTAGAAAAGGCAATGTAATGGTGTTATGAACTCTTATATGGCTAGAGATATGTTATTCTAAACAAAATAGAACTCTTAGGTGGCGGGAGCTATTTCTACATTAAGCACTTTCTTTTGTAATATATATATATATATATATATATATATATATGCTCAAATTGGTTGTTTTTCATTACTTTAGAATTTTGTAGAGTTTTTTGGTTTCTTTGATGTATAATTTCGTGAATCATGTTGTAGTTCATGAGGATTTTGATGGTATCGATTCACATAGTTTGGATTACACTAAAGATGTTCAGAAGTTCTTTTGATGTGATCATGGACAAATGTTTCTTTGTTAATGATGGATTCTCGACTTGTGCTATTCGACTAATTTTTGGGTAATGTAAATGATACTCGCTAATGAGAAGATAGAGAGTTCCCAGATTTCTCTATGAATTGGTCTTATACAATGAATGTTAACATTTCTTAGTTAATCTTGTTGATGTTGTTACAAAGATATCAGCTATATTGATGAATAATCTTGGGTTTAGTATATTTTTACCCGTTCTATAATTGCTTTGGAAGTGCCCGGGGAGGGGGGGATAATGAGCATATAGCAGGTGGCTCATTCTTTTGATTATGCTATAGAGGCATTTGATGAGTAATTGCCTCCTTTAAATTAAGCTATAGAGGTTAAATTTGATCAAAAGCCTCCAAAACTAACTTATAGAGGCACTAAAAACAGCCCCTAAAAGCTAATAAATGCCTCTGTAACTAGTCTATGAAGGCATTTCACAAAAGTGCCTCAAGACATTTTGCGAATGCGGCTATGGAGGCTGTTTTAGAAATGTGCCTCCATTGGCTATAGAGGCACTTTTCAAGATTTTAGATGCACGAAAAACAGCCCTTAAAGCCTTGATTTGTAGTACTTTCCCCTTGGATCAAGAAGACGCGGCGGAGAGTAAAATAGATTTTCCTAAAAAAAATTTGGCAGCAGTGCTATTAGAGCATAATAGCAGAGTGACTCGTGTTTGAAATATTTTAATGGACTGGGCAGAGCAGAACATAGACTAAATCCTGCTCTGATACCATGTGAAAACTGAAGTGAACATAGTTAATGTGAGAAAGAGACACGGGAATTTAACGTGGTTCGGTAATGCCTACTCCACGGATAGTAATCCTCAAAAATTCTGTTATACGAAGATTACTTAGTTTACTGTTATTTATACTTGAGTACATAGGATGAGTAACAGATTACAATCATTTAACTTGTTGCATAAATAAAGGGATTGACATTTCCCATTTAGGAAAGACAGATCAACCTAATCATATCTAATATGTTTGCTGAATTAATTATATCAAATCATTATTCCAATATGTGAAATTTTTTTTGGTTTCCCACAGTTGCCCTAACCCTTTGGGCCAGACTAATGCTGCTTAAGCCGGGAACATCCACAGAAAATGTGGGGCTAACTCTTCCAAGGAGAATTTTTTCCATACCCAGGCTCGAACTCCACTACAACAAAAAATAATATTTGCGACAAAATTTGAAGTGACAATGTTAAAATTGTCACTAGATGTACATAATGAGTGAACAATTTTTGCTTTGTCACAATAAAATTGTTAATGAGAAGAGACTTTTTAAAGTTGTCACCATTGACAATTAGCGACACATGAATAGTGACAATAAAAATAGAGTGACAACTATAATTGTTGTCACTAAGTTGTTACAAAAAAAGTGTCACTAATTATTAATAGTGACAACAATTTTCTTATCACTAATTATCAAAAGTGACAACTTTTATATAAATCCTATCACTGTTAAACATGTGAAACATATTTTAGTGACAAGACAAAAGTTTTTATCACTAAAAATTGATTATTAGTGATAATTTTGATTTTGTCACTTGGCATTTTTGTCACCAATATCTTATTTTCTTGTAGTGCTCGAAGCCTTTGGTTAAAGAAACTAAGACATGTACCACCTCAGTCAACCCTCTTTGCTCCAATATGTGGAATTTGGTTTGATCTGATTCACATTCTAATTGCTCTTTTTGTGATTAGTTTACGTTTTGTCCCACCTTATATATTAAACAACAATTCTATTTTGAGTGTATTTGCATGTTATTTGTTACTCACTTTTTTTTTTTCCATCATTGTGTAATTTTAGATAAAGGCAGCTACTTTGATTTGCGTAATTAATTTTTACTATAACAAATTAGTATCTTACACAGGGACGGAGCCGGGGGACTGGAGGGTGCGGTCGCCCCTCTCAATTTTGAAAAATCATTTTTTTACCTTTCAAAATTTTTGATATTTGGATTTCGCCCCCCTCAAAATAAAAAAATATTATATCTTTTCCATTTATTTTGAGTTCGTCCCCTCAAATCCAAAATCCTGGTTATAACGAAAGAGATATAAGAGTATAAAATATGTCAAAAGTTGTAATTGAACCTAGTTTCTTATTATATTTTCCTCCACAGATATACCGTACCGTACCGCGGGGAGAAAGCCCCCCGCACCTCCCTTTGACTCCTTCAACTTTTTGCCAAAAAAAAAAAATGTATACATATATCACAATAATCTTGCCCCCCCTCGTTCAAATTCCTGGCTCCGTCTCTGATCTTACATATCAAGTTGGATGATTGAGCTGTGAAGAGTGACCGTTGATATATAATGTTTTTCTTTTATATCTACCCTTCTGATTGTCAAATAGATTGCATAAGTGATCTAGTCTAATGATTGATAGATATTTAATCAGTATTTGATAAGTGATATTCTTGATGTTGATGATTTGTGAAACATTTAACTAAAGAAGATAAAAAATAATGAGTATACAACTTAATTATTCGCGCTCATGCACTACAAATTTCAAGATTTTTGATACAATTTAGGTTTTGTATAATGTGCATTATTAACTAACATTTCCTTTTTTGTACTTCCACGCAAATGATCTATTATGATATGTCAACATTTGAATTTTCATCCGGATGCAATTATTTTACAACATTCCCTTCAAATTTAGCAATTAATTACCCAAAATTTTCAGGATAATTTAAGGAAATTTGATTTCCCGAGATTTCTAATACAACTTTGGAATTCCACCACAGGATGAAGACCATGAATAAAGGGGAAGTGTGTGGCTGAATGGCAAAGATGAGCTGACGCTGCTAATAATTTTGAACCGATTATTGCTCAACTTCTGCTACCTTATCAGTAACCAATTGGTTACTGATAAGGTAGCAGAAGCGGCGTTAAGTACAATTATAATTGAAAAAAAGGTTGAAATCATTAGCGATTCTTTTAGGCAGAAGCAGGTAGTGAGGATTGAGCTCAACAAGCTCGATTATAGCAGAATCGTGGTGTGGGTTGACCTTTCTGGTTCAACGTAACTAACCATGTATTGTTTGAAGTCTTTTTTTGTTTCCTATATATGTAATTCCTTATTTTGTACTGCAGAATTTTCACTGAAATTGGAAGGCTTCTCTTCCCTTTTACAATTGATTTATGTTATATCTACATAAAAAGGAAAGTAAAGTCTCGACTTATTTATGTTCCAATAAATCAGCTACATGAACAACAAACAATGTTATAACTGTAAAAATGTTTCGGCATTCTTAGCTCAGATAGACAAGTTCAACAATGAACATGCATATGTATAACTGTATTTGTATAAGCAATAACCAGAGAGACTCATAGATTCTTTGAGTTTAACTTGAAACCGGTACTATACGAGCATTTTGAATTATTTGAATTTTCCAAACTTATCTTGGCCCTTGGGAGGTAACATTATGTATATAATCCCATTTATATTTAATGTGATTACGCACTATATACTCTCTCCACATCTAGTGGAGGATAATTACCTGAAAAATAGATTCCGTCAGGTTGGGCTTCCCAATAGCAAACGTCGGACGTACATTTTTTTTCGCTCTTTCGAGTTGAATGCATCAAATGATATATGATTTGAACCTCACTGAAGTTCACAGTAGAATAAAGTTTGTAAGAAAAACATTTTCACAGAATGACCAATTAAAATCTCCACCAATTTTAAGTGTATGATTTCCAAGATTATCATTACCGGATGCACAATGAACCATCAGTGGTTTTTCCGAAAATGGTTCGATATTATTTAATATATGAACCATATATTGGTGTGTCCAAAAACATGTTGGTCCTGTTGTTTGGAGAATTAAAGTTGATAGAATGAGACAAAATAAAACATTTAATTTATCTTTTTCATACACCTCATATTGTATTCTAGAAATAATAGTATAACTTCGAGATGCTTATACTACATATTGTTAGTGTATATAGTTTTGGATATATACGTTGGCCCATATTGTATACCCCGGGCCTCTTTATTGTATATATATTTTCATATTCCTTGTAATTGTAATTCATTCAACACAGATAATACAATTACATTACACAGAGTTCTCTCCTTACAACCTTAGAACTCTATCATAGTATCAGTCACCGGAAACATGAATCCTGTGACTTTGTCTACCGCCCTCACGGCAACACAAGCTTCTACCACCATGGCTTCACCTCCGTCCGACGACTACACCTCGGCTGCTTCTATTTCCTCATCTGAAATCACTTCTTTCTCTTCTCCCCCTAATTCCACTCCTATCGATATCTCCTTCTCCCATGTCCATCAACCTTCTGTCCCCATAACTCCGGCAGCCACCAAGACTGTCCCGTCTCTCTCTCTGCCGGAAACTATAACAGTCGACCCAAACCTTCATCATGCTCTCGATCTCCTCCGGCAGCTTCTCTCCCCATCGCTAATTCTGTCCCCTAGAGATATCGCCACTCTCCTCTCCTCCACCCCTCAACTCTCGGCCTCCACCATGTCATAAACACCACCTACCAGATCTCTACCTTACCCGCTGGTGTCCCTATCTCTATCTCAAACCCTAATAATTGTTCTTTCTGCACTTACCATAGTGATGTAGCAAACCATAATTCTGCACATCTAAATTATCCAAGCCCTCCTCTTTCCTCTCTCATTCCATCCGCTGTTGCACCCTCTCACTCTGTCGGTGTCGCCGCCGCTAACACATATTATTCTGCTGCTGCTATCACTTCTCTTTCCTCTCTTATCCCTCAACTGATTCTTCCTTCCCAACCTCTCAATGAACCGAACCCCCATGCACATAATATCACGTCTGCTTCTCATCATCACACTCAAACTCCTTCAACACTTCCTCATCTTATGTCCATGAAATTAAACAGTGATAATTATTTGCTGTGGAATCCCAATTTGACAAGATTCTTCGTAGTATGATGTTATGGGATATGTTGATGGCTCTACACCGTGTCCTCCATCATTTATAGTCGACTCTTCTAGCGGTCTTATCAAAAACTCAGCTCAAATTTCTTGGCTTCGAATTGATTGTAGCATTCAATCATGGATGCACGCTACTTTTTACCCTGATATTCTTCAAGAAGTTCACATTCTTCCAACCCCTCGAGATGTGTGGCTTGCACTGGAATGTCGGTTAGTCCAACAATCAATTGCTAAGCAACTTTAGTTTAAAATAAATTTTCTAATATTCGCAAAGGGGACTTATCATGGGATGCTTATCTTCGCAAGCTTAAAAATATTGCTGACAATCTTGCTCCTGTAAATTCTCCGGTTACATCTACTGATCTTGTTATTCAGTCTCTAAACGGTCTACCTTCTGATTATTTAGCATTTTGTCACTACTATCACCATGCAACCATCTCTTATTACCTTTGACGACCTTCATGCTAAGCTTCTTCAATTTGAACAACATCGTCGTCAACTTCATCCAACCCTCCTCCTTCTCCAGCTTTCATTGCTCACTCAAATTGACAATCTTCTTTTCCTAGTGGTAGAGGTCATGGAAATGGTCATGGCCGTGGTCATGGAAATGGACGTGGGAAAGGTCGTGGTGGTCGAGACACATCCTCGCATCATCCTTCACAGTAGTTCTCTTATCACCATTCTCAGCCGCCGTCATCTCGACAGTCTTCGGGTTTCTCTAGTTATAATAGGCCATCCTAGTACACGGGTTTCTCTCCTGGACGTGGCTTACTTTCGACTGCTGCAGGGGGTTAGATATGTCAGCTTTGTGGCATTCCTAGTCATATATCGGTCTCTTGTCCTCAGCGGTATAACCATGCCTATGTGATTGAAGACTTACCGAAATCTTTTTCAGCCCTGGCTGCCGTCGACACCTCTGACCTAGCTTGGTATTTTGATAGCTGTGCCTCTGCTCATATGACACCGGATGATGGTAAGATTTCTCATTTAACACCATATTCTGGTACTAACAAAATTCTCGTTCGTAATGGTGCTTTACTACCTATACAGCATGTCGGTTCTTCTACATTACATGCCCCTACCCATCCTCTGCATCTGTCGAATGTGTTACATGTTCCAAATTTATCTCACAATTTACTTTCTGTTCAAAAACTGTGTCAAGATAACAACTGTCTCATTGAATTCTCCTCTAATGGTTTTTATGTTAAGAACATGCTCACTTGGAAGATTCTCCTGGAGTTTCCTTCAGCTAGTGGTCCCTACCATGTCTCTTCTCGTCTGGTCTCTTCTGCATCTCCAGCTCGTGTCGTCTCCAGTGATATATGGCATCGACGCTTAGGTCATCCCATCATTGCTACTCTTAAGCAGTTATCTAGTCGTGGTTTTATTGCTTTTAAAGATAATTCTTTTTCAGTTTGTCAATCATGTCAATTGGGTCGGTCACATAAGTTACCTTTTCAGCATGTTGAAAAGCGTAGCTCTGTTCCGTTTTATATAGTACATTTTGATGTATGGACTTCTCCTGTTACTTCGTCAAATGGTTTTAAATATTATGTTGTTTTTTTGGATGATTTTACTCGATTCTCATGGTGTTATCCTATGCGTGCAAAATTCGAGGTGTTTACTCAATTTTGTGCTTTCCAAAATTTGGTCGAAAATTTATTTTCTACTAAAATCAAAAATTTTCAAAGTGATGGTGGACGTGAATTTGATAATGCCTAGTTTCGCAAACTTTTTGTTGCACATGGCATTCAGCTTCGTCTGTCATGCTCCTACACTCCGCAACAAAATGGTCTATCGGAACGTAAGCATCATCACATTTCAGAGCTCATTCGTACTCTTCTTATCACTGCTCATTTAGTACATACTTTTTGGATTGATGCTCTATACACTACTCCTTATCTCATCAATCGTCTTCCCACTCCTTTACTAACTCACAAGTCCCCATATGAGATTCTTTTTGGTCGTTCTCCTAACTACTTTTCTTTCAGGACCTTCGGTTGTGCATGTTTTCCCTATCTAGGTCATCGTGCCCCACATAAGCTTACTCCCCGTTCGGTCCCTTTCATCTTCTTAGGTTATGCACCAGATTATAAGGGATACAAATGTCTTCACCCTGCCTTGGGTTCTGTTTATATTAGCCGTCATGTGGTTTTTGATGAAACAATCTTTCCCTGTCCTCAGTCTCTCTCTACTTCCGCCCTCTCTGATTCATCTGACTCCATCTCATTCTCATATCCGGTCTCTTTCCCTCATCCTCCTTGTCAGGGTCCCACATCTCATTCCCCTATACCTTCTCACTCGTCCTCTATAGATGCTATCCCCTTAGTTCAGGCACCCTCTCCGTCTTCTCCTACGTCTCTATCATCTAGCACACCTGTCTCTAAGTCTACCTTTTGTCTGTCCATTGAGTCTTCCTATTTTTCATCTTAGGTCTCTGCACCTACCCCAGCTGTTTCATCACCTGTGTCATCTTCTATAGCTACTCCTGAGACCCCTCGTCACCCGATGGTTACTCGCCTTCGTGCTGGCACTCATAAACCCCGTATTCTCCCATCTCTATCTGTTATTTCTCATCCTACTGAACCGACATGCTATAAATAGGCTGTCAAAGATCCCTTGTGGCGTACTGCTATGGCTGAAGAGTTTAATGCTCTTCAAGGCAACCACACATGGATCCTTGTTCCACCTGACCCATCTCATAATCTTGTTGGATCCAAATGGGTGTATCGAGTTAAGTTACAATCTGATGGTTCAGTTGAGTGTTATAAGGCTCGTTTGGTTGCTCAAGGGTTTAAGCAACATGCTGGTATTGATTTCGGTTAGACCTTCAGTCCGATCGTTAAATCCAATACGATTCATACTGTTCTCTCCATTGCTACCTTTAGTCACTGGTGCACCCGTCAGCTAGATGTGAAGAAAGCATTTCTTCACGGTGATCTCACAGAGACTATCTATATGGCTCAGTCTCGTGGTTTTATACATCCTCAGTTTCCTTCTCATGTCTGTCAGTTGAAGAAAGCGTTGTATGGACTGAAACAAGTTCCTCGTGCTTGGTTTCAGAAGTTTGGTTCTTACTTGCTGCGACTTGGGTTCATTGCCAGCAAAGCTGATATGTCTATGTTTGTGTATCGTTCCGGTTCGGTCACTATGGTTTTGCTACTTTACATCGACAACATTATCTTAACTGGGAATAAGCTATATATATCTATGTTTGTGATTTGCTACATAGACATAAGTTAATATTGTTGGGTTTCGTTCGAAAAAGCATAAACGTAGCAGAAGGAATTTCAAAAATTAAAACGAAAACCCAATTGGTACTCTAATTCGCATACTTGAATCTAAAAGCGTATAACGAATAAAACTTACTCGTTAATATGAATATGATGATGGAAAAAAACTTCTTCTTCTCCAAACTCGAAATATTAAAGCTTCCAAATCTTCAATCCTTTGGTTTGATTCTTCAAACTTGAAATTGATCCGAACAACGAAAATACGTCGTCTCTAAATCGTCACGCACGGATCAACAAACGAAAAATCCCCTTTCTTCTTTCTCTGTGGTCGACGACTAGGTATAGAGGAGGGGAGGAATATTTTTCTTTCTTTTTGAGAGTTATGAGAGTTGTGTATTCTCTTCTTACTTGTTCTAAGTCAAAGAGTGTTTATATACCTCATAACTTATTGAACAAGTCAAAACAAAAGAGCCCTAATATGTGGCCTTTCAAAGATGCCACTTTGAGGCCTAGTAGGCATCCAATTGGACTCCTTATTTGGCCCCATGATTTTTTTTGTTTAATTAGTTTCTTATTTCAATTAATAATTTATTGTATCCAATAAATAAATAAATAAATTAAATAACCAAATTAATTAGATAAATTAACACATTAATATATTTCACAAGGAAATTAATTAATAATTAATTTTATCATTATAATTAATTATTTCATTTAATGAATAATGAATTATTTAATTTATCCAATAAATTAAAACTCCTCGAAGAAATAATAGAAATTCCATTTTCTTCATTTTTCTTTGTCAATCACTTAGCGCGATTCTTTAGGTTCGTTTCGTTTGGCAATGAGAGGAAACCAAAGGAAGTGGGTAACACCTAGCCAGTCACGTGGCCCACTTCATAACCTAAACGAAAACGAATGATAGGATCATTCCGAAACCTTCCAATCGTAAATACCGTATATGTATAAACCCTTTGTTCACGTTCCCCGATCAAGTGAGAGTCATGGTTATGTCAAAGTCACTGGACTTGACCATATGTATAAATCATAATAAATACGAGATCATTGAGATCGCTTTAGTGCTAAGCACAATCGTCTCGTTTGCTTTGTGACACGAAAAATTCTTACGTGTATAAAACAACAAGTGGACTGGTCGTGTGTAGTAATAGAATGGATATTAAGTCCGGAATGTCGAACCCACAGAGACTCGTATTTTAAATTAACAAGTTTAAAGCAATTGAATTAAATTAAAAGATTTTTGATTAATTGACAGTAGAAAGGTAAAAACTAAGACTTAACAATTTGATTGAGATTCTTATATGAGAAAGCAACTAAGGCACATGCTTCAACCTTTATTATTTGTAAATATATATGAGTGATTCTTCTAATTATTAGACTATTATTGCTTTGGTGGAAAAAACCTTAAATAATTATTACCCTATCTCTCGGCTGTAATAATCATATGATTACGTGACGGTTCTCTAAATATATCTATCCGAGAATCAAATCATTAACCATGCATTCAAGTTCTAGAATTTCCCCGGATTAATTCGGCTAACAGCACCCGGAAATCTATACCTATCTCTAGGAGCAATTCCTCATGTTTTTCGGATGATGTGTTAATTCCTTTGAACCCTAATATATATTCTCTCAAAAAATAAATTAGGCTAATTAGCAAACATATGTTGATCAAGCATACGATTGGAATAAAAGCATAAAATTAACACACAAAACAATAATAGAATTAAAATGAACAATCACTTCATATATATAAACTCATAAAATTGGCATTCACATGGCCTTAGTTTGATTAATTTAGTTCATAATTATAATTGGAAAAACAATTAAAAATATAGAATTGTTCATAGACAAATATTCTGAAAATAAAAAGCTCCTTGTTAATAATTGATGAACTCGTGTTGAATCGTCGTTCTCTTCGTCTTGCTCGTTTCTTTGCTCCAATCTCCTCTCTAGCTGCCAATTTCGAACCTCTCCTTCTTGTTGTAAGAGAAAGTATCCTATTTGAGTGTAGTGTTAGTGTGTTTTGTGTTGTTGTGTGTTGGGTCCTTTTGACATGAAACAACACCCCTATTTATACTAGTATGCACTAGAGGATAACAACTAATATACACTAAAATAATACAAATGGGGTACACATAGCACAAGCCTAAAGGAAGACAACTAATGTTCATCATGAACATAAGTAAAAATCCACACTACACATGCCCAAAAGTAGACAACTATCAGCATTATAAATGAAATGGGCACACAACACATGCATTACAATCATTAAAGGAGGCAACTAATGGTCTTTAGGTGTCAAAAGTTTCTAAGATTCGTCCAGCTCCCCGTAGCATTTTTCCTTCTGCGCAGCAATAGTGTTTTCTTCATAACGTTTTCCTCAGATCTTCGATGCAAGTGATTCAAGTTCTCACGTGAAGCTAAGACATAGATCTACAACTTTGTAGAATAACACATTCTCAGATTCGGCGTCCAAAATACAGAATTATTGCATTTTCGTCCAGCTGATTTCTCTGTTGTTATGATTTTTACCTTGAATTCATTTAAAACACAAATCAAAGCCACAAGTGGTAAAATTCATACATATTTGAACCTAAACCATGAAATTATTGACCTCTCAAATGTGTAAAACTCACACTAATCAACACCCCCAAACTTAACATTGATCGTCCCCGAGCAATTGAACAAAAGAAAACTAAGATTTAAACAACATCAAGAAAAAGGATAAAACAAAAACAAAAGATAGCTCACTTTCGTAGAGATCACGATTGCATTTAGCGTATGCAACAAGCCTTTAAACCTCAATTTTACCTAAAGAGGACGAGTGTTGTCTCATGAAGGTTTGCAGATGATATACCCACAAAATCCAACCAAATTTTAGTCCCTTTATCAACGCGAATCAACTTAATCAATAAGAAACCCATAGCATAAAAATCGACTGTGAAAGCTCAAAAAAATTTATACACATATCAAAGACGTGCTCATGTTACACCTTGACTCGAATAAAGACCTCCAAAGGGTGTAGTGATTGTAAGTGTAAGGCATTATAGTCAAGTGGCATTCTTACCAAATTTCAGACATTAATCCCATATTTTATTAACCGTCGATCAATCCTAAAGTACAAGCCTCGTAGAAACTTGATAACCACTTAAATTTCATTACTTAATCCATTTAAACCTTAAACTCATATGAAACTTCCATTTAAATTTATTAAGGTTAGGTCATGTGCAATGTTTTATTCCTTTAGGCTTTCTATGACACCCATGTATCGAGCTTTGGATCAATGACTCCCAAACTAGATAGTTTTAGGGCATTAATTGTTAAGACACTCCTTGCGAATTTAATCACTCGAGTGCCAAAGACCACGAAATAAAACTAGACCTTTCTTTCATTTTCAACCTAAATTGGCTTGAGCAAAGCTCAAATTAGCATGACAGTACAGTATATAGGCATGTTGCTTTTCACCTCCAGTACATATCAGCCTGACTTTATAGTCATACCAATCATCAACCTTTTTCATTAATTATTAGGTATACGAAGCAACTACTCAACTCGTGACCTTAAGAAGAATCTAAGTTAACATTTTTGGGAGAAAGTCTTTAAGTGTTTCAGGATGATTATCCACTTGACTCCTCTACCATCGACTTATCGTGCATTTGTGATTCTTCTTATGGAAATTCTACTCTAATCTAGGGTCCCATGAGCAAAGTGAAGACATGTGTATTCCAACATAATATATATATATATATATATATATATTCATGCCATCGAACTTACATTAATTAGTTTCATTGCATAAATTTGGGGACTAAAAATTAAAAATTTCAAGCTTAAAATGAATCACCTACATGAACATTCAAAAGTATCAAAAAATATTATTACCCTTAAACACCCCCAAACTTATTCCTAACATTGCCCTCAATGTTACATCTAGATTCAAACCAAGAAAAAGAGTAAAAGAAATACTTACAAAACCGGAAAGCTTAAAAAGCAAACCGAGGAGTAGTCGGTTGAGTCGAAAATCAAGGCGATCCTATCAGAATGCTCAACATAAATTGCACTCCCCTACTCACGCTTTTCCATGTGCTCAAAAAGAAGATAAAAATGTTGCAAAATTTAAGAACAATTCAATAGTAATACCCCCAAACTTATTCAACAGTTACACTTCAGCCCCCAGAACAATCAAAACTCATCACAATACAAAACAATCACCACAAGCATTAATAGCAACAAACAATCACACAAGCCCCAAACGGCTATGTATGTACAAAAATAAGAAAGACGAGCAAAACCAACCTCCTGGACATAAAATTTCAAAAATACTTTCTAACTCTCACGTCCGTATGTGGGAGGCAGTAATGAAATATATATATATATATATATATATATATTATTATTTTTTTCCCGAACCATTTTCCTGTAACAAAACAACCAAGATGAAATGAAAGATTAAAATGCAAAAATGAAAGCAAACTAGACACTAAAAGAAATATATATATATATAAATAAAAAAAATAAGAAAAGTAAGAAACATGGGTTGCCTCCCAAGAAGCGCTTGTTTATAGTCAATAGCTCGACTGTTCAGAATCGAATTAAGTCGATGGCTCTTGGAACTTGATAGACGAGATGTCTGCGTTCCAATCAGTTCCCCAGTAATATTTCAACCTGTGTCCATTGATCAAGAATACTTGTCCATCACCTGTAATGAGCTCCACAGCCCCTGATGAATACACTCGTGTGACTCGAAATGGTCCTGACCAACGAGATTTAAGTTTTCCCGAAAAAAGTTTGAGTCTTGAATTATACATCAGAACCAATTCGCCTTCCTTGAATTCCCGTGACAAGATATGCTTGTCGTGCCACTTCTTAGTCCGTTCCTTGTATAGCTTGGCATTCTCATATGCCTCATGTCTCCACTCCTCGAGCTCATTCAGTTGAAGTAGCCGCTTGTTACCTACAGAACTTGCATCGAAATTAAGGAATTTGATAGCCCAATAAGCACGATGTTCAAGTTTGACAGGTAAGTGACAAGCTTTTCAAAATACAAGGCGATATGGGGACATGCCAATAGGGGTTTTAAAAGCAGTACGGTAAGCCCACAATGCATCATCTAATTTCAGAGACCAATCAATCCAATGACTATTTACCGTTTTTTCTAAAATCCTTTTTATTTCCCTATTAGATACTTCGACTTGCCCACTAGTTTGAGGGTGATAAGGGGTCGAGATTTTATGTTTAACACGATATTTGTTCAACAATTTTTCAAATTGCTTGTTACGAAAGTGTGTACCTCCATCACTTATGATTGCTCTAGGGGTACCAAATCGAGTAAAAATTCGTTTCTTAAGAAATCTAAGAACCACCCTAGCATCATTAGTCTGCAAAGCCTCGGCTTCGACCCATTTAGACACATAGTCGACAGCAACAAGAATGTATTTATTAGAACACGAACTAGGAAAAGGACCCATAAAATCAATACCCCACACATCAAATAGTTCGCATTCAAGCACAATGTTCATTGGCATTTCATGTCGTCTAGAAATGTTACCTACCCTTTGACATCGATCACAAGATTTAACATAAGCATAAGCATCCCTAAACAGAGTAGGCCAGAAAAAACCTGATTGTAGAACCTTGGCAGCAGTCTTAGCAGGCCCGAAGTGACCTCCTAATGGCATGTCATGGCAGTGAGCCAGGACAGATGCCATTTCCTCCTCAGGTATACATCTTCTGATAATGCCCTCTACACCAATTTTAAATAAGTAGGGCTCTTCCCACAAATATTGCCTAGCATCGTGTAAAAACTTCTTTCTTTGGTGAAAGGTTAGATCAGGTGGTAAAATTCCAGCTACTAAATAGTTAGCAAAATCAGCATACCAAGGTACTGAAATAGAAGAAAGAGCAAAAAGTTGCTCATCAGGGAATTCATCTCTTATTGGGATCTTATCCATTCCCTCATCCACTAACTCGAGCCTAGAGAGGTGATCAGCTACTACATTCTCAGAGCCTTTTTTATCTTTGATTTCTAAGTCAAACTCTTGTAGTAATAAAATCCACCTTAGTAGTCTAGGTTTGGCATCTTTTTTAGCAAGCAAGTACTTCAATGCAGAATGATCAGTGTACACGATAACTTTGTTAAGCACAAGATAAGAATGAAATTTGTCAAAGGCAAAGATAACAGCTAGAAGCTCTTTTTCAGTGGTAGCATAATTGAGTTGAGCTTCATTTAAGGTACGACTAGCATAGTATATAACATGAAAGCTTTTACCCTTCTTTTGACCAAGTACAGCTCCTACGGCTGTGTCGCTCGCGTCACACATCAACTCAAATGGCAAACTCCAGTCGGGAGCAGCCATCACGGGTGCTGAGATCAATTTTTCCTTTAAAGTGAGGAAAGCCTGCATACATGCATCATCAAAATCAAATACTGCATCTTTCATGGTCAAGTTAGACAGAAGTTTAGCAATTTTGGAAAAATTAGCAATAAAACGCCTATAAAACCCGGCATGCCCTAGAAAACTTCGCACAGTTTTGACTGTGGTGGGTGGTGGGAGATTGGCTATCACTTCAATTTTTGCTCGATCCACCTCAATCCCCTTCTTGGATATCTTATGGCCTAGAACAATGCCTTCTTGTACCATGAAGTGGCACTTTTCCCAATTCAAGACTAAATCAGTATCCTCACATCTCTGCAACACGAGGGTTAGATTGTGCAAACATCTATCATAGCTTGAGCCAAACACAGAAAAGTCATCCATGAAGATTTCAATACATTGTTCGATCATGTCACAAAATATAGCCATCATGCATCTTTGAAAAGTAGCAGGTGCATTACATAAACCAAAAGGCATCCGTCTATAAGCAAAAGTGCCATAAGGACAAGTGAAAGTGGTTTTCTCTTGATCCTCAGGTGCAACGGCAATTTGGTTATAGCCGGAATACCCTTCCAAAAAACAATAATATTCATGCTCAGCTAATCTTACTAACATTTGATCGATAAAGGGAAGTGGGAAATGGTCTTTTCGGGTACATTCATTCATTTTTTTATAATTGATGCAAAATTTAAAACCAGTGACAATTCTAGATGGAATCAACTCATTATTATCATTAAGAACGACTGTCGTACCTCTCTTCTTTGGCACTACCTGAGTTGGACTTACCCATGAGCTATCAGAGATAGGAAAAATAATTCCAGCATCGAGTAACTTGATTACCTCTTTCTTCACCACTTCTTGAATTTGAGGATTTGACCTCCTTTGTGGTTGTATAGTGGGCTTTGAGCTCTCTTCCATCAGGATCTTGTGCATGCAAATGGCCGGACTAATCCCCTTGATGTCAGCAATCTTCCATCCAAAGGCCCTTTTGTGCTCCTTAAACACCTTTAATAACTTTGCTTCTTGTGGCTCTGTAAGAGAAGAAGAAATAATCAGTGGCAAAGTTTCATTATCACTTAAATAAACATATTTAAGATGTGAAGGTAAGGATTTTAGATCAAGAATCGGTAGTTCCTTAATAGATGGTTTGGATTTGCTTGACAGTGGCTGATCCAACATCTCAAATTTCCTTATGATGGCACATTGTGTACGCCTCTCCAGACTATGGACAGCCGTCAGTTATCTATCATCTGCTGACTCAGCATCCTTACATTTCATTATGCATATTTCAAGTGGATCGTCAGAGATGTTTTCCTGAAAATGCTCGAAAATCAAAGGATCACAAACATCGATTTACAAACACGACTCGTCATCACCGACATGCTTTAAAACCTTGAAGACGTCAAAAGTAACTCTCTCTGCTACCACATTTAAAGTTAACTTACCATTTGCTACATCAATCATAGCTTTACCTGTGGCTAGGAAAGGTCTTCCTAGGATGAGAGGAACTTCGACGTCTTCTTCCATTTCTAGAACCACGAAGTCCACCGGAAAGTAAAATTTGTCAACTTGCACGATCACATCCTCTATGATTCCCTTCGGGTGTTTGATAGATCGATCTGCAAGTTGAAGACTCATCGAGGTTGGCTTTGGACTTCCCAAGCCCAATTTCTGAAACAACGAGTATGGGAAAAGGTTTATGCTAGCCCCTGAATCACACAACACTCGGTCAAATTTGAGTTGCCCGATTGTGCATGGGATCGTGAGGCTCCCTGGATCTTTGAGTTTCTTTGGCAACTTATTCAATACTACTGCTGAGCATGCTTCTGTCAAACACACCGTTTCATTCCCTTCCCACTTTTGCTTGTTTGAGAGAATATCCTTGAAAAACTTGATGTAATTGGGCATCTGCAAAATTGCATCAATAAAAGGAATGTTAATTCTAACTTCTCGAAGAATTTCTAAGATCCTAAGAAAGCTCTTATCCATTTCTTTTTTATTCTTTTTATGTGCGAGGCGAAAGGGGAGACGTATTTCAACTGGTTTAGAAGAAGAAGGAGATAAAGTTTGGGTAAAATTCTGTTCTGCCTCTGACGTATGGATAGTGGATTTTCCCACGTTCGTATGTTGACCGGTCAACGTCTGGACTACATTTTGGTTACATCTGGACTGTGGAGGCAGCGTGTTCAAATCTTCGAGATTTTCCAACATTCGGACATTGCTTTCATGTTCGGGCGTTGGCTTCTGGGGAGGTGCATTTTTCACTTCTTTGCCACTACGGAGGGTAACGGCATGGCATTGTTCCTTCGGATTCTTCTCTATATCGCTTGGAAGTGTCCCGGGTGCTCTTACTCCAGCATCATTTGATAATTGTGCAAATTGATGCTGCAACTCTTTCATTCCCGTCATAACACCTTGTAACATCAATCGAAGCTCTGCAAATGAGCATCATTTTTTGCATGTGAGCATCTAATCTTTCTTCGACGGTGGGAGTTCTTGGAATTTGACCTTGTGGCTTAAAATTCCCAGGCTTCTGAGCTTGATTGTTGTAAAACGGAGGCCTCGGTGCTTGGTAGATGCCTTGTGGTGCATTCTGTGCCGGATTTGGCCTTTTTGGGAAATTCGTGGGTATGTGAAATTTCAATTGAGGTTTGTTTGAATTTCCAACATAATTCACATTCCCGATGGCTAGCTCTTATTCGGCATCTTTTTCTACCTCTTGAGCAACGGCAACCCTTCGGGATTGTGGAATAATCTCATCATCATCTTCAGGATACAGTTCATCCTCCTGTGCCATCTGCTCTAGCTTTGCCCACACTGTTCTGCTATCGAGACCTAAAAGATCACCACCGGCTCCTGCATTAAGTATGTGACGAATCCGAGACCGGACTCCATTAAAGAAGTGTAGTACTCGCTCGTCTCTAGAATAATTGTGATCGGGGCATTTTCGAAGCAGACCCTTGTATCTTGCCCATGCTGATGCTAACGATTCATCCCGTCTTTGCTTAAAACCCTTGATCTCGCTTCTCACCTCGTTAATCCTTGATGGAGGGAAAAACTTGTTGTGAAACTCCTCGACTAACTCACCCCACGTTTCAATGGATTGCGGGGGCAATGACTTGTACCACAGGGTGGTACGTGTCAAATGTGCCAAAATAAAATTTACTGTTCTCACAAGGATTTGTAGTACTCATAAGTCCAGGTCGAACCCTAGAGATTGGTTGATCAAAATAATATTCAATGGGGGGGGGGTGTTGTTTGGATGAATTCAATGACTAAAAACGACAAGAGCTAAATAGGAATTTCAATAAACGTAAAATATCGATTCAAGGATAATTCGTTCTTTAATTGAAGTCGATCATAGACACCTAAAATACTATCTATTTTTCGATTACTTAGCCAAGAACCTAAATAACCAGCTATTTAGATCCTTAGTGACTTCCTTATATCATTAACCAAAGCCCAGCACCCGGTTAAATTCTTATTATCAACTGAATCGGTATTAAGCAATCCTAATCATGTCAATAATAGCATAATGAATTAGAAGCGACTAAGGATAAACAATAGTTTAAGCAAGCGCCAACTATTTAATTTACACTAATGTTTCCCTCGAGTAATCAATGAAAACTGGGATCGCAATCTTGAAAACTCAATTGCTACGAGCACAAATCAAGCATAACAATTACGGATTATGAAGATTTGTTAGCAATAGATTGTAATAGATAATCAACTAATATGCATCTTAGATTATCATCTACACAACCATGAACATTAATAATAAGAAACAAAAGATAATCAACCCGTAGATAGATCATGAAGCTCCGTGTCTCACAACATATGAATTAAATTGAACTACCTTGAATCGAAAGAGAAAATTAGCTATTCATTAATAAAAGTACAATAGTTGATATAGTATTTTTCTTAACTCTCTTCTCCCTTCTCTAGCTTTAAGAATGTGCTATATTTATAGAGAATAGGCTTCCTTCATAAGAATTTTAAGTTGTCTTCTCTTTGAAATCAATTTGAAGTTGTCTTCTCTTAGAGATCATTTTGAAGTTGTCTTCTCTTAGAGATCATTTTGAAGTTGCCTTCTCTAGCCGCCAGATTTTAATGCAGGAATTAGAACACTGATTTGGACTATTTGAAGTCCGAATTTGACTTTGCCTCCTCTTAGAAAGTTGTAGATATGCATGTTGGCTATCCAATTCAGCTGGTTTTGTCCAAATACAATGCATGTACCGCCAGATTTAAATTTTCTACCAAAGTGGTGCAGTCCAGCCCGCAACAGAAACAGCTGTGAGTTCTTGAGTGTATTTGAGCCTTATCCCATCCTAATTCGGTTTAGTGTTCTTCATATGAATTATGGAGCTTTTCATTTGATTTCTAACCATATAAAAATCACTAACACAAGAGGTGTTTAGCTCCAGATAGGATTGTAATTCCATTGTCGCGCCGAATTGCCCAATTTGATTGAAAATGATTAATTCAATTTAAAACCTTCCCAATTCATAAAATAAGATAAGATTAGTTCCAATGGGTGTATAATCACAATAAAATGCTAAATATAAAGGGAATTAAATATATAAATATTGCACTCATCAAATTCCCTCACACTTAGCTCTTGCACGTCCTCGGGCAAATATAAAGAGATAAGAAAACAAAAATTAACTATGATAAACCATTTTCGCAGGTCTCACGATTGCATTTAGCGTATGCAATAAGCCTTTAAACCCCTAGGTTACCCCTAGTGGACGAGTTTCGTCTCGTGAGGGTTTGCAGAAAATATACCCACAAAATTTTCAACCTTCGCAAAGTACTAGTCAATACATTCCAACAATTGATTATGTAGTAATGGCATGAATTTGGCACAATGAAGATCAAGGTGAATGCATACATATAAACTCAGCTCATGTTGTACCCATAAATAGAAATCAACTTCCCTAGGGTGTGTGTGTATAATCTAAGGCATTATAGTCTAAGGCATCTTCACCACATTAGTTCTAACCTTTCACCTATGACAACACTGGACATCCATGCAATATTAAGAAACTAACGGTTTTTATAACTTTTTTTATTGCAAAAGAAACATTAAATTCAAATTTAGGACCGGGTGCAATGTCTTGTCCCCTTAGGCTTTCTATGTCACCCATGTAGCAAGCTTTAGGTCAATGACTCCCAAACTAGATAGTTTTAGGGCATTAAGTGTCAAAACACTCCTTACGGACTTAATAACTCGAGTGGCAAAGGCCACGAAACAAAACTATGGTCTTTTAATCATTACATTACAAGACTAGCTCGAGTACTACTCAAGAGCTTTGACCATTGGGTCATTCAACCATTCAGCACTTTCAAACTTACGCAATTTATAAGCTGTTTATTTCGTTTGGTATCTCGATATATAATGGTCATCTTTGGTTGAAAGTTGCAAAAAGTCTTTCCTTATGTGTTAGGATGGAATCCTTTCGACTCCTGTGCCTTCGATTTCGTGCTCGGTGTCATCTAAGAAAATTAATACTAATCTAGGATCATCATGAGCAAGTCTAAAATGTATGTGTAAGTAAGTTCAAATTAAATTAATCAAAAACATGCCAAAACACAAATCAATAAAATCAAATTGGATTAACTAGGTAGCAAAGATCTTTAATTTTTGAGTTTTTTTTTTTTGATTTAAAAAAAAAAAAATTAGATAAAACATTACTAAAAATAAAAGAATGCACATACATTCGCCCTCTCCCCCACACTTAAAATTTGCAGTGTCCTCAATGCAAGCACGTAAATTAAAAGTGAACATATGAAAGTAAAAGAGATAGGGAAAGAGAGCAAATCTGATAGTGGCTGTTCAACCACTCTTGGGTTGCCTCCCAAGCAGCGCTTTTGTTTAACGTCATTAGCTCGACGTGGCGACATTTTAGTCCAAGTATGTTGGATTGCTCAATCGATCTTCTTCTATTGTATGCTCTTTAAAACCTTCAAAGAAAGGTTTTAGCCTATGTCCATTGACCTTGAACACCTTGTTAGTTTCTAAGCTTTGAATCTCCACTACACCATAAGAAAACACGTTAGTAACAACAAAGGGTCCAATCCAACGAGAACGTAATTTACCAGGCATTAATTTTAAGCGTGAGTTGTAAAGTAACACTTTTTGTCCAACCACAAATTCTTTTCTAGAGAGCATCTTATCATGAAACCCCTTAGTTTTCTCTTTGTAAATTCGTGAATTCTCGTAAGCGTCAAGACGTATCTCTTCTAATTCTTGTAGTTGCAACTTCCTTTGCTGACCAGCTTGTTCCATATTCATATTGCAACTTTTAACAGCCCAAAACGCTTTGTGTTCCAACTCTACCGGAAGATGACATGATTTACCAAAAACTATCCTGTATGGTGACATCCCTATAGGCGTCTTATATGCTGTCCGGTATGCCCATAATGCATCGTCAAGGCGAGCACTCCAGTCTTTTCTATTTGGGTTTACAGTTTTCTCCAAGATTGATTTGACTTCTCTATTTGACACTTCGGCTTGTCCATTTGTCTGAGGATGATAAGGAGTGGATGTCTTATGAAAAACACCATATATTTTTAGCAAGGTATCTACAACTCGATTGCAAAAATGGGACCCCTGATCACTTATCAAAGCTCTTGGTATGCCAAACCTACTAAAAATGTTAGACTTGAGAAAACCTACAACCACTTTAGAATCATCAGTTTGAGTGGCCTTTGCTTCCACCCACTTCGAAACATAATCAACAGCAAGTAAAATATAAACAAAACCAAAGGAGGAAGGAAAAGGGCCCATAAAATGAATACCCATACATCAAAAATTTCACAAACAAGTATAGGATTTTGAATCATTTCATTCCTACGACTTATACTTCCCATCCTTTGACATTGTTCACAATTTTTACATAAAATATAAGCATCACGGAACAAAGTAGGACAATAAAAACCACTATCTAACACTTTTCTTGTCGTCCTCTTAGGTCCAAAGTGACCACCACAAGCATAAGCATGACAAAAGTTCAAAACAGATTCAATTTCAGAATCAGGCACACATCTCCGAATAATTTGATCAGAACAAAATTTCCACAAATATGGATCATCCCAAACATAATATTTTGATTCACTCTTAATTTTATCTTTCTTAGCTCTACTTAACTCATTAGGCAAAGTTCTAGCAACTAAATAATTCACCAAATCAGCATACCAAGGAATCATACCTTGTAGAGCAAACAATTGCTCATCGGGAAAGAATTCTTGTAGTGGCTCCGGATTTTCTTCTCTCACCAATCGGCTCAAGTGATCAGCCACTAAATTTTCTGCTCCCTTTTTATCTTTAATTTCCAAATTGAATTCTTGGAGAAGAAGAATCCATCTTATTAATCTCGGTTTTGATTCTTTCTTTGCCAAAAGATGCCTTAAAACTGCATGATCAGAAAACACAATTACCTTAGACCCAAGTAAATAAGAACGAAATTTATCTAAAGCAAAAACAATAGACAAAAGTTCTTTTTCAGTAGTAGAATAATTGCACTGAGCCGGATTAAGTGTCCGTGATGCATAATGGATCACGTGAGGTTGCTTGCCAACTCGTTGTCCCAAAACCGCACCTACTGCATAATTACTTGCATCACACATGATTTCGAGTGGAAGAGACCAATTAGGGGGCTGAATTATTGGAGTCGTGGTTAGTGCTAGTTTCAGTTTGTCAAAAGCTTCTTTGCATTCATTGGTAAAGTCAAAGGCTACATCTTTTTGCAACAATTTGGACAATGGCAAAGCAATCTTCGAAAAATCCTTGATGAATCTACGATAAAAACCTGCATGACCAAGGAAAGATCGTACATCCCTCACACATGTGGGGTAGGGTAAGTTCACAATTAAATCAACTTTAGCTTTATCTACCTCAATACCCTTACATGAAATAACATGTCCTAACACAATCCCTTGTTCTACCATAAAGTGACATTTTTCAAAATTTAAAACAAAATTTGTGTCAATGCAACGATCAAGCACATGAGATAAATTATTGAGGCAAGCATCAAATGAATCTCCATGCACCGTAAAGTCATCCATAAAAACTTTAATACAATTTTCTACTAAATCGGAAAAAACACTTATCATGCATCGCTGAAATGTGGCTGGTGCATTGCAAAGTCCAAATGGCATTCTCCGATATGCGAATGTTCCAAAAGGGCATGTGAATGTGGTCTTTTCTTGATCCTCTGGTGCAATTACAATCTGGTTGTAACCGGAGTAACCATCAAGAAAACAATAGTGAGATTTACCGGCTAACCGCTCAAGCATTTGATCAATAAAAGGTAAAGGAAAATGATCCTTTCTCGTAACCATGTTCAACTTGCGGTAATCTATGCACACTCGCCATCCATTCTGAATTCTTGTTGGAACTAGATCATTATTTTGGTTCTGCACCACCGTCACTCCAGATTTCTTTGGTACAACCTGAATAGGACTCACCCACTTGCTATCTGAAATTGGATAAATCACCCCCACATCCAATAACTTCAAAATTTCTTTCTTTACTACATCCATCATTAACGGATTTAGTCTTCTTTGAGCCTCTCTACTTGGTTTAGATTCATCCTCAAGCAAAATTCGGTGCATGCACATAAAAGGACTAATGCCCTTGATGTCGGCTATAGTCCACCCTATTGCTGTCTTATGATTTTTGAGCATTCTCACAAGTCTTTCTTCTTGCACCGTAGTCAAATGCTTAGCAATTATTACTGGCAGTGTTTCAGCCTCTCCCAAGTATGCATATTTGAGATGATCAGGCAAGGGCTTAAGTTCTATAACGGGGGCCTGCATCACAGATGGCAATAGCTTTGTATGATTAAGTGATAACTCAATTTTTGAAATATTATACCTATTAGGGGCTAGTGGTAGTGATTTTAGAGCCATGATTATCTCTTCAACTTCGTCACTGAATATCAGATTATCCTCAAATTCTAGTAAGCCTTGACTGAGTACTACCTCCAATTCATCTAAGCAACTTTTTTCAAATACATCCTGCACTAACTCATCAACAATGTCAATAGAATAAATCGAATTTACATCTGAGGGATACCTCATGGACTCTAATATGTTAAATTTCACAATTTGCCCATCGAACTCCATTGATAATGTACCATCATGCACATCAATCTTGATCTTTGCTGTTTTTAGAAAGGGACGTCCTAAAAGGATTGGTGTTGGATTCGGGGAACCATTGTCCTCCATATTTAGAATATAAAAATCAGCTGGGAATATCAAATCGTTCACCTGCACTAACATATCCTCATGTACACCCTCAGGGTACGCATTAGATCGATCAGCTAATTGTATAATCACGCCCGTTTGTTTTAAAGGACCCAAATTTAGAGATTCATAAATTGAAAGAGGCATTACGTTTATAGATGCACCTAAATCTAGCATGGCACGTTCAATTCTATTATTTCCAAACAAACAAGGAATAGTAAATGTACCTGGATCCTTACACTTAGGTGGCAACCTCCGTTGAATTACTGCGGACACATTCTCATCCACCTTGATTTTCTCATCCCCTCTCAACTTCCTTTTTGTAGTGCACAACTCCTTAAGAAATTTTGCATAGCTCGGAATTTGACTTATCGCATCAAGCAAAGGAATATTCACTGCTACTTTCCTAAAAGTCTCCAAAATCTCCTTTTCTTGTTCTTCCTTCTTGGACTTACCTAATCTACTTGGAAATGGAACAGAAACAGGAATAGTGTTAGTGGAATTATGCATTTTGGACTGAGCAATTACCTTTTGAGAATTTTTCTGATTGATTTTAGCGTCCTCCATTTCTCTTTCTTTTTCTGGTAAGCTTGGAATTGTCGGTTGAATCTCTTTACCACTCCTCAAAGTTACAGCACTTGCATTTTCTTTTGGATTTATTATTGTTTGGGAGGGTAATTTTCCCGAACCTTGAGTCTCCAACTTGCTCATTGAGGTTGCTAGCTGACTTATCTGTTTTTCTAAATTGTGTATGTTATTCCTTGTTTCCTGCTAAAATTGTTGAGTATTGTTAGCAAGAGATTTAACAATTTCATCTAAAGGCATACTTGAATTCGAAGATTGATTCGTTTGATGTTGTTGTCGTGGCTGGAAAGAATTTTGATAACGATTTTGTCCAGCTGGATTTCCATAACTGAGATTAGGGTGATCTCGCCAGCCTGGATTGTATGAATTAGAATAAGGATCGTATTTTCTTTGTGGCTGACCTGGGAATCCTCCAATGGCATTGGCTTCCTGGTTAGTATTTTCTTGCATTGTAGGACACGCATCAGTGGGGTGCCCGGTAACCGAACAAATACCACATACCTTTGCTACTTGCGAATTTCCTACGGCCATCTGACGAACTAATGAAGTTAACTCAGAAATTTGATGCTCTAGGTTAGATGTACTTACCTCGTTGACTTTTTTAGGTGTATGATCTAACCTCATGCCAAATTGCTGTGAATTTGCTGCCATGTTGGAAATTAAAGTCCTAGCAGCTGCGGGGGTTTTATCCACTAGAGCTCCTCCACTCGCTGCATCAATCATGTTCCTCTCCATTGGAAGTAAGCCTTCATAAAAATATTGAATTAATAGTTGCTCACTTATCTGATGGTGTGGACAGCTTGCACACAACTTCTTAAATCGTTCCCAATATTCATATAATGATTCTCCGTTGTACTGCCTTATGCCACAAATCTCTTTTCTTATGTTGGCAGCCCTCGACGCCGGAATGTACTTCTCCAAAAATAGTCTTTTGACCTCATTCCATGTTGTTATCGTCCCTGAAGGTAAGTAATAAAGCCAATCTTTTGCATCATCTGCTAGGGAAAATGGGAATGCTCTTAATTTAATTTGTCCTGGGATACTCCTGTCGGTCTCATGCTCGAGCATACAACATGGAATTCTTTTAGGTGCTTGTTTAGGTCCTCACCTGCAAGACCACGAAATTTAGGCAATAAGTGAATCAATCCAGATTTTAATTCAAAATCGACATCTAAATCAGCATATTCAATGCATAAAGGTTGTAAATTAAAATCCGGAGTAGCTAACTCCTTCAAAGTCCTATTATTTCCATCCATGAATTCCTCTTCGTCTGAGTCACTCGAAAATAAGTGAAGAGATATGGAACTTCCATGTGGAGATAAGATAGATTCTTCCGATTGCACGCTTTCCGATTCGCTCGTCTTTTTAACGTCTTTCCTCAATCTACGCAATGTTCGTTCAATCTCTGGATAAATTTCCTGGGTCTTAGATTGAGAAGAATGAGTCATAAACTACAAAAACTCAAAAGGGATTAAAAAATGACGAAAAAATTTATAACTAAAATTAAAAAAAAAAAAATTCCAAAACCCCCTTTTTTTTTTTCTAAATACTCAAAATATTCAATAAAACTTAAAACTAAGAAATATATGAATCTAACAGCCTCTATATATATATTTAAATAATAATAAAATTTTGACCAAAACCCAATCCCCGGGAACGGCGCCAAAATTTGGTACGTGTCGAATGTGCCAAAATAAAATTTACTGTTCTCACAAGGATTTGTAGTACTCGTAAGTCCAGGTCGAACCCTAGAGATTGGTTGATCAAAATAATATTCAATGGGGGGGTGTTGTTTGGATGAATTCAATGACTAAAAACGACAGGAACTAAATAGGAATTTCAATAAACGTAAAATATCGATTCAAGGATAATTCGTTCTTTAATTCAAGTCGATCATAGACACCTAAAATACTATCTATTTTTTGATTACTTAGCCAAGAACCTAAATAACCAGCTATTTAGATCCTTATTGACTTCCTTATATCATTAACCAAAGCCCAGCACCCGGTTAAATTCTTATTATCAACTGAATAGGTATTAAGCAATCCTAATCATTTCAATAATAGCATAATGAATTAGAAGCGACTAAGGATAAACAATAGTTTAAGCAAGCGCCAACTATTTAATTTACACTAATGTTTCCCTCGAGTAATCAATGAAAACTGGGATCGCAATCTTGAAAACTCAATTGCTACGAGCACAAATCAAGCATAACAATTACGGATTATGAAGATTTGTTAGCAATAGATTGTAATAGATAATCAACTAATATGCATCTTAGATTATCATCTACACAACCATGAACATTAATCATAAGAAACAAAAGATAATCAACCCGTAGATAGATCATGAAGCTCCGTGTCTCACAACATATGAATTAAATTGAACTACCTTGAATCGAAAGAGAAAATTAGCTATTCATTAATAAAAGTACAATAGTTGATATAGTATTTTTCTTAACTCTCTTCTCCCTTCTCTAGCTCTAAGAATGTGCTATATTTATAGAGAATAGGCTTCCTTCATAAGAATTTTAAGTTGTCTTCTCTTTGAAATCAATTTGAAGTTGTCTTCTCTTAGAGATCATTTTGAAGTTGTCTTCTCTTAGAGATCATTTTGAAGTTGCCTTCTCTAGCCGCCAGATTTTAATGCAGGAATTAGAACACTGATTTGGAGTATTTGCAGTCCGAATTTGACTTTGCCTCCTCTTAGAAAGTTGTAGATATGCATGTTGGCTATCCAATTCAGCTGGTTTTGTCCAAATACAATGCATGTACCGCCAGATTTGAATTTTCTACCAAAGTGGTGCAGTCCAGCCCGCAACAGAAGCAGCTGTGAGTTCTTGAGTGTATTTGAGCCTTATCCCATCCTAATTCGGTTTAGTGTTCTTCATATGAATTATGGAGCTTTTCATTTGATTTCTAACCATATAAAAATCACTAACACAAGAGGTGTTTAGCTCCAGATAGGATTGTAATTCCATTGTCGCGCCGAATTGCCCAATTTGATTGAAAATGATTAATTCAATTTAAAACCTTCCCAATTCATAAAATAAGATAAGATTAGTTCCAATGGGTGTATAATCACAATAAAATGCTAAATATAAAGGGAATTAAATATATAAATATTGCACTCATCACAAGGTCCCTTTATCCTTAAGCGAGAAATGGAATAATCTGAGGCGGATGGCATCAAGATCTCTTGGGTGAAATTGCATAGTAGTCAACACATCATTGAAGTGCTCCAGATGGTCATGAGGCAACTATTTTTGATCACCATAAAATTGTTCCGCCTGAACCATGTTGAACATGTGAGGTGGAATATGGAAGTTTGGTGTGGCAAAATTGGGGAACACAACAGGCCCCGGCGTAGTGTGTACACGTGGTGGTTGATTACCGCGAACTGATGGGGGTGGTGTCGGAGGTGCCGGTTGCATGGTTTGAAACAAATTTTGAAACCATTCCCTATTCTCGGGAAGATTCATGTCAGGGAAATTTCCAGCCATAGCTCGTTTTCTTAAGTTTGCTTGAAACGTTCGATCGATCTCGGGATCAAATTCCTCTAAACCCTTTCCTGAGGTTCTGGTCATTCACTACAAAAATTCCCTGTTTAAACAAAGAAGTAAACCACAAGAATTTAGAGCTAGAAGATAAAATTAAAAAGAATTGATAAAAGAAAGTAAACTAAAAATTGCAATAAACTTACAAACTAAAACAAAACAAGTCCCCGGCAACGGCGCCAAAAACATGACACGAAAAATCCTTACGTGTATAAAACAGCAAGTGGACTGGTCGTGTGTAGTAATAGAATGGATATTAAGTCCGGAATGTCGAACCCACAGAGACTCGTATTTTAAATTAACAAGTTTAAAGCAATTGAATTAAATTAAAAGATTTTTGATTAATTGACAGTAGAAAGGTAAAAACTAAGACTTAACAATTTGATTGAGATTCTTATATGAGAAAGAAACTAAGGCACATGCTTCAACCTTTATTATTTGTAAATATATATGAGTGATTCTTCTAATTATTAGACTATTATTGCTTTGGTGGAAAAAACCTTAAATAATTATTACCCGCTCTCTCGGCTGTAATAATCCTATGATTACGTGACGGTTCTCTAAATATATCTATCCGAGAATCAAATCATTAACTATGCATTCAAGTTCTAGAATTTTCCCGGATTAATTCGGCTAACAGCACCCGGACATCTATACCTATCTCTAGGAGCAATTCCTCATGTTTTTCGGATGATGTGTTAATTCCTTTGAACCTTAATATATATTCTCTCAAATAATAAATTAGGCTAATTAGCAAACATATGTTGATCAAGCATACGATTGGAATAAAAGCATAAAATTAACACACAAAACAATAATAGAATTAAAATGAACAATCACTTCATATATATAAACTCATAAAATTGGCATTCAAATGGCCTTAGTTTGATTAATTTAGTTCATAATTATAATTGGAAAAACAATTAAAAACATAGAATTGTTCATAGACAAATATTCTAAAAATAAAAAGCTCCCTGTTAATAATTGATGAACTCGTGTTGAATCGTCGTTCTCTTCGTCTTGCTCGTTTCTTTGCTCCAATCTCCTCTCTAGCTGCCACTTTCGAATCTCTCCTTCTTGTTGTAAGAGAAAGTATCCTATTTGAGTGTAGTGTTAGTGTGTTTTGTGTTGTTGTGTGTTGGGTCCTTTTGACATGAAACAACACCCCTATTTATACTACTATGCACTAGAGGATAACAACTAATATACACTAAAAGAATACAAATGGGGTACACATAGCACATGCCTAAAGGAAGACAACTAATGTTCATCATGAACATAAGTAAAAACCCACACTACACATGCCCAAAAGTAGACAACTATCAGCATTATAAATGAAAGGGGCACACAACACATGCATTACAATCATTAAAGGAGGCAACTAATGGTCTTTAGGTGTCAAAAGTTTCTAAGATTCGTCCAGCTGCCCGTAGCATTTTTCCTTCTGCGCAGCAATAGTGTTTTCTTCATAACGTTTTCCTCAGATCTTAGATTCAAGTGATTCAAGATCTCACGTGAAGCTAAGACATAGATCTACAACTTTGTAGAAGAACACGTTCTCAGATTCTGCGTCCAAAATACAGAATTATTGCATTTTCGTCCAGCTGATTTCTCTATTGTTATGATTTTTACCTTGAATTCATTTAAAATACAAATCAAAGCCACAAGTGGTAAAATTCATACATATTTGAACCTAAACTATGAAATTATTGACCTCTCAAATGTGTAAAACTCACACTTATCACTTTGGTCAAAGCCTTTGATCTCTATTTATCTATAATTACATTGGGTACATACTCATTCACTTATGAGAGAACAAATCCCATATTAGATATCTGCTAAGATTACCACTTGCCCTTCAAGTCCGCATTTCGAGGTTGACCCCACCAAAGGGTGAATTGGGTCTAACTACTCTAGTGAAAGACTTGACGTCACAAGTGCATCTTCAGCCTGATACTTCAGGTCAAAGGTTCACATATACCTATTACGCATAATCAGTTCCGTCATTGACAGTCACAGAGTAAAAACTCATGTGACAGAACCGATGCGAGTCGTGTTCGAACATATCAGTTCCATTGACGTGTCTACAATCTTAATCTCCTATCATCCCATGATACCAGACAGGTACTCCCATGTCGGGGCTAAGATTGTACAAGTATTCGAAGTCTTTATTTGTCTATTAAAGAGTTCATATTACTTGCGAACTTATTTTAGTAATCAAGATCGATCTCTCTAGTGCCAATCTTCCTATCCCATAGGAAGTATAGGGATCGCACTGAAAACATGGACAAAATGTTTTACACAACTTATAGATGCAGATAAGAATTAAGTGAAAACTCAAAAATGCCTTTTATTTAAGAAGAGTTTTTAAGTTCAATACAAGATATATGCCCTATACATTCTATCCTCTATGGCATATGAGGGCATAATCCTAACAATCTCCCACTTGCACTCAATGCCACTCATTGTGGTATCTAATACCCATCCTTTCCAGGCGTTGGTCCAAAACAGCATGAGGTAGTGGTTTGGTGAACGGGTCAGCTATATTGTCAGCTGAGACTATTTTCTGCACTGCTATCTCTCCTCTGCCAACGATCTCCCTGATGATGTGAAATCTTCTCTCAATATGTTTGGACTTGTTATGAGACCTCGGTTCCTTGGCTTGTGCTATCGCTCCATTGTTATCACAATAAAGTGGAAACGGGAGCTGAGCACTAGGGACATTTCCAAGTTCTCCAAGAAACTTCCTCATCCAAACAGATTCTTTTGCTGCCTCTGAGGCTGCTACACACTCTGCTTCAATGGTCGAATCAGAGGTTGTGCTTTGCTTGGAGCTCTTCCAGGACACCGCTCCACCATTGAGAGTAAAAACAAACCCTGAAGTGGATTTTCGATCATCAACATCAGACTGAAAGTCTGAATCAGAATAATCTTGCATCTTCAGGTCTCCACCTCCATAGATGAGAATCATGTCCTTAGTTCTTTTCAAATACTTTAGGATATTCTTCACAACTATCCAATGTTCCTTTCTTGGGTTTGCCTGAAATCGACTCACCACGCTCACAGCATAGGCAATGTCGGGTCTAGTACACAGCATTACATACATCAGGCTACCAACTGCAGAAGCATAGGGTACATAACTCATCTCTTGTCTATCTTCCTCACTTTGAGGACACATAGACTTGGATAAGTGTACTCCATGCCTCATGGGAAGAAACCCTTTCTTAGAGTTGTCCATCCTAAACCTCTTTAGGACCTTTTCTAAGTAAAGGGCTTGAGAGAAGCCTATCATTCTATTCGTTCTATCCCTGTAGATACGAATTCCTAGAATGTATGTGGCTTCTCCCAAGTCTTTCATGTAAAACGTACTCGAAAGCCATTTCTTGACAGTGGTGAGCATTCCTACCTCATTTCCTCTAAGTAGAATGTCATCCACATATAGTACTAAGAACGAGAGTTTGCTCCCACTAGTCTTCTTGTAGACACATGGTTCATCTTCATTCTTGATGAAGCCATATCCCTTCACTTCTTCATCAAAACGGAGATTCCAGCTTCTAGATGCTTGCTTGAGACCGTAAATGGACCTCTCAAGTTTACATACTTTATGGATATCGGACTCGGACACAAAACTCTTTGGTTGTTCTATATAGATATCCTCCTCGAGGAATCCATTTAGAAAGGCCGTTTTGACATCCATTTGCCATATCTCATAATCTAAGCATGCAACTATGGATAACAGAATTCGTATGGACTTTATCATAGCCACGGCCGAAAAGGTTTCTTGATAGTCAATTCCTTCTCTTTGATTATACCCTTTCGGTACGAGCCTGGCTTTAAAGGTGTCAACCTTGCCATCGCTACCTATCTTTCTTTTGTAGACCCACTTACATCCTATAGGTTTTATACCTTCAGGACGATCTACCAAAGTCCAGACATGGTTCGATTGCATAGAGTCCATTTGTGTTTCCATGACTTCTCGCCGAAGCGTCGATATCCACCATCGCTTGATCATAGGTACAAGGATCATCTTCATGACCTTATTTTACTACAGTGTGAAGCTCTCGCTCCCCCTATAGTAGATACCAATACCTCTCAAGTTCATGCGGTATACTACCAGATCTACGTGGTGGTTGTGCTACTATGGGTTCAGGCCTCGGTTCTTAAACAGATGTATTTGAGGAAGTTTCATTTTGTTCTTCTAGAACAATTTTCCTACCTTTGCCCCCTTCCAAGATGAACTCATCCTCAAGGAAGTGAGCTTATAGGGCCACGATGATTCTTTGATCATCATGCAGGTAAAAGAAGAATCTCATGGAATCTTCAGGATAACCAATGAAACGTCCCATTAGAGATCTTGCCTCCAATTTCTCCACTTTAGTCTTCTTGACATAAGCGGGGCATCCCCAAATCTTAATATGATTAAGACTTGGTTTTCTATTATTCCACATCTCATGCGGAGTTTTAGGAACGGATTTGGAAGAACATCTGTTCAAAACATGAGCAGCGGTAAGGAGCGCGTATCCCCATAACGAAATGGGTAAATCAGTGTAACTAAGCATGGAATGAACCATGTCCAACAGTGTTCAATTCCTTCGCTCGGCTACTCCATTCACTTGAGGAGTTGCTGGTGGTGTTAGTTGTAACATTATTCCTTGTTGTCTTAGGAATTCATCAAACTTGGCACTCATATATTCTCCTCCACAATCCGATCGTAGAGTTTTTACATTTTGCCCAGTTTGATTTTCTACTAAGGCCTTGAACTCTTTGAATCTTTCAAAGGATTCAGACTTTTGCTTCATCAGATACACTAGACCAAATCTTGAATGGTCGTCAGTGAAAGTGATGAAGTAGTAGAAACCTCCACGAGCCATTTCTCCAAATGGTCCGCAAACGTCGGTATGCACTAATCCTAAGACTTGCGTAGCCCTTTCAAAAGTCCCTGTGAAGGGGGATCTAGCCATCTTGCCTAAGAGACATGATTCACATGTAGGAATAGGGTCCAACCCTAGTGAGCTTAAAAGCCCATCTTTTTCCATTTTGTGGATCTTGTGCTCTCCGGCATGGCTTTGTCTAAGATGCCACATGAGTCTTAAGTTAGTTTCTTGCCTGCCACGTTTACGTGTTACAACATTGACATCAGATGAATTACGGACATTTAAATAATACAAACCATTAACTAAACATGCATTGCCAACTAATTTATTACCATAATAAATGTCGCAATTTAATTTAGAAAAACGGAATGTATATCCAATCTTAACTAAGATAGGAATAGATACAATGTTCTTAAGCCCCTTGGGCAAAACCAAAACATTATCTAAAAACAGTAAATGTCCAGAATTCAAATAAAGAGTAATAGATCTGATCCTAGTAGCTGCGACACTTTCCCCGCTGCCTACTTTGATCATCACTTCTTCTCGGCCCAGCTTTCTATTTCTCTGTAGATCCTGATCTAAACAACAAACATGGGCACTAGCCCCTTTGTCCAGAATCCACGAAGTAGAAAATACAGTCATAGAACAGTTAGTTTCAAAAACTAATTGTTCCATACCTTGTGCGCCTTTGCCTAATTTGGGACAGTTTCTCTTCTAGTGGCCAAGTTCACTGCACTCAAGACATCTATCCATTTTCTTAGGTCCTTTGCTCTTGTAAAACCCTTAAGCCTTTCCCTTACCCTTCTTGGTACCCCCCTTGAGCTCCAAGCTCGCCAGACTTTTTCTTGTTGTTGTTCTTCTTAGACTTTTTGGGTCCAGAAGAGATGACCAAGATAGTTTCATTTCCCTTTGGTTTCATTTGAGATTGTGCAGTAACCAACTTGTTCATTAGCCCAGCTAAATTGCACTCTATCTCATTGCAGTTAAAGTTAATCACAAATTGGGAGAAGGAATCAGGAAGAGACTGCAAGATTAAGTCGGTTTGAAAGGTGGCATTCATGGTGAATTCAAGAGCTTCCAATTTCTCGATCCTCGAAATCATTTTGAGGACATGATCACCAACCTTTTCACTTTCTTTCATCTTGGCTCCGAAGAACTCTTTCGATATCTCATATCGTGCAGTTCGACTATGCTCTCCATAAAGCTCAACCAGGTGAGCTAGGATAGCTCTTGCAATGGGCATCTTATCATGTGACCTTTGAAGATCATTAGTCATAGATCCCACCATGTATCCTCTCACCCGGAGGTCGTCCCTAACCCATTTTTCATGGGCTCGGACCTCTTTCTCGTTGGCACGTGTTCTAACAGGAGCCACCGGGATATCAGCCTCCAAGACATATCCCAGTGATTCCATATTGAGGAAAATCTTCAAATTTCTAAGTCAGCCCACATAATTGGGTCCAGTCAGAGTATTCTTTTCGAGTAGAATTGAAAGTGGGTTTGTCATATTTGAGAGAGATAAACGAGAAATTGACTGTAGAAATAAGCCAGATTTATTAGATTACTTGTTTTAACTTAACCAAGAAAAATTAAGGACTTAAAATTTATCTTGGCTCTCACTGCATTTTTCGAATCCTACACTCCCATGTGAAAATCGGGAATCATCATTGGCATCGATTCCACAACAGGTATTGAGGTCCTCAATTAATTAAATAGGTTGCAACCTAACCTGTTTCTGGCCCATTAATTATTTGAAGTGATATCTAATATCAATTTATCCAATAAATGTTTCAATACGTTTCCCCATAATTCACCAAACCGCAACCCATTTGATTTCTAGGTTCGTGAACTACCCGAGTTTATCCCACTAACTCCTATAATCTAGCATTTGAATTTCACCATGCAACCGTACAGATTTCTGGGGTGAAATATGTTTCGATTAAGGCATTTGCATGCACTTTATAAAATTTCAAATTATTTCTAAATGTATAACCCCCATAACTGGGAAGCATTACACATTTATAGTAATTCTAATTTTAGAAAGCTTAGTGGAGGGTGAGGATGTCAAACAACCTTTTCTAACTCAGTATAATTTATTTGAGAGAATTTAATTCGTCAAAAGATTTTGGTCTCACTTTGCAGATTATTCAATTTATATAGCGCTTTATTCTATATTGATCATACATAAAAATACTACTAATAATCATGCCTTTCAATATAAATAAACATAGAATTTAAATAAATGAATAAATAAATTCATCACTTGATCATGGACTTTTACTAGAGGGCCCGAGCCAATGTGTCATCACAAAAGGCATAGATTAAACCTATTAAACATTCATGGGCCTTTTGACTTTATCAACTTTGAACTATTTTATCTCGATTCCTAAAACAACTCATGCATTATTTCTATGAATATAATAAATGGCTTCAACTTTGATAACCCATAAAATTAAAGATAAAATATATAATCCTAAGTCCATGATTAGTGTTTTAATCACATAAGACATGCTTGCATCAATTAATACATGCTCGCAACATTTAATACATGCTCGCAATATTAAATCACTTATGTTGATTATTAAAATTTTAGTCCAACTAAAAAGTCCTTTATAAAATTCCTTATGATTTCACATATTCACTATTTCAATTAAAATCATTCTAGTCCAACTAGATGACTTAGATGTACAAAATTAAGAATTAAGTGCATCTACCTTTAATTAAAATAATATGAACACATAAAATATGAAATTCTATATTTTATTTTATTATGATTTAAAGCCATCAAAAATTGGAAATACTTTTATTTGAACAAAGAATTAATTATTAATCTCTAAGAGAAATAATTTATATTCCTTATTCAAAATGAAGTAATTTCCAAGTCAAGGAAAAAATAATAATATTTAATCCATAAATCAATTATTAATTTCCAAGAAAAATAATTAATTAGTTCTAATTAAATATTATATTCCAATTAATCTCATTAAGCTTGATTTCATCAAACCCAAGTCACCATCCTTTTGGGCCACTTGGATTCAATTTAATTGGGCTCAAAATAATTAATTAGAACAACATTCACGTTTATTAATTTCTTATTGGGCTAAATTTAATTTAAGTCCAAATCACCAATTTAATTGGCCCATTTAGATTTAATTAGATTAAGTCCAAACTAATTAACAAATCGAAATTGGATAATTTTCAATTGGGCTTGATTTAAATTATTCGGGTCATCATCCTTTTGATCTACCCAATTAATTAAAATCACCCAAAATTCAAAAAACAATTTCGACCCAAACATAGCCCGTTTTACGATCCGAATCTATGACCTGGATCAACGAATTGGGTATCCAAACCCATGACCCGTCGGGCCAAGGTCACGAACGGCGGACCGTGACTGGGCAGGACTCGGCCGAACGGCCCGCCTGCGTTAAATAGCGCGTGTTTTTCTCAGGGCTTTCGAGCCCCATTTTTTCTCGGTATTTTTCGATTTTCAATATCATCAATATATCCCCAGATTTACAATAACTAAAAATAAAAAAAACCAGGCAAAAAACCATAAAATGCAGATTTAAGAAAAACGTACAAACATGCTTCAAAAACACATAACATGCAATTCTCAAATCACGTAAACGAGATCAAATATGAAAATCAGAGATTAACTCTGATACCACTGTTGGGTTTCATTTGAAAAAGCATAAACGCAGCGGAAGGGATTTCAAAAATTAAAACGAAAACCCAATTGGTACTCTAATTCGCATAACTGAATTTAAAAGCGTATAACGAATCAAACTTACTCGTTAATATGAATATGATGATGGAGAAAAACTCCTTCTTCTCCAAACTCGAAAAATTGAAGCTTCCAAATCTTCAATCCTTTGGTTTGATTCTTCAAACTTGAACTTGATCCGAACAACAAAAATACGTCGTCTCTAAATCGTCACGCACGGATCAACAAACGAAAAACCCCCTTTCTTCTTTCTCTATGGTCCACGGCTAGGTATAGAGGAGGGGAGGAATATTTATCTTTCTTTTTGAGAGTTATGAGAGTTGTGTATTCTTGACACGAAAAATCCTTACGTGTATTAAACAGCAAGTGGACTGGTCATGTGTAGTAATAAAGTGGACAATAAAGTCCGGGTTGTCGAACCTCAAGGACTTGTATTTTAGTTTATGATTTTAAAGCAATTGAAGAACTTAAACTACAACAAGAATTAACTAAAATATTATGAAAGTAAGATATAAGAAACAAGATGTCGAAATCAAGATAGCTATGGAAGAGAGCAACTAAGACACATGTGTTGGCATAAATTAATCAATTTTCACTATAAACATGTTCTCATATTATTAGACGAATGTTGCTTTGGTGAAAAAAACCTTAAATAATTACTACCGATGTCTCGGCTGTAATAATCCTATGATTAATTGATGGTTCTCTAAATATGTCTATCCGAGAATCTAACCAACAATCATGCATTCAAGTTCTAGAATTTCCCCGGATTAATCCGGCTAACTGCACCCGGGAATCTCTACCTATCTCTAGGGGCAATTCCCTATTTTTTACGGATTATGTGATGATCCTCTTTGCACCTTAAATTAACTTCTCTCGAACGAATAATTTAAGCAATAAATCATGCATATGGTAGCTAAGCATATGATGCATTCAAACAAGATCAAGACACAAAGCAACAATAGAATTAATATGAAAAACACAATTTATAACTCAATTATCATAATTTAGCCGCAACATGGCCTTAGTTCGAAGAATCTATTTCATCATAAAAGATAAAAGATAGGAACATAAATTAAGATTCATATTCATAGACAAAAATAAATCTAAATCTAAGAAACTCCCTCGTATTTTTGATGGTTGAACTTCGATCTTCATCTCTTCCATGCTTCTTGATTTCTTCACCTTCAGAGGTTGTTGATAATCTTCATAACTAATCTAAGGATGATGAAGATGATAGGATGTGTTTAGGCTCCCCCAATGGGGAATGTGTTTTCAAGTGTGTTATAGGATGGTCTTCAATCCTCCTTTTATAGCCAAAAAATCCACCTACCAAGAACATGTGCTTCCATTCTCTTTTCTTTCCACCTACCATTCTCTTGCTTTCCATCTACCAAGAATGTGAACTACCATTCTCTTGTCTTCCACCTACCATTCTCTTACTTTCCTCCTACCAAGAATGTGAACTACCATTCTCTTCCTTTTCATCTACCAAGAATGTGAACTACCATTCTCTTGTTTTCCACCTACTAAGAATGGGAGCTGCCACTTTCGTGTTTTCCAGCGCAGAGATAGTGTTTTATTCATAAAATTATCCACAGACCTCCGAATTTGATGCTTCAAGTCCCCATGTGAAGATAAGACATACATCTACAACTTTATAGAAGGCCACTTCATCCAATTCTATCTCTAAATATATCAAAATGACGTTCCAATGTGGAGGTTGTTTCTGATTTGGCGCCCAGGTGTGCGGAAATGGTACTCAAACATGATTTTAGCTAACTCCATCTTATTTCTTGCTTGTTTGGTTGTAGAGGTGTGAAACATCTTGGCCTAAACTTGTTTTATACGTCCTTTTTCCAACCTTTATTCGATTGTATCCACTTAAGGCCTGAAATCACTTAATGCACGAATTAAACGCACAAGTGACAAAATCAAGCGATAAATGAATCTAAAACATAAACGCAAAGGGGCTTAATAACACGTAAAAATGACTCCTATCAACTCCCCCAAACTTATCAATTGCTCGACCTCGAGCAATAAAAGGTCTAGGGCAAAAAAAACATTGTCAACCAAAAGGAGAAAACAAAAACAACAAACGAACTCACTTTCGTGGAGTAAACGATTGCACTTAACATGTGCAACAAGCCTTTAAACCTTTGAGTTACCTCAAAGGACGAGTTATAGTATCGTGAGGGTTTGCAGACGATATACCCACAAAATCTAACAAACTTTCAATCTCAACCAGATGAATACATCTCAACATAATTAACAAGAATAAATGACACAAAATCATCCTTTTACAGCTCACAAATATATATACATATCAACTACTTTTGCTCATGTGACACCAATACTGGAAAAGACTCCATAGGGTGTAGTGAAAATAAATCTAAGGTATTATAGTCGAGAGGCATCCTTACCAAATTTTGGACATTAATCCCATATCTATCAACTTTATGATCAAACACAAAACATAAGAATCATAGAAAATTTCATAGCCATTTAAATTTCATTATCTCAAACATTCAAACTTTCAATTCATATGAAACTTTCCAATTAACTTCATTAAGGCTAGATCATGTCCCATGTTTTATTCCATTAGGCTTTCTATGACACCCATGTAACAAGCTTTAGATCAATGACTCCCAAACTAGATAGTTTTGGGGCATTAAGTGTAAAGACACTCCTAAGGATTTAATCACTCGAGTGTCAAAGGCAACGAAATAAAACTAGATCTTTTAAACAATTCGCTTCTTTTTGGCTTGAGCTTAGCTCAAAATAGCATAATAGTACAGTATATAGGCATGAAACTTTTCACCTCCAGTACGTATTAGCCTGACCAATTTTGGTCATACCAAAATTCAACCTTTTTAATTCATTTTTTAGCATACAAAATTAACTATTCAACTTATAACCGTATGAGAAATCTAAGTTAATATTTCCGGGAAAAATTCCTTAAGTGTCTCAAGATGGTTATCCTCTCAACTCGTCTACCTTCGATTTATGTGCATTGTGAATCATCTAAGAAATCAATCCTTGTATAGGATCTCCATGAGCAATTTCAAAGATATATATGTTCATTTAAATTCAAATTATTTTAAAAAATCATGCCATTTTTACAAGTTAATCAATTTAAATGCATCAATTGGAAGGACTAAAAAAAAAAAAATCATGCTTGATTTTCTTAACATAAACACATATAAACATGATAGCATACAAATTCCCCCAAACTTGAGCTAAACAAGGAACACATGACATGACAAAAATAGCAAGCACATGCTGATCAATCATATGAATGTATTAAAACCACAAAGTACTACCCACATATACCCCCAAACTAAAACTCAACATTGTCCCCAATGTTGTCTCACATAAACGCATGCAAAAGGTATAAGAGTACTTATAATCAAGGATTGTTGAAAAACAATCCTTCATCACAAATATGTTCCAAATCAAACCCATCTCATCAAAATAGGCCTCTCAAAACAACGGGGAATTGCCACTATAACAGGTTCAACATACTTATCAAACAAACCATCAAGCATATGAAAATATACATGCTAAAAGTGCATGCTAGAACACAACATAAAGAAACAAACTAAACAAAACAAAAAGAAAAGCAAAAAGAAAAGAAAACTTACAAACTTGGGTTGCCTCCCAAGAAGCGCTTGTTTTAAAGTCACTAGCTTGACTTTATCGGGTCGGCTCAAGGAGGATGACGTATGAATGCTTTGTTTGTTCTCCACTCCACTCTCGGGTATCGATTCAATCTTTGGATATTGGTATTGAGGATTGGTCCATCATGTGTGATAAATACCCTAGATTGAGACCAAGCAATCATCCACTCACGAGTTTTTTTATGGTCCCTCAATACCTCTATTACCTTTTCTTGCCTATGCTTAGGATGGTATTGTGGGCTCTCTTCCAAGTTAGAGATAATGTCTCGTCGTTCTTCACCCATCACTTTCACATAGATGAAATCCACGATGTAGGGATGTAGAAGATGATTGGTTCGTTTTTCCTGAAAGTGCTCAACACTAAAAGGATCAAAAGCATCAGCGTGAAAATTCAAATCAAAGTCAAGTGGATGCTCAAAAACCTCATAGTTATCGATATTAACCATATCATCTTCTATATTCATTGACAACTTACCATCATCGGTATCGATTACCGATTTACTTGCGGTTAGGGGATACGGTAAAGAAATGTCAACACCCTCGGAAAGGATAGGAGTCGAATGCTCATCCTTGGAGGAATCTGCTTTCGAATTTTCCAACTTCATTTCATTCAATGTCACGGTGTTGATTTCCTCCTTTTGATCTATCTCAGTGGTACCAAGCAATTCCCATGGTACTTTCTCAGATATGTCGCTCGTTAGTTGCTTGAGTTGATGATTCATCTCCTTCATTTCCCGCCGTGTGTCCTTCATCATAAGGTGGAGCTCTCCAATGGTGTTACCAAGTTGTTCCTCCGGAGTAGGAATTCTTTCTTGGTAATGTTGTGGAAAGAACCCTTGTGCATAACACGCTTCAATGCCGCTTTGCAACCATAATTGATTCTCCGGTAGTGTCATATCAGGAAAATTGCTATCCTTTGCAAATTGAATGACGCTTTGCAGCCATAATTGATTCTCCGGAAGGGTCATATCTGGAAAATTTCTAGCCATTGCGAGCTAAGAGTGTAAGAAAAAAATAAAAATAATAATAAAAAAAATTTTAATAAAAATAAAATAAATACTTAAAGCTTGCAATAAAATCAAAAAATAAATTCAACAAGTCCCCGGCAACGGCGCCAAAAACTTGACACGAAAAATTCTTACGTGTATTAAACAGCAAGTGGACTGGTCATGTGTAGTAATAAAGTGGACAATAAAGTCCGGGTTGTCGAACCTCAAGGACTTGTATTTTAGTTTATGATTTTAAAGCAATTGAAGAACTTAAACTACAACAAGAATTAACCAAAATATTATGAAAGTAAGATATAAGAAACAAGATGTCGAAATCAAGATAGCTATGGAAGAGAGCAACTAAGACACATGTGTTGGCACAAATTAATCAATTTTCACTATAAACATGTTCTCATATTATTAGACGAATGTTGCTTTGGTGAAAAAAACCTTAAATAATTACTACCCGATGTCTCGGCTGTAATAATCCTATGATTAATTGATGGTTCTCTAAATATGTCTATCCGAGAATCTAACCAACAATCATGCATTCAAGTTCTAGAATTTCCCCGGATTAATCCGGCTAACTGCACCCGGGAATCTCTACCTATCTCTAGGGGCAATTCCCTATTTTTTACGGATTATGTGATGATCCTCTTTGCACCTTAAATTAACTTCTCTCGAACGAATAATTTAAGCAATAAATCATGCATATGGTAGCTAAGCATATGATGCATTCAAACAAGATCAAGACACAAAGCAACAATAGAATTAATATGAAAAACACAATTTATAACTCAATTATCATAATTTAGCCTCAACATGGCCTTAGTTCGAAGAATCTATTTCATCATAAAAGATAAAAGATAGGAACATAAATTAAGATTCATATTCATAGACAAAAATAAATCTAAATCTAAGAAACTCCCTCGTATTTTTGATGGTTGAACTTCGATCTTCATCTCTTCCATGCTTCTTGATTTCTTCACCTTCAGAGGTTGTTGATAATCTTCATAACTAATCTAAGGATGATGAAGATGATAGGATGTGTTTAGGCTCCCCCAATGGGGAATGTGTTTTCAAGTGTGTTATAGGATGGTCTTCAATCCTCCTTTTATAGCCAAAAAATCCACCTACCAAGAACATGTGCTTCCATTCTCTTTTCTTTCCACCTACCATTCTCTTGCTTTCCATCTACCAAGAATGTGAACTACCATTCTCTTGTTTTCCACCTACCATTCTCTTACTTTCCTCCTACCAAGAATGTGAACTACCATTCTCTTCCTTTCCATCTACCAAGAATGTGAACTACCATTCTCTTGTTTTCCACCTACTAAGAATGGGAGCTGCCACTTTCGTGTTTTCCAGCGCAGAGATAGTGTTTTATTCAAAAATTATCCACAGACCTCCGAATTTGATGCTTGAAGTCCCCATGTGAAGATAAGACATACATCTACAACTTTGTAGAAGGCCACTTCATCCAATTCTATCTCTAAATATATCAAAATGACGTTCCAATGTGGAGGTTGCTTCTGATTTGGCGCCCAGGTGCGCGGAAATGGTACTCAAACAAGATTTTAGCTAACTCCATCTTAATTCTTGCTTGTTTGGTTGTAGAGGTGTGAAACATCTTGGCCTAAACTTGTTTTATACGTCCTTTTTCCACCCTTTATTCAATTGTATCCACTTAAGGCCTGAAATCACTTAATGCACGAATTAAACGCACAAGTGACAAAATCAAGCGATAAATGAATCTAAAACATAAACTCAAAGGGGCTTAATAACACGTAAAAATGACTCCTATCAATTCCCTTCTTACTTGTTCTAAGTCAAAGAGTTCTTATATACCTCATGACTTATTGAACAAGTCAAAACAAAAGAGCCCTAATATGTGGCCTCTCAAAGACGCCACTTTGAGGCCTAGTAGGCATCCAATTGGAATCCTTATTTAGCCCCGGGATTTATTTTGTTTAATTACTTTCTTATTTCAATTAATAATTTCTTGTATCCAATAAATAAATTAATTAATTAAATAACCAAATTAATTAGATAAATTAATTCATTAATATATTTCACAAGGAAATTAATTAATAATTAATCTTATCATTATAATTAATTATTTCATCAAATGAATAATTAATTATTTAATTAATCCAATAAATTAAAACTCCCAGAAGAAATAATAGATATTCCTTTTTCTTCATTTTTCTTTGTCAATCCTTTAGCGCGACTCTTTTGGTTCATTTTGTTTGGCAATGAGAGGAAACCAAAGGAAGTGGGTAACACCTAGCCAGTCACGTGGCCCACTTCGTAACCCAAACGAAAATGAATGATAGGATCATTCCGAAACCTTCCAATCGTAAATACCGTATATGTATAAACCATTTGTTCATGTTCCCCGGTCAAGTGAGAGTCATGGTTATGTCAAAGTCGCTGGACTTGACCATATGTATAAATCATAATAAATACGAGATCATTGAGATCGATTTAGTGCCAAGCATAATTGTCTCGTCTGCTTTGGCCAAAGACTTTGATCTCTATTTATCTATAATTACATTGGGTACATACTCATTCACTTATGAGAGAACAAATCCCATATTAGATATCTGCTAAGATAACCACTTGCCCATCAAGTTTGCATTTCGAGGTTGACCCCACCAAAGGGTGAATTGGGTCTAACTACTCTAGTGAAAGACTTGACGTCATAAGTGCATCTTTAGCCTGATACTTCAGGTCAAAGGTTCACATATACCTATTAGTTACGCATAATCAGTTTTGTCATTGACAGTCACAGAGTGAAAACCCATGTGACAGAACCGATGCGAGTCATGTTCGAACATATCAGTTCCACTGACATGTCTACAATCTTAATCTCCTATCATCCCATGATACCAGACAGGCACTCCCATGTCGGAGCTAAGATTATACAAGTAGTCGAAGTCTTTATTTGTCCATTAAATGACTTCATATTACTTGTGAACTTATTTTAGTAATCAAGATCGATCTCTCTAGTGCCAATCTTTCTATCCCATAGGAAGTAGAGGGATCGCACTGAAAACATGGACAAACATTTAACACAATTTATAGATGCAGATAAGAATTAATTGAAAACTTAATAATGCCTTTTATTTAAAAAGAGTTTAAGTTCAATACAAGATATATCCCATATACATTCTATCCTCTATGGCATCTGAGGGCATAATCCTAACAAATATGTCTATGTTTGTGTATCGTTCCGGTTCTAATCTTATCTCCCATTTATCTCAGGAGTTTGCTATGAAGGATCTGGGTGACCTTCATTATTTTTTAGGGATTCATGCCACTAGGGACTCTAAGGGACTGTTTCTTTCGCAAAAGAAGTATGCAACGGAGATTCTTGAGCGTTTTGATATGATGAGTTTGAAGCCAGTTGATTATCCTCTATCTGCGAAGTCTATTCCCTCGGCTCTTAAGGGTGATCTTTTCTCGGATCCAACTCGTTATCGTAGTATTGTTGGTGGTCTTCAGTACCTCACTCATACCCGACCCGACATTGCCTATGCTGTTACTCTTGTCAGTCAGTTTATGCACTCTCCACGTCATATACATTTTCAGATGGTTAAGAGAATCCTTCGCCATATTCAAGGATCTTTGGATTTTGGTTTGATGATTCACTGCTCTTCTTTGGATTCTCTTACTGTCTACGCAGATTCTGATTGGGCTGGTTGTCCTGACAGTCGTCGATCCATTATCAGGTATGCAGTTTACCTTGGTGACAATCTCATCTCCTGGTCCGCCAAGAAACAGGCTATCTCTACCTCCAGCACCGAGTCTGAGTATCGCTCTATTGCTTATGCCGTTGCTGAGACCTGCTGGGTCAAATTTATCCTTCGTGATCTTGGCTTCTTCCTTCCTGAGCCAATTCCAGTATACTGTGATAACATTAGTGCCATATATGTCGTTCTCAATCCTATTTTCCATGCTCGTATGAAACATATTGAGATTGTGGTGAAGTATGTCCCTACGTCTGATCCGGTTGCTGACATCTTCACCAAACCTCTTCCTGTGCCGAAGTTTAAACAACTTAGGACCTCTTTGCGTTGGTACCACTGCTCAGATTCCCGGGGGGGGGGGGGGGGGTATTAGTGTATATAGTTTTGGATATATACGTTGGCCCATATTATATAGCCCGGGCCTCTTTACTGTATATATATTTTCATATTCCTTGTAATTGTAATTCATTCAACACAGATAATACAATTACATTACACAGAGTTCTCTCTTTACAACCATAGAACTCTATCACTTACTTCTGTACCTTTTCATAATACTAGCGAGACATGTCAATTTCATTTAAAAAATGATGTACAAATATTGTTCAATTCGGTAACTTTATATATTTAAAACTTGGATAATGATATAATTGAATTCAATCAATTATTAATTTTTTGTATTATCACTTAACATGAAGGTCCAAAATAGTACATAAATTAATTAAGTTTATCAAAAGTTAAAACCTAAATAGTTATATACATAACTTATTTTATTTGTAAATTCATGCTTTTTTATATGTTCCTTCTTTTGTTTATATTTAATTAACCGATTGCTCTTTTATTTTTTTCTTCTCCTTGAGTTCTTTGGATACTTGCAACTATCTCTTTATTATGAGTAAAAAATGGATGATATCTGTATAATCTTCTTCTTCTTTTTTATTCTCTTTTTTTTTACCTCTCTATTTTCTAAATCAACTGTAGCATGTGTTTTCTCAAGACCATTCCATGTGTTCCCATTTTAAACCTCTAGTAGATTATTTGCAAAATCATAATAGGTTGGCATAGATAAAACTTTCTTTTTTGCTTGCTTCCCATACTGTTGAGCGTATCATTTGATGGGTAAATGTAGACGGATCAACATGGAAGGAAAGTGGAAATGAATAAAGCGATGTATCGTGGTATTAACGGACGATACATGGCTAATTAATATATTACAGAATGCTAAAAAAATCCTTGAAAAAAATAGAAAACTTGTTGAAAATATAAATACCATAAGTTTCCACTCATCGATACATTATAAAAAAAAAGTTGCATTATATAAATAAAAGCATAACATTGTTGTCATACCTGGATTCGTAATCGAAAGGAGATTATTAATAACTATAAGACAAGATTTCATTATATATGGAATAAATATTTATTAGATCATACCACAAAACATATTTACAAAAAATGAGGAACAAATTCATCTTGATAATAACATTCGAGATTCGATATTATTCGATATTATCGTTGATAATATCCCAAAACGACCGATAATATCATTGTATCGACGATATCATTCGATATTATCAGTGGTACATATAATTTAGATAATAACAGATAATGTCCAAACTATCGGACTGGGTAGGGCCGATATGGATACATATCGACCAATACTATTTGATATCGGCCTACACTTTGAACCATGAAATTAAGAGCTATTTCTTATTGTATTTAATAAGTGAATGAACTCAAGTTAAAAATGAGCTTGTGTTTTTGCATTTCACTTCCCAGGAGTCCATATTTCATATGACGCTACTATATATGAAAAAATGATGTTTAAAGAATTTTTATCTTTCAGTATTTTTTGAGGAAAAGTGTACTTTTGGTCCCGTAGGATAGAGGAAGCTGTAAAAGTAGTCCCGACTTCACAGGCTGGACAAAACTAGTCCCATAAGATACAAAAATCTGTAGGTTTGGTCCTAACCGTTAACTTTTTGACAAAATTTGTCACATGTTAATCACGTGGTTGTTAAATTGGGCCTTTCTGCAAGGGATTTTATCAAATTTTCCTTTTTCTTCTTGAACATTCCTTTTCTTTCTTTTTTTTCTCATTCCTTTTCATTCTTTTTCCCCATAAATTCTCCTTCTTCCCATTTTACTCAATGTGATGGTGCGGCAGTAGCAATATTTAAGAGAATAAGTAAATACTGAAATTTGTTGAATAATGTTATTACATGTAGTCTTAATGTCTTCATTATACGTTGTTGCCATACGATATTAACGAAGAGTGGAATAAGAGTTCTCTAAACACAATACTGGTTAACTACCTGTAAATGATTACAATGAAGATTGTTCGGTTTCCCAAAAAATATGCACCGGAATAAAAATCATCCACAGTATCAACTTGATTTGCATATATGAATCATAAAATTTACTAAAACTTACCCATTGTATCGAAGTGGTTGGAGAATCCGGCTCTTCTTGAAAATCCGAATTTGATGAAGAGTTGATATCTCCAATCCTAGTATAATCCAGTCTTCTTGAAATCTCTGAAATTTTCTTGAAGTCTGATCTGAACAATGAAGTTACGTTGCCTCAAAATTATCACGCGGATTGATGAAGAAAAATTTCCCCCTTCTTTTCTTCCTTGACCGACAACTAGTGTATGGAGAAAGAGGGAGGAGTTTTCCTTTTTCTTTCTAGGAGAAGTGTGAGTTGTGTAATTCTGTCTTATAGGTCAAAAGTCTTAAGTGATGTATTTAATACCACTTAACTTGTTGACCAAGGCAAGACTCTAGAGTCAATGTTGGGCATCTAAGTGGACACCCAACTGGTCCATAATGGGCATCCAAATGTACGCCCTCCACTTAGCTCGGCTCGTCTGTATTTTAATTAATTCTCTATTATTTAATCAATTATTTATTATATCCAATTAATTAATTAATTAACCAAATTAATTAGATAAATTAATTCATTAATTTATTTCTTCAAAAAATTAATTAATAATTAATTTTATCCTTTTAATTAATTATTTCATCTAATGAGCAATTAATTAACCACGTTTAATTTTTCCCATAAATTAAATCTCTTAATTCCAAATAGAAAAATCCTTTTATTTTCTTTATCAATCCTTTAGCGCGTCTCTTTACGTTCATTTAGTTTAGCAATGAGAGGAATCCAAAAGAAATGGGTAACACCTAGCCAATCATGTGGCCCACTTTGTAGTCTAAACGAAATCGAATGAATGGATCATTCCACAACCTTCCAATCGTAAATACCGTATATGTTTAAAACCTTTGTTCACGTGTCCCAGTCAAGTGAGAGTCATGGTAAAGTCAAACTCACTGAACTTAACCATATGTATTAATTATAATAATACGAGATCATTGAATTCGTTATTGTGCCACACACAAACGACTCTTATTGCTTTGGCCAAAGTCTTTGATCTCTATCATCTATAATCACATAGGACACTTTCTCATTCACTTGTGAGAGAAAAAATTCTATATTAGTTATCAGATAAGACTACCACTTGCCCATCAAGCCGCATTTCAAGGTCGACCCCACCAATGGATGAATTGGGTCTAACTACTCTAGTGATGGACTTGACGTCACAAGTGTAGCTTCAGCCTGATACTTCAGGTCATAGGTTCACTTATACCTATTACGAATAATCCGTTCTGTCATTGACAATCAGAGTGAAAACCCATGTGACAGAACCGATGCTAGTCGTGTTCAAGTATATCAGTTCCAGTGATCTGCCTACAACGTTAAGCTCCCACCATCACATGGTGTTGACTCGCACTCCCATGTCAAAGCTCAGATTGCACAAGTATTCCAAGTCTTTATTGTCTATGAAAGAGTTCATGTCACTTGCGAACTAATTAAGTAATCAAGATCAATCTCTCTAGTGCCGATCTTCCTATCTTATAGGAAGTAGAGAGATTCCACTAAAAACATGGATAAAACGTTTTACACTACTTATAGATACAGATAAGATTTATGTGAAAACAAAATAATGCCTTTAATTATTAAATTAGTATAAGTGATTTACACGTGAGATGCCCTATCATTCTATCCTCTATGGCATCTGTGGCCATAATTCTAACTATCTCGCACTTACACTCAAAGCCACTCTCTGTGGTATTTTATACCCATCCTTTCCAGGTGTCGGTCCAAAACAACCTATGGTAGTAGTTTGGTGAATAGGTCAACTACATTGCCAGCTGAGTCTATTTTCTACACTACTATCTCTCCTTTGCCAACGATCTCCCTAATGATGTGAAATATTCTCTCAATGTGTTTAGACTTATTGTGAGACCTTGGTTCCTTGGCTTACGCTATTGCTCCATTATTATCACAGTAAGTGGTAATAGGAGCTCTGCATTAGGGACCACTTGAAGTTCTCCTAGAAACTTCCTCATCCAAATAGCTTCTTTGTCTACCTCTAAGGCTGCCACATATTCTGCTTCAGTGGTGGAATTAGCAATTGTGCTTCGCTTGGAAATCTTCAAGATAAAGCCCCACCATTAAGCGTGAATACAAATCCTGAAGTGGATTTTCGATCATCCAAATCAGACTGAAACTCTGAATCAGCATAACCGTCCATCTTCAGATCTCGACCTCCATAGATGAGAATTATATCCATAATTCTTTTAATATCTTTAGGATGTTCTTCAAAGATATCCAATGCTCCTTTCCCGGGTTTGCCTAAAATCGACTCACCACGCTTACTGCATAAGCAATGTCGGGTCTTGTACACAACAGTTCATATGTCAGGCTACCTATTGCAGATGCATAGGGACATTACTCATCTTCTTTCTATCTTCCTCACTTTGAGGACACATAGACTTAGATAGATGTATTCGGTATCTCATGGGAAAGATCATTCCTTAGAGTTATCCATCCTAGATCTCTTTATGACCTTCTCTAAGTAAAGGTCTTCGGAAAGACCGATCATTCTATTCCTTCTATCCGTATAGATACGAATTCCTAGAATGTAAGTTACTTTTTCTCTTTCATGTAAAACGTACTCGAATGCCATTTCTTGATAGTGGTCAGCATTCCCACGCCATTTCCTATAAGTAGAATATCATCTACATATAGTACTAAAAACGAGGTCTTGCTCCCACAAGTCTTCTTGTAGACACAGGGTTCATCTTCGTTCTTGATGAAGCTAGATCCCTTGACTACTTCGTCAAAACAAAGATTTCAGATTCAAGATGCTTGTTTGAGACTATATATGGACCTCTCAAGTTTACATACCTTATGGATATTGGTCTCGAATACAAAACCTTTTGACTGTTCCATATAGATGTCCTCCTCCAGGAGTCCATGTAGGAAAGTTGTTTTCACATCCATCTGCCATTTCTCATAATCCAAGTATGCAGCTATGGATAATAGGATTCAGGTGAATTTTATCATGGACACGGGCGAAAAGGTCTCTTGATAGTCAATTCCTTCTCTTTGACTACAACTTTTTGCTATGTGCCTGGGTTTATAGGTGTCAACCCTGCTATCGGCACCAATCTTTCTTTTATAGATCCATTTGCATCCTATGGGTACAATACCTTCAGGACGATCTACCAAGGTCCAGACTTGGTTCAATTGCATAGAATCTATCTCTATTTTCGTTGCTTCTCACCATCTTGAACCATCGACAGCCACCATCGCTTGATCATAGATGGAGGGATCATCTCCACAATCTTCCTCCACTACAGTGTAACTCCAGCTCTTTCTGCAGTAGATACCCATACCTCTCAGGTTCATGAGGTATTCTACCAGATCTACGTGTTGGTTGTGCTACTATAGGGTCAGCTCTTAGTTCTTAGACAGATGTCTTAGTGGGAGTTTCATTTTGTTCTTCTAGAACAATCTTTCTACCTTTACCACCTTCCAAGATGAATTTATGGTCAAGAAAGTGGGCTTGTAGGGCCACAATGATCCTTTGATCATCATGTAGGTAAAAAAAGAATCTCATGGAATCTTCGAGATATCCAATGAAATGGCCTATTAAGGATCTTGTCTCCAAGTTCTCTACTTTTGTCTTCTTGACATAAGCAGGGCATCCCCAAATCTTGATGTCATTAAGACATGGTTTCTTATTATTCCACATCTCATGTGGATTTTTAGAAATGGATTTGGAGGGACATCTGTTCAATATATAAGTAGCAGTAAGGAGCGCATGCCCCCACAATGAAATGGTTAAATCAGTGTAACTAAGCATGGAATGAATCATGTCCAATAATGTTCGTCTTCTAAGTTCGGCTACTCCATTTAATTGAGGAGTTGCTGGTGGTGTTAGTGGTAACATTATTCCTTATTCCCTTAGGAACTCATCAAACTCGCCAATCATAATTCTCTTCCACGATCCGAACGTAGAGTCTTTATATATTAGCCTGTTTGATTTTCCACTAAAGTTTTGAATTCTTTAAACCTTTCAAAAGATTTAGACTTTTGCTTCATCAGATACACCAGACCATATCTTAAATGATCATTTGTGAAAGTGATGAAGTAGTAGAAACCACCACAAGACATTTCTCCAAGTGTTTCGCAGACATAGGTATGCACTAATCCTAGGACTTGAGTGGCTCTTTCAAAAGTCTCGGTGAAGGAAGATCTAGCCATTGTTTCTAAAAGACATGATTCACATGTTGGATATGGATGGGCTTAAAAGCCCATCTTTCTCCATTTTGTGGATCTTGTGCTCTCTAGCATGGCTTAGTCTAAGATACCATTTAAGTCTTAGATTAGCTTCTTGCCCACTATGTTTATTGGTTACAACATTTACAAAACTAGAATTTTGGACATTTTAATTATACAAACCATGAACTAGAGAGGCACTGCCAACCAATTTATTACCATAATAAATGTTGCAAGTCAAATCAGAAAAATAGAATGTATAAGAAGTCTTAACCAATATAGGAATGAAAATAATGTTCATAAGCCCCTTGGGCAAAACCAAAACATCATTTAAAGATAATAAATGTCCAAAATTCAAAATTAAAGAAGTAGATGCAATCCTAGTAGCTGGGATGCTTTGCCCGCTACCTACTTTGATCAGCACCTCTTCTTGGCCGAGCTTTCTACTTTGCTCCAGATCCTGATCCATACAACACACATGAGCACTAGCCCCTGAGTCCAGAATCCATGAAGTAGAAAAAATTGTTATAGAACAATTAGTTTCATAAACGAAAAGTTCCATACCTGTAGTGCCTTTGCCTAACTTTGGACAGTTCCTCTTCTAGTGGTCCAGCTCACCGCATCGTAGGCATTTGTCCTTGGGCCCCTTCCTTTTGTGATCACGTTCTAATTTCTTTTGAGTCCTTTCGGATACTCCTTGCTTTATACTTTTTCCATTCTTTTGGTCGTAAAATGACTCATTTGTGAAAAAGGTAGAACATTCCTTCTTTCTCTTTGTCCTCATTCAAGCTTGTTCAATTTCAAGTTTCTTTGTTAGCCCAACTAATCAACATTCTATATTATTTATATCAAAGTTCAAGACGAAATAGTAGAAGGAATGAGGGAGCAACTGCAAGATGAAATCTACTTGAAAATGAAGATCCCTATAAAATTTTAACGACTTAACTTTTCCATTAGAATCATCATCCTGAGAACATGGTCTTCCATAGCCTCTTCTTCACTCATCTTTGCTCTGAAGAGATCTCTTGATATAAAATATCTGACGGTCCTACCGTACTCTCGAAATAATTCCTCCAGATAAAGAATTATGTCCTTTGCATTGCTCATTGCCTCATGAGAACTTTACAGTTTACTACACATTAAGCTTAGGATGTATCCTCTAGCTCAATAGTTGTCACACGTCCAACTGAAATTAGCTAGTTGGACTCTTTCATCCTCATCCCTCTTAGGGACAGGAGGATGACTGATTTCCAAGACATAATCAATTGACTCCTCACTTAAAACACTCCTTAAGATTGCGAGCCATTCCATGTAGTCGGGTCTGGTTAGAACGTTTCTTTCGAGTAAGTTTAAAGTGGGTTTGTCATTTTGAAAGAGATAATCAGGAAAATAACCGCAGAAATAAATTAGATTTAATTAGATTACATGTAATTGACTTAACCAAGAAAAATTAAGGACTTTAAAGTTTATCTTGGCTCCCACTGTATATTTGGAATCCTATGCTCCCATGTAGAAATTGGATATCATCATTGGCATTGACTCGACAGTGGGTATTGAGTTCTTCAAATAATTAATTGGGTTGCAACCTAACTGATTTCTGGCCCATTAATTATTTAAAAAAATGTCTTACATTAATGTATCCAATAAATATTTCAATACCTTTCCCCATAGTTTGCCAAGCCGCAACCTGGCCGATTTCTAAGCCCGTGAACCACCCGAGTTTATTCCCACTAACACCTTTAATCTAACATTTGAATTTCACCTTGCAACCTTACTGATTTTTGGGGTGAAGTATGCTTCGACTAATGCATCACATGCACTTAATAAAATTTCTAATTATTGCCATGTGGATAACCCCCATAACTGGGAATCATTATACATTTGTTGTAATTTTAATCTTAATAAGCTTAGTGGGGGGCAAGAATGTCCTACATCCTTTACTAACTCAGTATTATTTATTTTGGGAGAATTGTGATTGTCAAATATTTGGTCTCACTTTGCACATTAGTCAATGTATATAGCGCAATTATCATATTGAACATGCATTATTTATACTACTAATAAACATGCCTATCAATATATGAATGGAATTATAGAAATAATACCACCACACACGATTATGAACTTTTAGAAGAGGGCCCGAGCCAACAGGCCTGATGTAGGTAGAATTCGGATCTTGGGCCAAGCTGAGGAAGTCCAAGGTTTAATGAGCCAAAGCCCATTATGAAGGCGAATTCAAGTCCATTCTGGAAAATGTCCAGCCTGAGCCAAAAGAGCTGGAAGACCTGTCAACCTGGACCTGCGGGAGAGCGTATATCTATATAAGGCAATACTGGGGACAAGTATCAATCAAGTCAATACTTTCCTTAATGAAGACCTGGTGGGATTAAGTCATATATTAGCATTAATGATGATTGATCCATGATTAGATATACCTAAAATTAGAAGGATGCTGATTTATTCTCTTACTATATGTATAATTAGCATAGTTGACTTTCCATAATTTACCCCACCCCATCAAACTTGTATAAATACCCCATCTCTTGCGTAGTGAACGACACCTTTTGAATCCCTGTGGACGTAGGTCTAATTTTTGGACCGAACCACATTAAATCTCTTGTTATTTACATTATCCCACTTGCATTACTCGATTCTATCTCACAATTATACTCATATTATCCCTATTATTAATATAAATATTATTGGTGTGAAACCCACACACATCAAGGCCATTACAAAAGGTAAAAACGAAACCTATCTAATCTTCATGGGCTCTATGTCTCCACCAGTCTTGAGAACTATTCTATTCAATGCTTTAAAACATCCTATACATCATTTCTAAGAAAGCAATAAATAGCCTCAATTCCGGCTTTACAACCCACAAAAAAAGATAAATCGAATCAACCTAAGTCCATGATCGGTGTCAACATCACGTAAGACCTGCTCACAATATTTAATATATGCTCACATTATTAAAACACTTATGTTGATTATTAAAAATTTTAGTCCAACTAAAAAGTTCTTTATAAAATTTTCAATTTTATATATTCTATATTTCAATCAAAATCAATCTAGTTCTACTAGATGACTTAGATATACAAAATTATAAATTAAGTATATCTACTTTTAATTAAAATAATATTAGTCCTACTAAAAGGAATACATAAAATACTGAATCTTATTTTATTATGATAAGCTACTAAAAATTGAAAAAACTTTTATTTGATTAAAAAAATTAATTATTAATCATCCAAGAAAAATAATTTATATTCCTTATTCAAACATCTAAGTATTTTTCAAGTTGAGGAAAAATAATATATAATTCAAAAATTAGTTATTAATCTCAAAGAACATAATTAATTATGCCAATTAAATATATTTATTCCAATTAATCTTATTTGGGCTTGATTTCATCAAACCCGTGTCACCACCATTTTGGTCTACTCGAATTAATTAGGCCTAAAATTAATTAATTAGAATATAATTTATGCGCTATTAATTTCTATTGGGCTACTTTTAATTTAAATCCAAATCACCAACCCATTGGTCCATTTGGAATTAAATTATGCCCAAACCAATTAATAAATCAAAATTTAAGTAATTCGCCAATTGGGCTTAATTTGAATCATTCTGGGTCATCATCCTTTTTACCCACCCAAATAATTAAATTTACCCAAAACCCGAATACTAAATTTGACCCCATTACAGAACCCGAATTTTCAGACCCGGGTCCATGACCCATTTCAACGTGTCGCGCGTCAAACACAAGGCTAGGCGCCGTTCTGCGCACAGCGCCTTGTGTACACGCACGGCGCACACGGGGCCTTGGAGCCCGTTTTTCCTCATTTCTTGATTTTCCTCATGTCATAGAAAATCCCAGATTTACAATAAACATAAAAAGTCAATTTCTAGGCTAAAAACCATAAAAATGCAGATTTAACAATGCATAAAAATGCATGCTTCAAAAACACATAATATGCATGTCAAGAATCATATAACGATGATCAAATATGCAGATCAGAGATTGACTCTGATACCACTGTTGGGTTTCACAAGAATACGCAATGGAATAAAAAATCACCCACAGTATCATCTTGATTTGCATATATGAATCATAAAACTCGCTAAAACTTACCCGTTGTAGCGAAGTGGTTGGAGAACTCAGCTCTTCTTGAAAATCCGAATTTGATGTAGAGTTGATATCTCCAATCCTTGTATAATCCAGTCTTCTTGAAATCTCTTAAATTTTCTTGAAGTCTAATCCGAACAACGAAGTTACGTGACCTCTAAATTATCTCGCGGATTGATAAAGAAAAATTTCCCCTTCTTTTCTTCCTTGACCGGCGGCTAGTGTGTGAGAGAGAGGAAGAGTTTTTCTTTTTCTTTCCAGGAGAGTTGTAAGTTGTGTAATTCTTTCTTCTAGGTTAAAAGTCTTAAGTGATGTATTTAGTATCACTTGATTCGTTGACCAAGACAAGACTCTAGAGCCAATGTTGGGCATCCAAGTGGACGCCCAACTGGTCCATAATGGGCGTCCAAATGGACTCCCTCCACTTAGCTCGACTCGTCTTGTATTTAATTAATTCTCTATTATTTAATCAATTATTTATATTATCCAATAAATAAATAAATTAATTAAATAACCAATTTAATTAGATAAATTAATTCATTAATTTAGTTCTTCAAGAAACTAATTAATAATTAATTTATTCTTTTAATTAATTATTTCATCCAATGAGAAATTAATTAACCACATTTAATTTATCCCATAAATTAAATCACCTAGTTCCGAATAGAAAAATTCTTTTATTTTTCTTTAGCAATCCTTTACTGTGACTCTTTAATTTCGTTTCGTTTGGCAATAAGAGAAATCCAAAGGAAGTGGGTAACACCTAGCCAGTCACGTGGCCCACTTCGTAGCCCAAACGAAATCGAATGAATGGATCATTCCACAACCTTTCAATCATAAATACTGTATACATATAAACCCTTTGTTCACGTGTCCCAATCCAAGTGAGAGTCATGGTAAAGCCAATCTCACTAAACTTAACCATATGTATTAATTATAATAATACGAGATCATTGAGTTCGTTTTATGCCTCGCACAATGACTCTTATTGCTTTCTATCATCTATAATCACATAGAACACTTTCTCATTCACTTATGAAAGAAAAATCCCATATTAGTTATCAGCTAAGACTACCACTTGCCCATCTAGCCGCATTTCGAGGTCGACCCCGCCAACTGGTAAATTGGGTCTAACTACTCTAGTGACAGACTTGACGTCACAAGTTTATCTTCAGTCAGATATTTAGGTCATTGGTTCACTTATACCTATTACGAATAATCGGTTCTGTCATTGACAATCACAAAATAGAAACTCATGTGACAGAACCGATGCGAGTCGTGTTCGAGCATATCAGTTCCACTGATGTGCCTACAACCTTAATCTCCCACTATCACATGGTGTTCGACTTGCACTCCCATGTCAAAGCTTAGATTGTACAAGTATTCCAAGTCCTTATTTGTCCATTAAAGACATCATGTCACTTGCGACTAATTAAGTAATCAAGATGTCTCTCTAGTGTCGATCTTCCTATCTCATAGGAACTATAGAGATTGCACTGAAAATATGGACAAAACGTTTTACATTACTATAGACGCAGATAAGATTTATGTGAAAACAAAACAATGCCTTTTATTATTAAATAACTATAAGTCATTTACAAGTGAGATGCTCTATCATTCTATCACCTATGGCATCTGAAGACATAATTCTAACAGAGAGTCCTAATGTAAATATATATATCTTTCTTTTGTAAATATCGAATTTGTTTTTGACTATTTTGTTATTAAAAAATTAACTTACATAGTTAGTCATATCAAGAGTTTCAACATGCATTATACTTTTAGTCTATTTATAAAATAAAAAATTTAAAAAAAGAAGACTGACCTAATGCACTTCAACATCTATTTGTACTTCAATTGAAGAGTCCAAATGAAATAATATACCTAATTGTTGTTGATATTTACAACTTATTTTTATTATTTATTATTTAACTCCTTAGCCATTAAAAAAGTGAATTAAATGGGGATATATTAAGTATATTAAAAGTTTTAAGAAATCACCCATACCTTTATAATAAATTAAATAAATGGTTGAGACCATGTAGTGTGGGGTGTTCAAGATCATCATTTCCAGATACGCAATGCACCACTACGGGTTTGTCCGAAAATTGGGGGAGATTAGTGTCTATGTGAACGTGATATTTTTTTAAAAGGCAACCATTAGTTATTGTTTGGAGACAATAAGTTGTTATATAAAATGAGAATAAATAAAAGGTGTTTTTGAAGGTTACATTTTATTTTATTTCATTCAATAAAAGTTTACAACGTCGAGAACAATACAATTGAGACTTTCTCTAACGATATAGTAAAGAATAATTAAAGCACCAAATATGAATATTCTTCAAGATAATAAATCTTAAGAACTAACAAACAAGCATAAGTAAATCTTGTGCAACTCCTATTCAACAGAGCGAAACTCATTCGAGAAAGAAAGCAAACTCTCATACGAGAGAGAAATTCACTACTACAAAAGGGCTATTACAGAGGTTTTAAACGCTGTAATAGGCAACGCTGTAATAGGGTTTAGGCCTATTACAACGGTTAAAAACCGTTGTAATAGGTCCCCTATCACAACGGAAACCGTTGTAATAGGGTACCCTATTACAACGGTTCTGACATTAACCACTGTAATAGGTTTTCGGTTTTTTCTTTTAAGCCTATTACAACGGTTCTGATGTGAACGCTATAATAGGTTTTCAATTTTTTTATTTTTTCTTTGAAGCCTATTACAGCGGTTCTGATTTGAACCGCGGTAATAGGTTTTTTTGCCCCCTCTTTACTATTTTGCAACCTTCTGTACAACAAATTCAACATATTCAATAAATCAACAAACAAACCAGCTGCACAGTAAAACAAATTCAACATAAACAACAAAAATCCAAAACTTCAATCTAACCAATTCTTTCATCCTACAACATATAATCTCCAATAAATGATCACGTGTTAATTTACAATCAACTAATACATTACTCGCAATTTACATACAACCAATCAATCACATTTACAACCATTCACAATGTACAGAAATACATTACCTAAAAA